>PVIJ01001830.1:0-182594 GCA_004024925.1 Scalopus aquaticus
GTCCAAAAATAGATGATTGGATCCAGAAGATGTGGTACATATACACAATGGAGTACTATTCAGCATGGAAAGAAGATAAACACATGCAATTTGCCGCAACATGGATGGAATTAGAGGGGATCATACTCAGTGAAATAAGCCAGAAAGAAAAAGAAAAATATCGAATGGTTTCACTTATAACAGGACTATAGGGAGGCCGCGTGGGAGAGAGACACTCATCGGTGGGGGAGGGGGGAGGGGAGGATAAGGGCACAAAATGGAAGAGAGGAGAATACAGGGGACCATGGAGATGGATCACGGGTGAATTGGTGGTGGGCTGCCCAAGGGGAATACAAAATGTAAAAGACATAAATAACAATAAAAAAAAATTCTCATGAGGGAGGGACAAAAATAATTCTAGGTCCATTACTACAGCTGGAGGAAGGACAGCAATACCTGTGAAGGTCAGAATTCTGGGAGCAAGGAGTCAGTGCCTTGTTAAGATATAAGTTTAATAAGAACATGAAGGATGCTCCTCCTTATCTTTCCCTCCAAGCTAACAAGTACTAAGTAAAAATAACAGTGGGCTACAGAGTGAAAAACTGCTAGAAATAGTCTCTCTGGGCACAACACAAAGGAAGGACCCAACATCAGAATGAAATAGAAATTGAAAAAAAAAAAAGAACTTTGGCCAACCAATTATAACCCTGAACCTAAAGTATCATTAGAACAATTTAAAGGATGTGGTATATGAAGGGTAACTATAGCAACATCAAATCTCAAATCCATCCTAACTCCTAACTAGATTTAGCATAATGTGCCATACAAAAAGCTAAAATCACTCTTCTCAAGGGAGGAAATTTGCTTCTCACTGTATCTAAAGCATTGCTTTTCCTACCAATCTATTCTTTTAGTTCTTACATCTTTTTGAAAAATCTAAAAGTGCTCAAAAGGATAAAATCATTTCCCTTTTCGTTCTAATTTCAAAACTGGCTTAGTAGTTACAGGTTTCCAAGAGGTAGCCCTACACACTGACTGGGGTCCTGAACATTCTTTGTATCAGAGTATATCTGGAAGATGGCACATTTGTTTGGTGCGATGGTGTAAATAGACTAGCCTCTCTGGCTTCATCTGACTGTAAGATCTGAGTGGGTCAGTTGCTTGGCATTCTTACAATTCATTCCTGTACTCATTCCCCTAATACTTGGAAAACCCTAATACTGAAGATTTCTTCTATCCAAGGTATTCAGTTACATGATATGGTCAGATGAAGAAAGGGTTGCAACCTGTGCCTCTGCAAAAATTGAATGTGTCTATCTATCCTCTCTCTGCAAGGAAGATTATACAGAGAATTCCTAACTCGTTCTCATTAACATGAAGTAGTACCTGTTTAACCTGGAGATTTTGAAATAATCTCTACCGAATTTACCTTTTCTTTCATGCTTTCCACCTTGCTTTTTAGCTGGGGTACCACACTGTTTGGTGGCAAGCCCTTTTCCAGTTGACTCACAAATTTGGCATATTTAGAAACTTGACTGTTTAGGAGTTCTGGATCCAGGCAGTCAAATTTGGACTGTGAAAATTAGAAGTTTAAAATAAAGTTAAGACATCATAAAAGGAAAGCTTAAAATAATCTTTTTTCCTTTACTCAGAATTTCTCAGAAGTGAAATTGTTTATCCAAGTCAATTCTATATTAGAATGGCTTCAATTATTAAAATTGGTAATAGTATAACAAGCATCATTTGTTGAATTCTTTCATATCTTTACCTCCCCTACCATCAAATGCAGCATTACAGTCCTTGTATTTTATTCCTGAGGCAAAATCTTTGTAGAAACTTTGAGAAAGTTTGCTAATTTTTGTTCTTGTTAGCTGGAAATTTCTTGCCTAGTTGTCTCATTATTTGATTATGTCCTCTTAATATAAATGGCTTAATTAAAACCTATTCATATAAATAGTTAAAGATGTCCCCCAACATATGCATATATTGATAGGTATCTTTCTCAGTTATATAAAAATATAAGTGTACACATATATTGAATTATCAGATGGTCAAATGGACTGAATGCAATAAAATATGTATAAGTCTTAATTTTCTTTTTTCCCCTTAGATTCAACATTTTTCTTCTTTTTCTGCTTCTGCATGGTTTTTTTGTGCCTTTCCTATGGTAAATGCATCCTACTTTGGAAGTCATTGATCTAATCTATGTTAATAATTAGAAAACTCTCTAAGCTTCTTTACTACTCAGGAACATTTTCTACTTCTGAGATATGTGATAAATGAGCTATACAAGAACATTTAAAATTCTTGATACATAGCATATATTTGCTTGTTTTTTTTCTGTTTTCCCCACTGGAATGTGAGTTCTGTGTGGGTTTGGACTTTGTCCTTTTTATTATCCATTGGTGTTCCCACCACCTAGAACATTTCCGAGAAATACTTCCTATGCCACGGTTATTTTTTTTAATTATTATTTTTTTAAAGATTGATTTATTTATGCATACAAGCTGGGGTACAGACCAGAGGCATGGGGCAGTGAGAGGGTTCACCAGAGACAGAGTAGGGAACAGAACAGGCAGATAGACGGAAACAGACTGCTGAGGGGAGCAGCGGGTGAGGCAGGAGAGGTCTGCCATGCCATGTGGGAATCTCCCCGGCCAGGTGTCGAACTCACGTTGCCGCTGCTGACAGCTCCACAGCACAGCACCTAACCGCAGTGCCACCGTGGAGGCCCTATGCCATGGTTATTTAGCCAAGACATATCTCTTCTAATTATAGGCATCAGCATAGGTAGAATGAATGAATAAGTGTAAAACATGTCTGTGAAGTTGATGGTATTTCTTACATGTCCATATCACATTGTAAGTTTAGATGGTCATTGATTCTGCCTCCTAGAGAGTTGACCATGTTACAGTTTTAATGTCAGGGTACGCTCTAGAAATCAAACTCTATGGTGGTCTTTGGCACTTGGTCCCTTAATTAAGAACATTTACTACTGAGCTCTCAAAGGAAAATCCTAGATCTCATTACTCTGATTCCACTCCACACAGTGAACAAAATTACTTCCTTTTTAAAAAAAGGATATCGAGAACAGAAGCTTAAGCTAACAGAAATCTAAGTGTGTAGATCATAAATAAAATTCTACAATCAAGAATACTTTATATCATGACAGCAACATGTTCAGACACCATAAAGCAAGTGAATGTCATGCAATGAGATCTTTTGATGATTGTCTTAAAAGAAGGACCAGAGAAGCCTGCCTTGTAACAGTGCATTCTGCTCTGTGGTAGGTCATCACAGAAAGACCTTTGTGCAATTTTCATAAAATTATAACATTACACATCTTACTAAAATTGAGAATACATCATATTATCTTGAAATTATAATTTATGTTAGAATTTTAAGTTTAATTAATACAAAATAATTTAAGAATTGAGGTTTTGTGGTATTTTTTTGTTTGTTTACCTTTAACCATTCTTCTTGGAGTTGATCCCATTCATGTAAAGAATCCCAGAGCAATTGTTTGAGCTTCAATTCAGCACTAACTTCTTCCAAAGCATCAAACTTGGACACTTCCACCTTTAAAAATTTAATAAGCAAAATGCATTCACTATTTAGTTTTCAGATATAAAGATCTTATGTTATCCTCCTAATAGTAATTTTAGATACAGTGACTATTTAGCAGACAATGGGAGAGAAAAGATGAGATAGAAACAAATGAAAAAGATGAAACAAATCTCAAAACTCCATGTATATTCAAATTTCCACTTGTGTGGCAAAGTGTAACTCTTTACATTTCCTTAGAACTTAAATATTACCCTAATACATTAAATATTGCAAGAGTAATATGGAGAGGACAACCTGGGGTTTTTTATCTCTTTTTGACCCTATAGGGTATATATGAACCCTTTAGAGAGAGGTTATAGGAAAACCTGAAGAAGCTATTTTCATGAGAAGTATTTTGAGATTACCTTGGCTCAGAGGTGGAAAAAACACCACAGGTTTGGTTGCACAAAAATTGTGAGCCCTGTGATAAGTTATGTCTTTGAATATTTTATCCAATAGCAGAATATGCATTATTTCCAGAACACACTGATTACCTAGGATAGGTCAACAATAGACAAGCCACAGAGCAAATCTTAGCAAATTTAAGAAGACTGAAATCATACCAAGTATCTTTTCTGATCACAGTATGCAACTAGAAATCAACAATAAGAAGAAAGTTGAGAAATTTACAAGCATGTGTAAACTAATGAACACACCCCTGAAAGCAAAAGGAAAATTAAAAAAAGAAAATTGAGACAAATGAAAATAGAAAGACGCACACCAACACCTCTGTGGTGCTGAAAAAGCAGTTCTAAGAAGGCAGTTTATAGACATAAATGCATATACTAAGAAAATGGAAAGATCTCAAATAACAACTTTAGAAATTAAGGAATTACAAAAAGAAAAAAAACTAAACCTAAAGTTAGCAGAAGGAAGGAAATAAAGATCAAAGCAGAAATAAATGAGAGATTAGAAAAATAATAGGGAAGATCACTGTAACCACAAGTCGACTTTCTGAAATGATAAGTAAAATTGATAAAATTTTAGCTAGACTAAGAAGAGAGAAGACAAATAAATAAAATCAGAAATGAAAGGGGAGATGTTATAGTTGATATAAAAAATACTTCATAACAGACTACCATGAACAATTATATGCCAAGAAATTTGAAAACTTAGAGAAATGGATAGATTCCCAAATTTGAATCCAGAAAAAAACGGAAAAATCTGGACAGACTAATAACCAGTAAAAGATTGACTTTGTAATAAAAACTCTCCCACAGAAAAGTCTAGATGGCTTCCCTGGTGAATTCTATCAAATGTTTAAAGAGGAATTAACACCAATTTTCTCAAACTTTTCCAAAGTTGAAGTTACGAGGCCAGCATCACCCTGACATTAGGTGGCTTTGCCTGATTAAGAACTAATTAGAAATGATCTCATAGGCCAGTTAGGCCTTCACTCCTATCCCTCAAAAGACTGAGAATTACAGAAGGAAGGTTGGACCTGAGATGATCACAAAGGGAAAATTGCTCAAGAATAGATATGGAGTGAGAAAGCAGGGTAACAATTCTGTTTCAGGTTTTGGCTCAAGCAATTACCCATGTGATAGCAGTAATATTGAATCAAACAATGTTTCTTCCGTCCCTCCCTTCCTATCATATATTTTCCTATCTCATAGGTTAGTTAACAAAACCTGGAAACAACTAGTTTTCCTCCGTGTAAGTCCCCTGACTCAAGTATTGTATCAGTCACATTATATAGTGCCACATTCAAGAAATTGATGTGCATTTCCATATGAGGTCAAGTCACTTCAAGAATTCTAGGGAGATTAACAAAATTTCCTTCATTGTGGTGGATCTCTAATTTTGACCCTACTTTTTTAATAACCCTCTAATTTTTCCCTTCTCTTTTTGGTCTCTCTAAAAGCTGTTCAAAGTACTTACACCTTCCATCCATTTCTCTTCTTTTTTATTTTTTTTGGTCCTATCTTTTAGCCTTTGAAACCTACCTTTTTGGACTTATCTGTGTCCTGGTTTAGTCAAACTCTCTTCTTTTATTAGATTGGCACATGAAGCCAGGGCATATCAGAAAATATTCTTCGAATCATAACACATACATGAATGTAAAAGAAGTCTGAATATCACTTAAGAAAGAATAGGTACTTTGACTATATTTAAAAATTCACAAACATTTGAACATAGAAACTACAGTTCTTTGTCTGAGAGTTTATAATTTACTACTATTTTTTAATAAGAAAGATATTTTGTCTCATGTGTACTAATCTTTAAACACTTCAAAGACAAGGAACAAAACATATTTTGTATTTCAGACTGTTCCAGGACAATAACTAGCAAATAGGTGTTCAAACATTGAATGTGTACAGTCTCATTGCATCCATCTAGTCACATGTTTTATAAATAGATACATAGATCTGTCATTACCTTAAAATTCTTCTGATAGGATTTATATTGAAATGCACGTTTTTGAAGATCATCTATAACTACTTGCAGTTCACCCAATATGACCTTTATTTTGTCTGGGTCAGTATTAATATCCAAAATCTGTGGATCCTGTAAAATTAATACAGTTTTTGGTTATTTTTGATACTTTTTACATTCCTACTTTTTGATGTAGGCCATTAAATCAAATGAATCAATAAACATTTTAAAAAATGTATTTTAAATACTCTTTTCACTCTGATTTTTAGAAAATATGTTAAAACAGTTGCTTTTCCTGAATTTTAAATAATGCATGTATGTTGTAAAAAGTGCAAAGAAGAACCATGGGGATAAGGTTGTTTTAAAATAATACCTAATCTATTTTCCTTCATCCACTCTCATTTCCTTTACTTCCACTAACATGCCTTCAGGTAAGAAGAGATGAATGTAATGGGGAAGAAGAGAAAAAGATATAAGGAAAGTTCTCATTTTACAATAAAGGATTTCTGAGAGGGATGAAAAGAGAAAATAAAGAATAAGTGATATGGTGTAAGTTTTCTGGTTGACCTGTGGGGTTGGAACCCCACATGAAAAGGAAAAGAAAAGTTCAGGAGCAAAGTAGAAACACCTAACTAGGTTTGGAAGAATGTGAGATAATGGGAGGAATCTGAGAACTATTATAGCTTGGGGAGGCCAATCTGCTTTAATGGGCCCTACATTCAACATGGCAACATGCTCTAGAGATCAATTTTCCCTAAACCATCAGAGTACCACCCAACACGAGAAAAGTTAAGTTGACACAGAGGAGGGCACCCCCATGTCTATTACATATGGCAAATTAGCAGAAGGGGTGCTTATATCTTTTGTTTAGCAAAACTGGTGCAAGTTGACCAAATAGTCTTCATTACCATTTATCAATTTATACTGTCTCTCTTTAAAGGGGGAATATCCTAATATGTGGCTAAATAAATTTTAAAACTGCAACAATGGCTATGAAATATGCTAACAAGTTATAAAAATATTTACTTCAAAAAAATAAATACAAGTCAGGAGACTGAGAAGTCAATATTACATACATGCTTTTCTTCCAATGGTCTAGAATTTATTCAGAATTTAAAAAGAGGTTTAGAAATTATTTTCAATTTTAAATAGCATCTCAAAAACATTGTAAATTGGTTAGAATAAAATCTTAAGAGACAAAAGTAAGATTAAATGCAACATGAGCTCTGAATTATTTAATTAAAATGCAGGAGCTAGACTTCATAACTTAAAAATCCTACTTTAAGTTTACCTGTGCTTGCAACTTTATTTCATTCACTTCATTGCTTAGATCTTCAAGATCTCTACCCAAATGCTGACAAAATTGCTTAATACAAGCTTCTCTATCACCCACGGCTTTATCAATGGCATTCCGAACAGCAACAATGGAGGGCTTCATTGTTGCAAAAACAGCAAAGTCTTCAGGAGGTGTGGGAACCTGATACTGGTCAATGAGTTTGTACATTTGAATCACTATATTCCCTTCATCTTCAAGGCTTTCGATCTGAAAAGGAACATTGTCTGCTCATTAAATCCATTAGAGTTCTATTTACCCTTTTTAAGTTTTGTCTAGTAGGAGATACCCCCTGTGCACTTTCCACTGTGAACATGACACATGAGAAAAGTGTTTAATGTCATTGGCAAGCGAGCTTAAGTCTGTTGGATGACAAATATTGTCATTGCTACAATATAGGTAATCAAGCCCAGGAGTGAGATGTTCGGGGCTGAACTGAGTTAGTACTCTTGTAAATGTTTATTTTTCTGTTCTCTCTTTCGTCCTCTAGTAGCATTAAATGCCAATATTTAAAGTTTCCCGAGATAACATGCACCAAGAGGGTGCTCAGTTGTCCTTTCTGAACTTCTAGGCATGTGTGCTCACCAGTGATTGTCCCAGAGCAGTTCTTGAGGTAGACAAGCCATGTTTCTAGCTGGCTGCATAAATACCTTTACTACCTCTAACTGAGTATTAAACATTCAACTTTATTAGATTGATTTCCTATCTTGAGGGGAACAGTGTTTTTCTTACTTTTTTGGCAAGAGACTCCAATTGGGGGAACCCTCCCCCCTCCCAACACAAACTCTACTGTGTGATTATAGAGGGAGCAGCCATGTTCGTACAGTTGATTCAAACTTCTGGCCACAAGCTGAACCAAGCAGAATGAAATTGGGACCTTGCAAACCCGCCTCAGAATGACCTCTTGCTTGAACATGGGGACACACAGACTTTAGTTGTTGGCAGAGGCCATTTGCTTTCATGTGGAAACAGAAAAGAGGTCCTTAATCTGAAAAGATAACTGCAGCGAGGCTCTTAGAGAAATGGCTCTCAACCTTCAGCTTGTATCACAATCACTTTGGACAGTTTGCTAAAACACAGTCTGAGGTGCCCCAAGTTTCTGATTCAAAAGGTCTAGGTGAGGCCCAAGAATAAGCATTTTTAACAAGTTCCCCACTGACACTGATGAGCTTATTTGGCATCACCTTTCAAAAACCACTGATTTATGCAATTTGCAGCAACATGGATGGATCTAGAAGGGATCATGATCAGTGAAATAAGCCAGAAAGAAAGTGAAAAATATCGAATGGTTTCACTTATAAAAGGAATATAGGGGAGCCAAATAAGAATGTGACATTCAGCAGGGAAGGAGGGGAGGGGAAGGGCTCAAGAGGGGGGAAGAGGGGAGCACAGGGGACTACGGTGATGGCTCCACGGGTGAACAGGTGGTGGGTAACCTATGGGGAACACACAATAATGTAAAATATATGAATAACAAAAATAAATAAAATATTTATTTAAAAAAACCCCAAAAACCACTGATTTAGAAAGAAGGAGAAATGAGAGGTGGAGAGAGAGGGGCATTTTTGGTTTACTAGTGCTACTCTGGCCCCTGGTTCCTGTCCTTTTAAAAAGCTAGGTTCTATACAGATCTTTGGATTCCAGAAACTATTCCTGAAAACTTAGAATAAATATTCTCATTTTTCTAAGTTACGTGAATTTTTGTTACATTATTTTCAATCAGAAGTGCCTAATATCTTAAACAAGCTATAAATAGAACTCAGTGTCTGTACGTCAAGGTTCATGTATTTCTTAAACAAATGCCCAAGATCTAGAATATCTGGACTCTTGAGATATAGAAGATAATTAACTCACCCTTTCCTGAATTTCATCAAGAAATACTAAGCTGTTAACATATTCTATGGTGGTAGTTGGAACAAACTCAAGTTTGTACTCTGCATCTTGTGCCTCAGAGATAATGGCATCTACTTTTTTTTTGCTTTGACAAGGAAGCATACTATTTAGCACCTAGGAAAGAAAAGGAAAATACCAATCATAAATATTTGAATATTTCCATTTTATTATAGATTTTAGATAAATCCTAACAGAATATCTGTTAAATCAGTGGAAGCAGTAGTGTATTAGAGGGGCTCTTTTTCACATTAAAAGACAACAAGTCAGAGAAACCAAAAGGAAGGCCAGGTTTTGAAGGTCACTTTCAGAACAAAATAGATCGAGTAGCTTATTAAAAAGTTTGCCCAAATACTTAGATATCTTTCAAGCACCCCTGCGACTTTGCCACATGTAGTGGACATTATGCTGCCCTCTCCATCATCATGTGGTTTCGGGAAAATGAATCTCTTCCTCAGTAACAAAGATAGAGTCTCATCACTAGGGAAATGGTCTGGCTTTCTTTGGCCAACATGACAGATTGGGGTGTACCTGTAACTGTAACTGATGTATGTTCAGAATATCAACCTTTCTTTTTTCTACATGGCCAAGGAAATAACTAGCTTATGGGAGCTTTTAACAACCATTTTACTAATGTAAGGGATGGCTAACTTTAGGATTAAGCTGGCACATCAGGAGGCTAAACAGGATGAAAAAAATTGGGTACTTGATAACACCAACAATCAAACCTCCCTGATGTCCACCCAAGCTCTGGACTCTTTGGATATATAGCCTATACGTTTTCTTATTGCTTAATCCATTTTGAATTCTGTTTTCTTCGGTTTGGTATGTCGTATTGGTTAAAAGTGTTTGTTGAAATTAACTGAATTTGTTTCAATTAAATATTTTTTTCTATTTTTAACAGATGAAGCAAAACTCTAGAAGAAAGCTTTGCCACACAACCAATTAATGACAAAAAAGACAGTAGCACTCAAGTCTGCAGCCTACAGTGCTCAGTCCTCCGCCATCTATACTGGGGTCAGTGAAGGGCCAGAGAGTAATTTTAGACTCTGCAGATGCAGTGTAAGCCTTGACAGGTTTTCTCTTTTTATAAAGCAAGTGCTGAATTAAGCTTTGATGGCTGGGTACACACCTCAAAGAGGGCTTTCTCAAATAAACACACTGTCAGTCACAAACCTAATATCGACACAGGCCTACTCCCTTCACTAAGACTCCTTTGCTTTAGAAAACTTAGTTGATTTCAATAACTGACCATTTGGGCTGCTTGTTCTTTCTCTTCCAGTGCTTTAAATTTAAAACACTCTGTGTTGGGCCTCTCTGGTGGTGCAAGGGGTTAAGTTTCAGCACTATGAAGCTATTTGCAGCCATTGTGGCATGAGTTCAATCCCCAGCCAGGGAAATGATCCTCATGGCACAGCAGACCTCTCTTGTCTCGCCTGCTACTCCCCTCAGCAGTGTACGTCAGTAGATCTGCCTGTTTTGCTCCCCACTCTGTCTCTGGTGAATCCTCTCACCTCCCACACCTTTGGTCTGCATCAAAGCTCTTGTATATATAAATAAATAAATCTGCAAAAAAAGAGTAAACAATAAAACACTCTTGTATTTTAAATGTACCAATAGTGAAGGCTCTGGGCCTTCACTCCCCTCTTGACCCCAATAAAAGCAGAATCCCAGGTTCCTATGTTCTCTCTATCTGTGAATCTATTACGTGACCATAGGTGTGCTGTGTAACTTCCAGGTCCTGTAAGTAATAAACTTTTACTTTTTTCAAAGTTTCCTGATGACAATTGCTGATGGGCATCTTGTAAGCATAATAAGAACCACAAGGGTTGGCTCAATCATTTGCAAAGGGGCGATGTCTGCCAGAAGCTCACTGTGGCCCAGGTGAATGCCCTCGGTCAATTCTACCTGATAGTAATGCTTTCAGTAGATTGAGACCAGCACAGAACAGTGGACATAAATTATCTGTCACAACTACTCAATTCTGCCCTGATAGTGACAAAGCAACCACAGGCAATACATAAACAGATTGTCATTGTTATGTTCCAAAAATGTTGTATGTACAAAACAGGCTGGATTGACTTTGTGGGCAATAGTTTCCAATTCCTGTTCCATCCTATTAGAGAAGGTGGAGTCATTTCAGGATATCCAGGTATACTCTGGCTCCAAAGGAAGACCTGGAAGTTACTGCAGAACCATACAAATTTCTGTAGTTCTACAACTCATCAAAAAATAATCATAATTATAGGGATAGTTTCAGATCAGGAATGGTCCTATGAACTTGACCTTAGTATCTTAGAATCAATCAGTATTTCCACTAGGCACTAACTGACACAGTGGTATCACTCCTTCAGGAAGCCTTGAAATGCTGCAACAAAGGAAAAAGGAGTGGGAGTAAAAGACTCATCTGAGGCCTGCAGTTCCCTCATCTGAAAGCTTACTGTGCTTGGTACAGAAAGAAGAACACGGGACTTTCCCTAGAAATGAAAGTTGTCCAGTAGACTTAAGCTAATTTCAAGTGTCACAATATTGGAATATAAAGAAAGTTTATTTTTAGTAGGAAAATAATTAATAGTAGAGAGAAGACAATTAATATAAAGAAATATAAGAATATAAAATAAAAGAATATAAAGAAAGTTTATTTTTAGTAGGAAAATAATAGTAGAGAGAAGACAATACAAAGAAATATAAGAATATAAAATAAAAGAAAATAAAGAAAGTTTATTTTTAGTAGGAAAATAATTAATAGTAGAGAGAAGACAATTAAAATTTGGCCTAGTTCACAGTCACCTCCAAGCATCGCAACGGTGATGGAATCAGTTTTTCTTTTAGCTGCTTAGTGTCAACGAGCAGCAACCCCACATTCCTGGTGGGTCTTAGCGCTGCTGCATCCTTGTGCTGTCGGTGATATTTTTCCAGTTGCTCACTAAAAAACTTAATGTCTACATAAAATAATTCATATAAGGCATAGCATACATTATTTTAGATTTTAAAGAATGATTACAAAATACATTAAAATCATTGCATTGCAATTTTTACATGTACATTTTGCATGTGATTATTTATACATAAAATACCTGGTAGAACTTTCAAATCTTAATCCAGAATGCTTTATATTTTATTCCTGTAATAAGGAAACTGCTACTTTATAACATAAATATGTCTTCTGGTTTCTATTTAGAGATGGCACATGAAAATAGTTTGTATGTTTTATGACTAACAACTGTTGATTCACACCCAACCAGGCTTCAGTACAGCACCCGTACTACAAGAGAAACTTGAATTCCTCAGATAGAAAAACAGTTATGTAAAGTTATTTAAAGATAGCTACAGAGCTAAACATTTTTTTCAACTCCTTTCCCATATATGGACTACAGAACCTTAGAACTAATACAGCTTCATATTCCAATATAAGTCATTAGGGAAGAATTGCTTCCCATAACATACTGAAACAAAAACAGCAACACTAGTTAAACTAAATTACTAAAGTAATTCTACAGAATCTAGAAATAAATAAATTCTTGCTTTTTAACAGTCTAACTTTATTGAGCTACCATTTCTGTCATCATACACTACCAAACAGAAACCCAGAAAAATACACACCTTGATATCTCTATCAAAAATGATTAGTAATGTTAAATCGAAAACTTACCAGGTTCTTGAAGTTTAAGAGCTTGCAAATCAAGACTTTCATTTTCCTTGAAGAATATCTGAAACTTTTCAAACGTAGCTGCATATAATTGGGCAGATTCAAATGCTGCCCGTATGGTCTCCTAAGTGTTACAAACAGACAAAATTATACTTTTCCTAAGCAGAATTCAACTCATTAATAACAACAACAAAAAAGCAAATAAAAGCCTTCTCTGTGCCCAATTTTGAGTTGAGAATTCATAAGTGAGGGAAGATACCATATTTGATGAGAAGTCAGAGAATTCTCTTATGAAATAAAGAAAAAAAATCCTTAAATCTGAATTTTGAGGAATTGTGCCATATAAATGAAAGGAAGCACCTGTAATTTTTTTTAGCTTCATAGTAAACTTATACATCACTAGTAAACATATGGCAAGGGACAATAGCTAACTATTTTCAATTTTATTAATCTGGAGTTGAGAAATGTTCCTTCAATTTTGTTTTCATTTGCATTTACCTTATGATAAATATATTTTTATCATAAAATATATTTCATGGTTAGATGTTCTTTTTGGTGAATGTAATATCATATTTTTCTTCTAGTTTAGTTTTCTTCTCTCCTCCCCAATTGTAAGAGTTCTTCATATATTAGGGATATTAGCCCTCAGTTATGATGTATGTAAAGCAAACAGATTCTCTGTGTTTTGACTTTATGATTTATTTTGCCTTGTGATTTTTTTTCTTATTTTAAAATAGTCAAATGTATCAATCTGTTTTATTATTGCATCTGGATTTTGAGTCATACTTAGATAACCTTTCCTTAAGAACAAGATTATAGAAGAATTCACCCATTTTTCCCCTAACCTTGTCTGCTCTCAATTTTTTTACTTTCAGATCCTCGATTCATTTATTCTATATGCAATCAGAAATCAGATCCAATTTTATCTTTCTCTAAAAAGCTAATTACTATTCCAGCACTATTTATGGAAAAATCCATATATATCTCAGTGATTGCATTTCTGCATTTCCTTTTCTATTCCATTGGTCTGGTAGCTCCTCTTGTGCCAATACCACAAATTTAAATTATAATGTTTATATTTAATATTTAGCAAGAATAGTGCCTCTCATAGCTTTTCTTTCATGATAAAAAGTCTTAATGAACTAGGGATAGAGGAAACATACCTCAAGACCACATATGATACATTTATAGCTAACATCATACTCAATGGTGAAAAGCAGAAAACTTTTTTCTGATGATCAGCAACAAAATAAAGATGGTCACTTTTACAACCTTTTTTCAATACAGCATATTGGAAGTACTAGTCAGAGCAATCAGTCAAGAAAAAGAAAAAGAAGACATTCAAATCATAATGGAGGAAATAAAATTATATCTATTTTGAAATAACATAGCATAAATAAAAAAACCCTTAAAATGCCACCAAAAAAAAACCGTTGGAAATAATAAGTGACTTCAATAAAGATGCAAGATAGAAAATCATTATGCAAAGTTCAGTTGTGCTTTTAAACACTAACAGAAACTATTAGTAAGAAAATAGTTTCACTATAGTTGCACCAAAAATAATAAACTATTTAAAAATAAATTTAACCAAGGAGATGAAAGATCTATACACTGAAATCAGTAGCACGCTGATGGAAGATATTGAAAATGACAAAAAAGTGGAAAGATATTCAAGTTAATGGATTGGAAGAATATTGTTGAAATGTTCATATTACCCAACATAATCTAAAGATCTAATGCAATCCTGATCAAAATTACAATGCCATTTTTCAAAGAACTAGAAAAAAATCTAAAATTCAATGCAACTACAAAACTCCATAACTAAAGCAATATTTAAAAAGAATAGAGCAGGCAGCATCATACCTCCTGATTTCAAACTATATTACAAAGCCATAGCAATCAAAAACAATATGCCATTGGCATATAAACACATAGATAAATAGAACAGAATAGAATAGAACAGAACAGAATAGAGAGACCAGAAATAAACCCACACATACATGGTCAACTAATTTACCACAAAGGAGCCAAAAATATACAATGAGTAAAGGACAGTCTCTTCAAAAAGTGGTGTTGGGAAAACTGGATGGCTATAGGCAAATGAAACTGGGTCACTCTCTTACACTATACACAACAGTCAAATCAAAACCTTGAATGTAAGACCTGAAGCCATAAAACTCTTAGAAGAAAAGATAGGGAGTAAACTCTTGACATTGATCTTGGTATGAAATTTTACATTTGACTCCAAAAGCAAAGGAACTAAGCAAAAACAAACAAATGGGACTACCTCAAAGCAAAAAAATTCTGCATAGCAAGGGAAACTATCAACAAAATGAAAAAGCACCCTACTTGGGATAAAATATCTGCAAACTACTCACTATTAAGGAATTAATATCCAAAACACATATACTATTCAATGGCAAAAGAACAAACAACAACAAAAAAAAAACAAAACCCAATTAATAAAGAGGTAAAAGACCTGAATTGACATTTTCCCAAAGAATAGAAATGGCCAAAAGCTACATGAAGAGGTGTCCAACATTACTAATCATCAGGAAAATGCAAATTGAAACCACTGTGAGATAATACCTCATATGTTGTCAAATACCTCAATGTTGTCAAAAAGACAAGGGATAACAGGTGCTGGCAAGGATGTGGAGAAAAGGACGTCTTTATTCACTGTTGGTAGGAATGTAAATTGGTACTGTCACTATGGAAAACTGTATGATGTTTTCTCAAGCAATTATTAAGTAGAAAAACCATATAAGCCAGCTCCAATTCTGTGTATATATTCACAGGAAATTAAATCAGTATGTCAAAAAGAGATTTCTGTATTCCCATATTCATTGCTTCACAATCCAAATGACTGTTGATGGATTAAAGGAGAAAAACAATGTGGTCTCTGTATACACTCTTGGCCTCAAAATAGAGAGGAATACTGTCAATTAGGAAAACTTGGATGAACTTGAAGGGCAGTAACTAAATGAAATAAGCCAGATAATGATAGAAAGAGACAAACACTGCGTGGTATCACTTATATGTGGAAACTGGAAAGAAAAGGAGGTGGAGGAGGGAGAAAGGGGCAGAAAGAGAAAAGAAAAAAGTCAAGCTTGCAGAAACAGTGAAAAAGTATTTGTCTGGGTTTGGATTTGGGGAGAAAATGGGAAAAGTGGGCCTCCCTGGTGGAGCAACGGGTTAAGCACAGTGCTGTGGAGCTGTCGGCAGCTGTGGCACGAGTTCGATGCCAGGTGGGGGAGATTCCCACATGGCGCAGCAGACCTCTCCTGCCTCCCTGCTGCTCCCCTTAGCAGTGTATTTCGGTTGATCTGCCTGTTCTGCTCCCTGCTCTATTTTGGTGAACCCTCTCACTGCCCCACACCTCTAGCTTGCATCCCAGCTTGTATGCATAAATAAATAAATCTTTAAAAAAAGAGAGAAAAGTGATAAAAGAATACAAACTTCCAGCTTTAAGATAAATAAGTTCTGAGGATCAAACGTATAACATGGTGACTGTTCCTGATAATGCTGCTGTACAACTCAAACTTGCTACAGAGAACTTACATGTTCTCATTAAGGTAGGATGGGAAGTATATATGTGAGGTTAATTAGCTCAGTAGGGTACTCTTTTCACATGGTGCACATATGTTGTCATCACATTGTATACTTTAAGTCTTTTACAATTTTGTCAGCTTTATCTTGAGACTCATGGTTTACAGGCTAATTTTGAAGGGATAAACACTACTTTCAACTTTTACCATTTAGAGATTAAGCAGCATTCCAAATAAAAGTAAGAAAGGAAGAAAATAATTACTCAATTTCTTAAAAATTAAGATCATTATAAAATAATTTTAATAAAAGCAAATATACCTTTATTTGAAAAATTATTGTGTGAAATTCCCTATCATCATCAAATACTGCTGATAAGCTTGGACCAGATCCACAGGTTTTTTCTTCAAGTTTGTTGTTAATGTAAGGACTGGTGAAAGCATCAAAATGTGGGTCGGGCACAAGATTAGGAATTGATAACACAGTGCTTTGAAAATGGTTGATTGCACCTGAAATACCATCCTGTTAGAGAGAAAAGCATAAACAAAGTCAGCATATATATGACAATTTATGAATACTTTTTGAATTCTTTCAAATGTTGAAATGACTAAGAATGACTCCTTCAATCATACCAGATACTGTATCGATTTTGAATATAGGGCAAATCAAAAGACACAACCTCTGTCTTCAGTAACTTACTATCTATTCAAACAAGAGGCAGATAAACATCAAATCACAACACGTTGTGATGAGTGTATAGAACAAGTATCAACAAAACACACATGGGTCATTCAAGAAGGAAGATCTACCTTAAGAGAATTGGGAAAAGCTTGAAGGATGGGTTAAAACTTTATACTCTTTGAGAAGCAATCTCCATTCTAGAAATCTAACCTAATAAAAAATTAAACGTGTTGGGGCCTCCCTGGTGGCGCAGCGCTGTGGAGCTGTCGGCAGCGCGCACGATGTGAGTTCGACGCCCGGCCAGGGAGAATCCCACATGGTGCGGCAGACCTCTCCTGCCTCACCCACTGCTCCCCTCAGCAGTGTATTTCTGATCTGCCTGTTCTGTTCCCCACTCTGTCTCTGGTGAACCCTCTCACCGGCCCAAGCCTCTGGCCTGTACCCCAGCTTGTATGTATAAATAAATAAATCTTTACAAAAAAAATTATACATGTAAGCAAAGATTCATGTGCAAGAATAATCACTGCAGCATTACTTAAAATAATAATGAGGGAAATACCTAAATGTCAGAAATATAAGTATTGCTAAGTTATGGTATACTTATGCAATGAAAATTATGCATCCCTTCTAGACTCTTCTTGGTTTACTAATCTATGTATGTACATACATTCCTTCCCCCTCATGTACATGCCCTGCATAATCCCACCCTCTTGAATATGGAAAGGACTGGTGCATACTATGAAATGTACCTCTCAAGAACAGGTTAGATTTTATGAAAAGATAAAAGAAATTTTGCAGAAATAATTGAGATACCAAATCAATTGGCCTTATCAAAAAGGTGATTACCTTGGGTAAACTTAACTGAATCAAATGAAAGCCCTTAAAAGAAGGTGTGGGTCCTTCCCAAAGGAGACTCTCCAATGGTTTTGAAGACGCAAACAGCCATATAAGCTTCTTATAGAGTGGCCACATGGCAAGAACCTATAGGTGGCTTCTAGGATTTAAAGGTGGTCCTCGTATATCCCATAAGAAAAGAGGGATCCTGCTCTTATAGCTGCATAGGGATGAATTCTTCCAACAAGATGAGGGAATTTATAAGTAAATCCTTCACCAGCAAAGCCTGTTAGGAGACCTCATCCCAGTCATTGTCATTACCTGAATGCAGTCTGGAGAAGCCCTGAGACAGAGGTTGAGCAGTGCCTGGACTGCTGACCCCCAGACACAATGAGATAATAAATGGTTGTTGTTTTAAGATGCCAAATTTGTGGTAATTTGTTACACAGCAATATATAACTAAAACAAAAAAATTTTTCTCAGATGGCGCACTCTTAAAAAGATTTACACAATGGTATTTATAAGAGAGTGATTTCTTGGATTCTTTTATTTAGAGGGAGGCTTATAGTCAATTTTAAATTTTAGACACAATATATTCTTTTGATGTTGCACCCTACTAAGTCCTTAAAATGGGTATCAAGTTAAAGAAAATGACTAATTTCAAGCTAGCTTTTATGTAGCTGCAGTACTGTGCAGAGAACAATGGTTTTGTCTTTTTCTTATGATCATTTTGGAGAAGTGACAAGAGCAGCCCTGCCAATCATCTAATAGCAAAACAGTGGCTTCATGTTCCAAAAAGGTGTTTGTACATGGATGTCATATGAAGAAACACATACCAGAAAGTCTTCAAAAGAAGGCTCAAAGAGTAGTGACTGGACTGTCAAGATCAGTTCTGTGAGAAACATGGGGATGAGAGATTCGTCTTCTTCCTGCTTTTCTAACACAGAGGCCCCCTGAAATGAACATTTGCAGTGTTACAGAGATGTAACTATCAAGTTGTGAAATAAAATATCTCTGATTTTGTACAGAATGTTGGCATGTCTTTTGAAGAATATTGCTGTAGAAATTAAAAAATAAAAGCAAATAGTAAGACTTTTAAGGTAAAGCTTTTCTCTCTTCTCTCTATCAACAAAATGGAAAGGCAAACAAACTGGAAAAAATATACCAGTAATGTATAAGGCAGATAGAAGGTAGACAATATTGAAATAGAAATAGATATGATATACATAAAAGAATACGTACTAATAAAATAATAGTTGATACTTACATAGAAATATACACAAAAGTGGTCACACGGCATAATCTGACAATTCTAATCAACCTTCTCCTCATATTCAAGATAGTTTATTTAATAAAATTTATTGACTATGACTATGTGCCAAGTAATGCTAAACACTCGTGTAATTACTATACTAACCACATGAAGCAGGTGTCTTTATTACCCCCAAGAAAAAAAAAGATTTAGAGAAAGTAAAACATTTCCTCTAGGGCATACTGGTTTGTGAGGAGCAGAGCAGAACTCAAACCCACGTCTTTTTTTGATCATCAGACCTTGGTGTGCGTGTCCCTGTTCTGGGTTTATATATTCCTTTAATATGAAATCTAAAAAACAGTGATATACTACTTTATGCCCATCAAACTGACAAGGATTAAAGTGAATGATAACAGCTAGTGGGCCTATGATTAAATACTCATTCTCAAACATTGCTAGGAAGGTTGTAAATTGGCACAAAATTTTTTGGAAAGTTACATATCAGTATTGAAAACTGTCACAAGTAAGCATATTTCTAAACCAGAAATTCTATGTGTAGATATTTCTTCCAAATTCTATGTGTAGATATTTCTTCCAAAGAGGGGAAAAAACAGAGTTAATTGAAAAATTGGGGGGGGGGGAAGGTGAACTACAAAAAAAAAACCCCAAAATAGAGGTGTGTGAAAAATATGAATATCATGATGTTCTTTGAGGCATTCATTATTTGGAGTAAGTGAAAAAATGATTGAACAATACAAAATTATTTATAAGAATTAAAGTACATTTCTACATTAGAATATTATATGGAAAAATAAGTATAGACTTGGAAAAATTTTCACAATACACTGTTAAGAGGAAAAAAAACAGTGAAAAGCAGTAAGTATGATATCTTCTACCCCTGTGGGAATAGTTATCTTTGGGTAGCAGAGGAAGGTTTTCTTTGTGTCTGCCTGTGTTTTTGAAATTTTCTGCAGTTAGCATATATTACTTTTATAGTTAGAAAAATAAATGTTACTTTTAAAAGGTGACAGTGTTTAGAAAAAGGATAAATTGAAAACGGGGGGAGGAGAAAGCAATGAAAAGGAGGATGCAACTAAAATTGAACTTTTGAAGAAAAGGAAAACTATGGTAAATTACATCGGGCCTTGAAATTGTATAGTTGTGTTTCTGGGGGAAGACGTTGAGCTCTGGAAGTAGGAAATCTGATGAAATCAAGTAAACATGTTTTGCTGTGTGTTTAAGTTTTCTGGCTGGAAGCTATTATCCAGGATGGAGGAAAGCTTATTGGGAAGTGTGACTAGGAGACAATATGATTTTTCTCTTTGCGGTGCTAGAATGCACAAATTCGTAATATGCCTCAAACACCTCAAATTACCCTGTCTCTAAGCTCAACATCCTCCCAAAATTTTATCCATTTATGGCACAAAGTCTTGCTTCTATGAGTTGCTTCTCACCTCCAAACCACTGTTTTATGTCTTTCATTTTTATGACCGTCCCTGCTTCACTTTGCCAGTTCATATCCATAGTGACTCTCCAACGATAAGCTTCTTGGAGGCAAAGATCCTACTTAAGCTTCTCATCACTACATATGCAACACTTAGCATAAGAATTGGCACACAACAGGCACTTAAGAAATACTTGTTGCATGAACACTTAAATAGCCTTTACCAAACTCCTATGAGAGACACAGCAACATTCAGCACAGTGGATCCTTTCTCTATTATTAGATTCTTAAGAATATGCTGATTTTTCATTCTACTATTTCATGCATATGGTAGATTCTAATTATACTGTGAAGTCCTTTAAGCATTTCTCCTGTTTTTCCATTACACAGAAAACAGCATTATCAGTAAATTTGGACCCGTAAATTTTTAAAATTTTCTGACAATACCTTTTTTTCAGTGACTTCATGCTTCTCTTCAGTAATCCATCTCTGAATGACACTTGCTGAAGGTGTTCGTTTTAGTTTGTCAGTGAGATAATTCAAAAGAGAGTTAACAGAATTTACTGTTAAGACGTGCATTGTGTTTTCAATTAGATAGTCATTTAGACGAATAAAACTTGAAAAGAAAAAAACACAGCTTCAGTTTTCTAGATTCACTACGTGTTTGTAAAAGTGACTCTAAAGCAAGTTTTCTTAAGTTCAACATATCATAATTTCTTTTCCAATTTCCATTTATATCACAATATCAGATATTCATGCCCCCAAAAGTTCTTCTTAGACAGTCTTCATTTTAAAACACAGATTTATTCAATACATAGCATTAGTTCAGCTAAGGGTTCTGACTATACAGCAGTATATTTAAAGAGAAATATAGTTATGAAAAAGCACCTGACTCATTGAGCAAAAAGGGCAGAAGATACTTCTTAAGATGCTTTAAAGAAGAAATCAGTAAATACACAACAACTATAACTTATATGCTAATGGTAAAGGTGTGGTATCTTTGCTAGTGAATAAATGTTGTTTGACAGCAATTGCTAACCCAAAGATGCAGATTTTAGGTTTCTTAGCTTGAGTGCTTAGGACACAGACTGAGTCAGCCAAGACATTGGAATAACTTTTTAATCTGTGTAAGTGGAGCTCAAGGAGCCTCTAGTACCTGTAGGCCTATGATGCGGGATTCAGGGACTGCATCACTGACCCCTGTGGCAACACATTTAGTGTCTGATCTATAAACTGGTGCACAGTTAAGAGTAAGCAGACAATTGTAAAAACTGCACTAGGGAGTGAGCATTGAGTAATAGTAATCAGTGCTTTCTAGCTCCACATATACCTCTCCACCAAAACAATATTTGGTGATTTTGTTTCCAAGAATTACAACAGTCAGTGGTAAGATTACAGTTAGGAAAGCAGGTGGCAGAGCTAATCCTAATGAGGAAAGTGCCCTAGTGAGGCCCTGGGAAGAAGACTTTCCTCCCTGGTCTCCCAGTTACAAAACCCATCTTACAGAGAGAGCAGACCTTTGTGCAGCACTGCAGCTGTGTGTAGTTCTTTGGTGACCAAAGAGAGCAGGCCCTCCAGTTGTCCTTCGGGATGTCATAAACTCTGTGTACCTAACTTTTTACCGCACATCATTGCCTGCTCCATGCTCCATAAAGGGCTAGAAGGAAAAGGAAGCTTAGAGATTGAAGAGGAGCTCTGGGCCTAAGACATCCTCTACTCTATCAGCTTGCAAGCCCACAGCTGCTTTGCTCAGTGCCGCTGGAGGAACAAATTTCTGGGGCCATTATTTCAGATTATCCTAACTCCCAAATTCCTCATTATTGTTAGTGAATCCTGTGATAAAGGCTTTACATATTAATGAAACTTGAGAAGGATGCTCTAATTTTTCTTGAAAGAATATAATCATTTACCATGTCAGCCTCATACAATGATGCCTTTTGCTGGCCTGCTCTGTGTATGTCATTTTGTCAGATTCTCCATAAGCAGGCAAATCAAAACCATCTGATACTTTATAAAATTCTAAGAACAACAAAGAACACAACATCAAGAAACCTTGTGTAAAAATTTCATTCCTTTCAAGCAATATTCAAAAACAGCAAAAATACTTTGGTTCATGAGCTATTTCAAACTTCAGGAAACATTCTACTTATCCAAAAGAATTCTACATCAAAGGATTTGATGTGGACTGTAGATAATTAGCCACATTATCAGGACTTGATCTGTGTACCATGCCCGCTCTTTCTTAAGAATACCTTTACCCTCCTTTTCTGCCATCATTTTGGTCATCTTTGAGTGCCTACCAGCTTGATAGGGCCATCGAAAACTATCCAGTCCCTTGTTTTTCACAGACCTATTGTCTGAACCAGTCAGTTGGACATACTTTTAAACAGAGAGGCCCTGAGTTTACTATAAAATGCTTGTGAAATAAAGGTCTGTTACCAGTTTAGAATACTGTGCATAAGCAGGGGTAATACAAGGAAACAAATTTACTGCTGTTTTCTACCTCCAAAACATACAGTGATTTTATAACCTATTAAGTTAAAGTTTGCAAGAGACAAAAGACCAGGTCATAATTTTAAAAAGTTAATATTTTAGAAAGTCACCACTTAGGATATTTAGAAATTCTCTCCCCTTCATACCTGCATTCGGGTCGTATGGACTGTCGTCAGGAACAAACCCCGCAGCACGCAGGGCAATCTGACAAGCCTTCCTGACAACCTCTTTTGCTTCATCTCGAAATTCTTCTAAGCGCTCCGTCACCTGGACATTGGTAAATATGTATAATTACTGGTACCAAAGTAGCAATAATAAGAAAAAAAATCTTGGAACTTACAAATAAAATTCCTTACCTCTTCTAGCCGTATGAGTTGTCCAAACTTAAATTCTTGCAAGGTGTAGGTGTGACCTTTTTCAATATTACAAAGTGCCATAAAACTCAATTGATAACACATATCATTTATTTTAAGAAGGGCTGGTCGCAAATGCTGAATGAAAATAGGAATTATCATTATTTAGTTTAAAAAATCTTCTTTTTAAAGTCTAAAAATATTGGGAAAGCAAGAATGGTTAAGGAAAATAAATAGCTCTATATGCTAACTTTAGCTACAACTGCAAAGTGTATATATACACTTGACAGGGACCCACTGAAATTTTGTGCTAAAACTATTAGGATGATCAGATTTAATTTATTTGAATTGTTCTTTTTCATTTCAAACACATGTCTTTTAGTTTTAACAGTGAGGGAAAGTAACAGAGGATTTAGCAACATCTTAAATTTCACTAGGTTTGGTTAATAGCTACTGAAGGATCCTTTGTGTTAACTTAAGGACTTTATAATGACAGTCACCACGATAATGGAGGGGCCCACCTATTGATATAAGAGGCAATGACATAGAACAAAGACAAGTTAACTTTAAATTTTCAGTAAGCAAAAAGTTGCTGGAAATAAAATTCAATCATTAAGAACTATTGTATTTTGCAAGGTGACCTGGGAGAATGAGTGGAAGTGCTTGCGATATTATAATATACAAACTTAATCTTTCTCTAAGCCAAGATCAGAGTTATAGGCTGTGGGTTTCAAAGGCACTTGTTCTAAAAATGTTCCAAGGCCATTCATTTTCACTTCTAATCTAACCAAAGGAGAATTATGTTAACATTAATTTATTTGCATGTGATAACTGGTTTATGTGTAACATACAGCACACTATTGGATCCTTTTCTAGGAATTTCCAACATAGGACAAATAACAGTTATTCAGCTTGACATGAAATAGTCAATTTAATTATTTATTCTAATTAAAATTAAGGGAAGTTACAATTAATTAGTAGGGTCCTAAATGAAGAGAGTTTTGTGAGAAAACATTAGGGAGTCATATAGCCCTTAAGGATCATTTCATGGCAAATCTGCATGATAAAAAAAAAAGCACAAGTTTAAAGGCTAAAATCTGTTAGTTGAAATATAGTACGAAAAAAATTAACATGAATACAGGAACAGAGATGGAATCAAAGAACTGGTAGTGAAAGCAAGGAAGTCTTACTTCAAAGTACTCTGAAGAAAGTAATCTGGAGGAGGGGAGGAGAGGGGTGCAAGAGCAGAGGTGGGCTTGATGGACTATGGTGGAGGATTATGAGTGTTTTTTGGTGGTGGACCTGGTATTGCAACATACATTGGAAAAGGTGAACCTATACCTCCACTTCACATACAGTGTTGTAAACTATTATCACATCAGTAAAAATAGTACAACTGAAAAAAAGGAAAGCACTCCTTAAACCAAAAATACAAGTTCTATTCAGTAAAGGGAAAAGCTGCAATGATCAAGGAGAGCAAAACTGATGATCTGCCAAAAGGTGAGAGTTTGATAGTGGAAATTTTTTTGGGAAAAATAATTAAGAAATTACTTTGGCTTAATCTATACACCTGGCTGTTCGTATAAAGGACAGCAGTAAAGCTGTTGTGAATATTAATATAAGAGACACTGGGAGTGCCCCCCCTCCCATTATCGCAGTTTCTACCGATAGTAAATTTCAGATGGAATCTGGGTTAGGTGGATCATTCTTAGGCTAGTATTTCTATCAACAGTGCCAATTAAGGTGATAAGTATCAAATATTATTTTAAATTATTAATAGGATTGTCACTCCTACTAAGAGGAAGACAAATTTGTCACTTTGATGGAGGATTTCAATGTGTAAAAGATTGAGATTAGTTTTAGCTTTTATCTTCTCAGGACACTTTCTCTGTGTCCAATTCTGGTAATGAGTCCCTCTATCTTTTGGGAAATCCATTGCCATGTGGTTTTGATAAAGCTCACTCTTCATTTTCCCCATCACGGGAATGGGGACTAAGCAAATACCCAGCTCTGGCTTATCAGAGCATCCCTTGCTTGCATGGACTGGTTTAGGATCGGGCATGTGGCCATGCTGAGTCAATCAGTATTCTTTCCAGCATCCTCAGCAAGAGGTACCCTTTTCATTAAAAGAAACAACTCTCACTAGAGTTGCAAGTGGTGCTCATGCCAAAAGCCCAGCCGAGAATGAAACAGACACAGAAATACAGAACTGAAAAATGGAAAGAGCAAATATTAAAGATTATATCACTGAACTTCTGAATTCAGCCATGCATAAAGGTATTTCTACCCCTTGGACTTCCTTATTATCTGAGCCTTTATTATTGTTGAAATTCACTTACATTGATTTTTACCAGTTGCACTGAAATGAGTGTTCCTATGTTCAGAGGTGAAAAATTATCATTACTAATCTGGAGGTTGGTCATTGGGTCAAAAAGTCTATGGGGAATTATCAGAGACTTTGGAAGACAGATGCAGAAAAGCTATCTGCTGTAAAATCTGAGAAAATCAGGGTGATGCTGCGGCAGTATGTTTGGTTGGAGTCGAAAAGGGTTGGAAACCTTTGCATTTGCTAGTCTTGCCTTCATCATAGCATCATAGTGTTAATTTGCGTCACCCGAACATTTGGATGCTCTAAGAAATTAGGCGCTTAAGAAAACCCAGTGGATCTGCAGGTCATTGTCTAGCCAGAGGCTCTAGACTCAAGTGTGTACCTGTATGTTTCTAACCCAGTGTAGAAAGGGCTTCAGCAAAAGGCACATCCTTTTATAAGTGGAAGAACAGTTAAATAAAGTGAGAAATTTAGTGGTTTTTCTGAAAGGCAATGGCTGACTAGAAATAAAACTAAAAGGATTTCAATACCAAAGTATTGTCAAATGAAAATGAATGACATTTCAGTGAATGTGTAAAATAACAGAAAATTGTCTGAAAGTATCATGTACAACAAAATAAAAATTTTTAGAAAACAAATTTTTAGAAATCACCAAGTACCTGGCATGCTAAGATCATGTGTGATATTAAATAATATTGAAAAATTAATACCAAATGAATACTTAGGTCTAAAGAAAAGTAAACCTGGAAATACAGGAGACTGAAAGGCACTTCTAAAAAGTAGATATTGTCCTAGATAGCTTCACTGATGAGTTCTTCCAAACATTTAAAGAAAAACTAATATTCATTCTTCTAATAACCATTTTCAGAAAATAAAAGTGGAATATTTCCCAATTCATTCTATGAAGGCAGTTTTACCCTCATGCGAAAAACAGAAACATATCTGAGGATAAAAAAACCCACACAGACCAATTTTTCATATGTGTATATATACACACATATACTTACATATGTGTATATATGTTTATATATGAAAATATCCTCAAAGGATATTTGCAAACCAAATCTAGAAATATATAAATATGATTTATTCCAGGGATGCAAGATTGGCTTAATGTCTTAAATTAATGGCAAAAACTGCATGATAATCCAATAGATACAGAAAAAGCATTTGACAGAATCATCATGGCTTCACAATAAAAACATTTTAATAAATTATAATAGAAAGTATAACATTATACTTAATGGTGAAACACTGAAAGCCTTTCCTCTAAGATCAGTAACAAGACAAGGATTTCACTCTTGCTACTTCTATTTAACAGAAAGTTCCAGTCAGCAAACTTAGGCAAGAAAATTAAAGTCATCCAGGTAAGAAAGTAAAACTCTATCTCGTTGCAGATGATATATTCTTGTTCATAGACTATTCTGAGGAATGCACACTGCCCTCCCGGCCTAAACTTTAGAGCAAATAAGTTCTGCAAGGTCAGGGAACAGGCTCAATATAGAAAAATCAATTGTACTGCTACATAGAATATGTATCTATACACATATTATTCCTATGTATACATGTATATATTCAATGAATGGGTGAGATTTTTAAACATGGCCACATACCTTTTAATAATTCTTTATCCATGATTATCCCATCGTTCAAATTAAATAATAAAAATTTCCCTATACTTTGAATACTTAGCAGAGGGAAAACATCACACAATGGCAGGTATTGGCCCATGAAAATAATCCCCTAAATTACTGTGGATCATAAAGTGTAGAATATCGCAGATGAGAGAAGGTAGATAATAAGGATTGCAAACCAACTCTGCCTGAAAGGATACGCACCTTTCCCAATCAACAATAAAGGGTATCAATGAATTCAAACGTCCAAGGCTGCTTCTAATTAAGGAGGACTTGTATAACTCAATTCTTATACATTAGTATTTGTAGCCCTAGTTTAAATGTAGAAACACCACTAGATCATCAGATTCTTAAAAGACAGGATAAAAATTGTAAATTCTTTAAAAAAATGTAATGTTCTATTTTAGGGACAGTTTATACCAACATCTGTAAGAATCACACTTTTTCTGAGTCTTTGTTAAAAAATGATTCATAAATACGTACTTGATTAACAATGAACAAATTTTTTTGTAAAGATTTTCGACATCCACTGATTTTCTTGGAGCGGACATTCTTCTTCCACACATTAAAAGCTTTCCATTTCCGGAAAAGTGAAAATATGGGAATTTTAGTGAGTTCTCTGTGATATAGATATTCCTGTTCCCATCTTTCCGTTTCAATAAATTCAACATCGTCATTACAAACATGTGTTACTGCCTTCCTGCTAATAGTGTAGTAGTCACTTTTATTGATGTTCTCATAACTTACAACTCTATGAACAACAACAAAAAAAAGAGGGTAAGTGAATAAACTATTCAACACAAAATTAAGCAATTGCACTATTTTTTTTGTTTTAAAGAAAGAAAATATTTCTAGAAAACAAATGTTATTTAAAATTTAAAAAAATGTAAAAAAAATTAAAAATTAATAAACTGCTTTTAGATTGGATACATTATCCAAGAAAACAAGAGGGAGCAGCTTTTTTTTTTTTTTATAATAGTAGGACTATTACAGTTCTTAAAGATCTTATAACCTTGGCAATATGCTTGATAATTTCAGTTACATGAGTTTTTAAAAACGCAAAATTACAGATTTTAAAACATAATAGCCCTATATGAAAGCTACTTGGAAATAAGTTTCTATTACTAACATTTTACAAACTATTCAGTAATAACAGTGCAACACTATGAAGTGTTAACAGAATTATGAGAAAGAGCAAAGAAAATGTGAATCAGATTTTTTAAATTTATCACATAATGAAATAACTATTACTAGGAATTTTAAAAAAGATATTCCTTTTTCAATAGTCATCAAGGGTTGTCTTATAAGGAAATAGGTCAAGTGAAGCAGAAAAGCAAGAATGGGATAAAAATAGGAGAAAGGATAGGAAAACTGGAAAACTTATTTTGTGGGTCTGCTACTAAAGCCCTTTCTAAAAAGTGGCAAGGGCGGTTCATGACATTGAATTTAAGTTTTTGGTGCTGAGTGTCACTTAGAAATCCTTTTTCTTTATAATTTCCTACCTATTCAAGATCCTCATTCTCAAGTTCCTGAGCCTTTTCTTCCTCTACATAGCTCTACTCTGGAGTAAATGAACACACATAAGTGTGTATTTTCTCCTCCTTCTCTGCCTTTACCATAGGATGTCATTTTAGAGTCTTGTTCTGTTGTTTTATAATAACCCCCAGAGGTTTTCTTTCACGTGCAGCTTGGTTTTGGTAAATTCTATTACTTATTGCTTTTCAATGAAGTTCCTTCTCTTAATTTTATCTTGACTGTTAATTTTGCTGGGTAAAGGATTTTGAGCCCTAAGTTTTTTTCTTTAAGTATCTTAAATCTGGGGCCTCCCTGGTGGTGCAACAGGTTAAGAGCAGAACTATGAAGCCACTGTAGCATGGGTTCGATGCCCGATACCCAGCCCGGGAGATTCCCACATGGGCAGCAGACCTCTCCTGCTTCACCCCCTGCTCCCTTCAGCAGTGTAATTCAGTCTGCCTGTTCTGCTCCCCACTCTGTCTCTGGTGAATCCTCTCACCATCCTACACCTCTGGCCTACACCTCAGCTTGTATGCATAAATCAATCTTTTAAAAAAAATGTATCTTAAATCTCTCTTTCCAATCCTTTCATGCTTGTGATGTTTCTGCTGAAAATCCTGCTGACAGTCTGATTTTTGTTCACTTATAGGTTATCCTTTTTTCTTTTGATATTTTTAATATCTTATTCTTGCCATTGGTTCTAAAGCTTCATTATGTATTTTGGTTTATGTCTGTCTGGTATTATTTTGTTTGCAACTCTTTGGGTCTCTTGGATTGCAACTTTGGTTCATTTCCCAAATTGGGATAGCTTTTAGTGATATTTTAAGTAGATTTTATATGGCTTTCTCTTTTTCTTCTTCTTCTGGGATCCCTGTGATATAGACATTATTTCTCTTTAACTTGTTCCAAAGAGCTTCTACATGGTTTTCTTTTTTTTAATTCTTTTCTCTCCACCTTGTTCTAGTCTTGTATTCCCCATCATTGATTTTTCAAGCTCAGGGTCTCCATTGCTTCTGTTTGCCTGCTAGTAAGGCCCTGAATTGTATTTTTCAAATCAGCTACAGTATTTCTTTAACTCCGCTATTTCTGAATGTAGCTGCCTCATATTTTCACTATCTTTTTTCTGCTGTTGCTATAGTATCCTTTTTTTTTTAAAGTTCCATCAGCATTGCCAGGGTTGTTGCTCTATATCCCCCTTCTGATGTGCCCCACAACTCCACTGAGTCAGGGGATCTTTTCAGGATTTTGTTGTTGTTGTTTTGGTATTTTCACAAAATTATTGTGGTTTAAAAATTCAAGTTTGAGATTACTCTATGTTGGCAATTCTAATCTCTTCTTTTTTTACGCCATTATGTTACTTTTTTGATCTAGTCATTTTGCAGCCTTGATTAAAGAAAAAAAAACTGTTGAAGAAACACAAATAAATGGGAAGATATTCCATGCTGATGGACTGAAAAAAATAAGATTGTTAATATGCTCATACCACCTACGGTAATCTATAGATTTGTAGTAATCCCCACCAAAATTTCAATGTCATTTTCATAGAAATAGAACAAACAATGTTAAAATTAAATGGACCCACAAAGACTCTGAATAATCAAAGCACTATTGAGAAAGAACAAAGCTATATGCATCACACCTCCTGATTTCAAATTATATTACAAAGCTATAGCAATCAACACAAGGTGACTTTGGCATAAAACAGACAAATAGACCAATGGAATAGAGGGCCTACAAGTAAACCCACGAATAAATGGTCAATTAATTTACCACAAAGAAACTATAAAACAGAAAGAAAGCAGGGTCACTTCAATAAATGATGTTAGGAAAACTGGACAATCACAGATTATGGTGTTAGATAAATGGGACAAAAAAAGGACAAAATGGACCATCATTTTACACCAAACACAAAAACAACTAAAAATGTATTAAAAACTTGAATATAAGACCTAAAACCACAAAACTCCTAGAAGAAAATAATTGTTAAACTCAATATTGGTCATGGCATGATTTTTTGGATCTGACACAAAAAGCAAAGGGAACAAAAGCAAAAATAGCAAACTATAAAACTTCTGCATAGCAAAGGAAATCATCAACAAAATGAAAAGGAAATCCACTGAAGGGGAGAAAATCTTTAGAAATCATATAGCTGATAAACAGTTAATACATAAAGGACTCTAACAATTCAATAACAAAATATCTGATTTAAAAATGGACAGAGGATGTGAAAAGACATTTTTCCAAAGAAGACATATAGATAGATGACCGACAGGTACATTAAAAGATGCTCAATATCACTATTTATCAAGGTAATGCAAATCAAAACCACAATAATATACTATTTCACACCTGTTAGAATGACAATTACCAAAAGTCAAGAAATAACAAGTGTTGGTGAGGACATGGAGAAAAGGGAACACCTGTGCTCTGCTGGTGAGAATGTAAAGTGGCTACATAGTGTAGCTACTATGGAAAACAGTATGGCAGGTCCTCAAAAAATATTATCTTGCAATTCCACCTGGCTATTCATCTGAAGGAAACAAAAACACCAATGAAAAGATATCTATACCTATCTTCATTTCAGTGTTATTTACAATAGCCAAGATGTGGAAACAACCTAAGTGTCTATCAGTAGGTGAATGGAAAAAGTTGCGCATACACTCATAAATCATTGAACAATATTTCAATTAAGGATGGATCATATATACGATAGCGGTCCCAACAGGCTATACAATATGTGTAATCATACTTTATAATGTTGACACAAAAATAAAATTGCATAATAACACATTTCTCAGAATATATGTCTGTCATTCAGAAATATGACAGTAGAGCTTAAAAGTTCCCATCACAAGAAAAAAATGTTGTGTAACATTTTTTTTTGTATGGTGATGGCTGTTAACTAGATTTATTGTGGTGATCACTTTATAATATATACAAATATCAAATCATTATGTTGTACACCTGAAACTAAATGTCATGTATCAATTATACCACTGTATCATCGTATATAACCAAAATTGTATTTGATTATACTTATCACGCATACCCAAACAATTACGGATAATATTTACAGTCTTATTTGCAGTTTTTAAAGTTGAATAAATTGCTTCATAAAAGAGAACTCACTTCAGATTATATGTATCATATTCAATGGAAGACTTTGGCACAGCTGAGATCATATAAAGAAATCCAAGATGCTCATTTTCACGTACTATTTTAATGATTTGTAAGGGATTACGAATGTTGGCTTTGATGACTTCTTCCCGGTCATGGAAAGTGTACTTAGGGTAAATTGAGGAACTAGTTGCAAAGAGTCCTCTTCTTCCAATACTGGTATGTGATGGTTTAGTAGGAGAGGGAGAGAACACGTCAACAGAGGGCCTGTGGGTCTAAACAAAGTGAATTTTTCTTTGAAAAAATTAGAGTTTGCAGACAAAAAGCCATAGCAAGGGTGACATACTGACCTCAAGGACTAAACACTGTGCTACTCAAGATGTTCTAAGTGTTCAAAGGCAAGCACTTTGAACTGAAATTTTCATACTATTTTTAGGCATTAATATTAAATATTTTTTCACAATACTACCTATGCAGATGTCTATTCCTTTCCCACAAAACAGTCCTATCATTGGTTCCTTTTTGTCTTCTCATCTCATTTAACTCATTTTATTCCATTAATACTACCATTTCTTGATGCTTATTACTTTTTTTTACTCATTTGCTATGCATCTACCCTGACTGTGGTCTCTGCTCTAAACCTCTTCACCTTCTTCTGATAACCTTGAAATTTTGCAATGAGTGAAATATTGGAGACCTGTTATCAAAACTCATAATAAACTTTACTTCTTTGCAAATGTGAGAAGTGGTTACATTAAGTGCTGGGAATATGCTTGGGGAAGCATGTATTTTATTATCCCATAATTGCCTGTTCTGTAGACCAGTTCTGCCCACATTTAAATGTGCAAGTAGATTACCTGGGTTTCCTGTTAAAAAGCATCTTCTTATTCAGGCCATCTGGGATGGACCCTAAGACTGTATTTCTGACATGCTCCCAGGAGATGCAGCTGGTGCTGGTCTATGGCCCACAATTGAAACACCAAGATTAAGTTCCCACCAGGTTCACACTCTCAAGCTTTGCTCTGATTCCCAGGTTTCACTGTCTGCACGTTTAGTACCATTCACACTCCTGTATTCCTCCCCAACAAACTCTGGGGCATTTTCACTCAAAATGAGGTTGATGGCTCTGTTTGAGGAAATCTGAACTAAACTCCAAGGGTGATCACCTTTTCTCTCTGCTACTATAAGGGTAACTGGTTTTCTGATAGAAGAATAACCTTCTCAGACCTGCTTTGCTGAATGACTGATATAAATATATAAATGATATCTTTGTTGTCTGTTAATATAGTTAATAGAGGCCTTCATTTCTATAAGAAATGTATTATCACCAAGTTCTGTGAACAACTTCCCCAAAAAGTTTGTATTCACAGGGATCACTGTTCTGTCTCTGATAAGTAGATACCTTGTTGAACAGAAGCTTGAGAGGAAATTCTGGAAAGACCAGAGGTGAAGGAAATACAGCTTTGAATTAAAAAACTAAATGTGCTTCCTTAACTTACTGACCAGGGATAGCAGCAAAGGCATTGTTTCATGTAAAACTATAGGTCAAATCAGATACCCAGAAGCAGAGGAAATACACATTACTGCTTTGTCCCAATGTCTCAAGAAGGGGTGTAGTCACCTTTTATATTTTTATGAGACAACAGTATTAATATTTTAATAGAAAATGTACTGACTTTACTATAGCTTTTTATAGGTTTTATTATGTTCTAAGTGAAAGATTTCTTCAATACCAAAGTCTCCAACTGTCCTCCTACCTTCCCCACCTTTCTTTCTTCGTTTCCCAGGAAATCCTCATTTGTTGCATTTCCCCCATGACCCTTTCCTCAGAATAAATGAACTTTTCCTTTATATGGGGTATCCCCTTTCCTCCACATATTCCCTCACTCTATTGAATTCTTCACTTAATTACAGCTAAATACAACCAAGCATAACCTAAAACTTAGTGTTCCTTTTTAGCCCCCTCCCTTCATCCACATACCCATAGAGATTTTCTCCTTTTTTAAAAATGCAAGCTCTTAGAGTCTACTTTATACCAAATGGATTAATTATGGTTAATCAAATCTTTCCTGTCCTTACTTAAAACACTTTGTTCTCTCCATTTCACAGAAACTAAATTCAGAGGCTATATTTTGCACAATTTATCATTTGATGTCATTTTCTCACCCAAACCATGTGAGTTTTCTTCCTTTGTCTTCCTGAGTTCCTAACTCTCTCACATTATTGGCCTCACTAACTTTCTACTCATTCCTTCAAGCTCAGTGCATCCCCTAGGGTAGCTTTTCCTCCGCTGACTATAAGCATCCCAATCTGTTTAGTTCTCCATCATTTTTTACCTTAAATGACCAATGACAACTCTTACTATATCCCATTGTGCTCAAATGTTCACTAGTCTATCTGATTACTTCCATACCCTGAAATCCTCAAGGATGGAGTTTGTCCTCAATTCTTCATTTCTAGCATTCTAGTCCAATACCTGAAAGACAATTTGTACTGAAATGTTTAACAAGTGAGGAAGAATCCTCCAATAAAAAGTTTAGAGAAATGTCAGCTCTATTGGTATTCTTCTTGTGAGGATGTCTTCCACATTTTCTCCCAGTTCTGCTCCATACTTTAATTACCTACAAAAGAAATCATCTAAAACCATGCTCTGGTGATTTCTCCCCAGAGTTATATTCACTTATTCCCTAATAGTCAACTTCCCCAACTACACAACTTTAACCAATTACAGAAGTTTTCTTCTTAGCTGGTTCGGTCTTTATTTTATTGAACTTCACTAAGTTCTTGAAAGATTGCCATTTTGGGGAATAATGATGAAAATTTCACAAAAGTTGTAATAAATTAAAAACATTGTAACTCCTTTTAATATGCAAGAGATCAGAAGATACCAAGTTAAAATTTCCTTTTATGATTTTCCTTTACAGTCCAAACTTTCCTTAAACAGAAAGAACTGAGAATTATATCCCCCAAATCCATTATACAACCTAGTAGAAAGAGATTGTGCCACTATTCTCGAATCTAAAGCATATTAGCAAAGCTATTTAAAATTAAAATTAAATTTATAAGATTAATTAAGTACTTTAATACTATACCTTTTTAATTCTTTTCACAGCATCTTTGTGCTCAGGAAGCGGAACAGCTGATTTTATGGACTGTGTTTCTTCAGTGCTTCCTGGAGGTTTTATGACTCCAGAAGCTATTAACTGAAATCGATTCATTTCATATATATATTCTGGTTTTTTATGATCTTGGTAGACTTTTAGCACTGGCTTTGGGGAATAGAGAGACATGTTAATTTTTAAAACATTAACATTTATTTGTCTATTCTTTACTACCTTTGGACTATCTCCATAGGAAATTGATCATGTACCTGGACTAATTTACCACTAATGTCTGTCCATGTCCTGTTGATTGACTAAGACTTTTCTACTTGATTTCCATTAATTCTGTACTTTAATTAATAACAGATACTTCTAGGAGTAAAATTATGAGAGAGGCATGGATTCATATACCCATTAACTGTCATGACAAATGTCTGTGATTCTTTACAACATGCATCTTCCCATATGTCCCCAAAAGACACTAATCACTTCCCTCAGACATAACTGATTGAAGATGTAAAAACAAAAAAAGTGTGACGTTATATTAGGTTGATCTAATTTCAAATTAAGGCAATAAAAATCTATCTTTTAACATACAGACTAAAGCACAGAATTCATCAATGATGGCTTTAAGTTTCTAAGCATTATGCATTTAGAATGATGGATAATCTTTTAGATACTGGAGTGAGGGAAAAAAAAAGCTTGTGAGTAAGTACAGGAAAGAGCTGCTAAGTTTTCAGGCATGTGTAAATTACATTTTGTTTTGGATAAAATTCCTCTTGAGCCACTCACTGAAGAAAAACTAGTTGGAGATACAGATATTGGGGGAAGTGGGCAAGGGTTCAGCTATATAGCAATGTTGGAAAGGAATGCATATCAAAATCACAAGCTAAGAAGTGGGGAGAAAAACTACTGTAAGACAAAGAAAAACATCAATAAAATGAAAAGGGAATGTAATGAATTACCAAATGGGAGAAAATATTTGGAAATCATATAGCTGATAAGCAGTTAATATCTAAAATATATAAAGAATTCATACAATTCAATAGCAGGAACCCAAACAATCCAGTTAAGAAATCAGCAGAGAATCTGAACAGACATTTTGCCAAAGAAGTTAAACAGATAGATGCTCAACAGGTACATGAAAAGGTATTTAACATCAAGGAAATGCAATCAAACTACAATGAGATATTACCTCAAGTCTGTTTTATGGATATTATGAAGACAAGAAAATGGATTCACATAAACTGTAATAGTGAGCATCTGAGAAAGAAAGTATTGAGGCTGGAATGGAATGCAAAATGTATTTGAACTAAATTTATAATACTGCATTCCTTTATAAATAGTGAATCAAAATAGCAAAAATTCAATATTAATTTTGAAGGCCAATAATTGTTAATTATATTTCTATTATTTTTTTTGCATATTAAAATTTTCATAATACGCAGTAGGAGTAGAGAGAAACTTCTTAGTGTATAACTAATATTTAGCAAAATCAGCAGCAAGTAATTACCTTAAGTAATAAAACCCCAGTATTATGAAAATCAGTTACAAGATGACTATTTTCACTATCACTTTTATTTTTGAATTCTCAATTCAGAGCATTTAGGACAGGGCTCTGTAAACAGGGCTCCAGATAGTAAAAATATTATGCATGTGGGTCATAGTCTCTATCACACTACTCTTTTTGTGGTAGCACCAAAACAGTCTTAGAAAAATGAAAATAATGTGACTGTGATCCTATAAAATATGATTTACAAAAACAGGTTATAGAACTTAATTTGACCCATGAATTGTATTTGTTGATCCTTGATCTGGAAAATAAAGCAATTGGTGTAAACATTAGGAAAGAAAGGCAAAATTATGTCAATAATATTTATTATATACCTGAAAAATAAAAGCTCAAGTCATAAAGTAAATATACAAATTTAAAAGGGTATTATTGAGGTTTCTGGTACAAAGTAAATACATGAAATCCATTTGCTTTTCACTATATTGAAAAAAAGAAAACATTGGGGAGGGGAATCTATTTATAGTAAGAAGCCAGTATTAAAATACCTAAGCATTAATTTAACAAGAAAAGAATGGGACATTTTAATAGCAAACTAAAATATCATGAAGGATGAAAAACAAAAACTGCAAAAAACGTAAGAAAATGCCAATGTTGATTGTAGGAAAAATCACATGACCATCTCCATAGATAACAGAAGCCTTTGATAAAATTCAACATCTATTTTTCATAAAAATAATTAATCCAAAAACAAAGAGGTAGATAAATCTTTAACATCGCAATGGCTAATATCATATTGAATACGGGAACACTTTGAAACATTTGTACTACAATCAGGAAAAACACAAGGATGTCCCTGTTTCCACTATCATTTCTAAAATTCTAGGTTATTAGCCCATGCAATTGGCTCAAAGAGAAATGATAAATAAAAAATTCAAAAGAAGGTGGTAAAAGCATCATAATTATCAGATGATTTTATTGTTTTCCTGAACTAACTAGAAAAACTATTACAAAATCAGCATATAGAAATATAACCTGCTACTAAACTTAATATGAACTATGTAAAACTCATAAGAAGAAAACTTCATGATGGTCATGAAGGAAAAATAAAACAAATGCAATTCTGTTTTATCCTTGGCTTAGAAAACTAATTATAATAAAATATAAATTTTAAGTTAATCTAAATTTAATATGTTCTTAAGAGAAATACAGGGTACCCTGGAGATCAGACAAACTGATCCTAAATTTATACATAAAAATAAAAAAGGATTACCACAAAAGTTCTAGGGTAGGTGGGAGGAGTTATTAGGGAAGACTAGTCCTTTCAGAATTAAAATGTTATAAAACTACAATAACTAAAACCATATTCTAGACATGAATGGAGAACAGATAAATGGACCAGAAGAGAAAGTCCAGTAACAGATCACAAAATATAAAGGAAATTAAACCAATAATAGAGGTGACAATCTTAGAACAACATATTATTCAATAAATGACAATGAAATAACTGAATAGCTATTGGGAAAAAGTTGGGTCCTCTTATACATTTTACTGGGAAAAAAAATCTGAATAGACCAAAGATATAAATTAAATGTAAAATAGCAAAAGTAATAAAAATAATTTCAAAGTATAACTTAAAGGTATACTTTAAAGAGAAGTATACCTAAGAGCTTATATAAATCAATAAGAAAAATGCTAGCTATGCAATTAGAACATAAGACAGAGATTTGCATATTTCATGGAGAGAAGTACAAAAACTTTTAAACACACAAAAAGATGTTCAACCTTACTAAACAAAGATATGCAAATTAAAACTACTGAGAGGTCATTTTTGTCCTATTAGTGTAGCAATATTCACTAGCCAAAACCGAAGATGTACATATATTTTGACTTGCAATTTTATTTCTAGAAATTCTGTTATAGATAGTATTTCATGCTTATGAAAAGACATGTAAGCAAGATTATTTGTTTACACTGTTATGCTATAAAATTATTTTTAAAACGTAATGTCCATAAATATTTGCCGTACTAAATAAATTATGGTATATTCAACTATGACAGAATAAGATGAGCCATAAAAATAACTGGTAAAAAAGAACTTTTTGAACTAATGTCAGATAATCTCTAAGCTATGCATTAAATGAAAAAAGAAAGGGGCAGAAAGATTGGTTTAGAATGCTGGTTTTAGGCTTATACAGCATAATACATCTCTGAAAGTATACACAAAAACTGATATCATCAATTGCCTCTGCAGAAGGAAACTGGATGAATGAAGGACACCGGTAGCAGTGGAATTTAACTGAATAACATTCATCCAGTTTCTATGGCTCATCATATTCTGTCACAGATGAATGTGCCATAATTTAAGAACTGAGTATTTAAGAACAGAGTTTTTAAACCAAATTTTGCAACTTCAAAAATATGTCTTAACTTCAGGTTTTATTAATTTTTTGTTATTGAAGAGCAGAGAAGTAACCCTCCACCACCTAGAGTAATTTTGCAACTTTCTCTGTCACCAAAACTGGCTAAAATGCTGCTTGTTTTCAACTTACCAGCGGTTCTAATTTCACAGGCTGCTGTCGTTTTCTTGTCCTCTCCTGAGCTTTTGTAATGCGACTAAATGTCAGGGTTTGCTTATCAGATTCATTTTCTGTTGGTAATACAACACTCAGTCTTCCCTTTTCTCTCAAACTGTTTAGTCTTGTATGCATACGGTTTTCTACATCATCTTCATTATATTTCAAGTTGAAGTCACTTCCTGAGCCAGGAAAAGCCATCTTCACTCCTGGAAAGGGAGGGGTGAGGGGGAAAAAAAGTAGAGGAAGAAGACAGGGGGCTAATGGAAGGTACTGAAAAAGTAAAGAGAGCTAAATTCACTCACCTTCAAAGAAAATCTGTCAAAATCATCCCATTTTCAAACTGAGGACTTGAAAATGGAGCAATGAAAATTAGGAACTGTGCCTGGCTTTCAAGCAGCCCTGCAGCTGGGGACTGGGGTATAGTGGTCACCTAGAAATTTGAATTTCTAAAATTTCTTGGGTGCCGCTACAGGTCTCACTGATTTAGGGACCATACTGGTCTAGATTTGGGAGAATGAAGAGAAATGCAATTAGTACTGTTATCAATTTTTCTCACACTTGAGTATGCAAAATACTTCCTGGGGAGCTTGTTCAAGTGGTTATTCGAATAGAGGCAATTTGAGAAACATAGCAAGGGTTTGTTTGAAGGAAAGGGAAGCAAAGGGAAAAAAAATGGGTTGAGGGCTAAATCCTTAGTGATTCTGGAGGTTTTATGGGCATGAGAATCAATTGAGGATTTTGTTAAAATACAAGCTCCGATTCATACACTAAGAGGAGCAGGATCCTGAAACAACTGTTAGGCCATTGCGGACACCAGAGGACAGGAGACAGAATAGGGTATAAATAGAGTTTATTAGCTCAGCTGAGGACCCTTGAGCCAAAGGGACTCAAAGGCCCCGTTTTGGTTTTACACACAGCTTATATACTTTCTTAACCATGCTAATCATGTTTAACCATATCATTATCCTATCCTAAGGAAAACATACATTATTCTTATCTTAAGCAAAGCAGATGTACAGAAGCAAATGTAGCAGTTAGGATCTCTGGTGCCATCCCGACAGGCCGTAAATTCTTTGGTGGGCTGTTCCCAGCCGTTAATCTTTAGGCGGCCTTTTCCCTAGGCCTATGGAAGTCTTAATTGCCCTTCAATAACTATGAGCCTTTTGGTCTTGAATCCTCACCACCACAGACACCCCACCTTACTTTCCTTCAAAACAGTATCATAGCACACTTGCTTGAACTAGGTTGTGGTCTAAATCTGCAATGGCCTATCAAAACGTAATTCAAATGTCCTTTGCAATTTGAAATTAAATAAGCAGGTAATTTTAATAAATGTGCTTTATTTAACAGTCAAAATATTACCATTTCAATCTGTCCTCAATGTAAAACCTATTAGTGTTTTGTTTTGTTACTACCTCTTGGTTGTCTAGTGTGTACTTCCCATTTAGAGTACACCTAAGTTCATATTAGCTACAGGTGGCTAAAGGCTACCTCATTGCACAGCTCAGGCCTAAAGTGACTGCCTACTCAGTGTGAGAACTTGGACAAATCCCTAGTTCTCTCCATTCCTCACTATCCACCCTCTGGAATGATAAGGAGATAGTAGGTAATCACTGAAGGCCTTTCCAGAGACTTCCTCTGCCTCTCTGAGCCTTTCCATAAGTACCCTGGAAGCTAAGCTGAGTCTTGGCCACAAGTCAGAGTGCAGTCCAAGACTGGATCCGCAGGACTCACCAAGCTAGACTACAGCAGCGGCCTCCGAGGGTCTCCAGAGACTGCAAAGCCAAGGCTGGGCTAGAAAGTTGCCCTAGCCGGGAATGTTTCTCGTTGCCTGGTAGTCACCGGGTCTCTATGGGGGCACCTTTGGGGACCTGTCGCCAAGACAAAGCCCCAGCCAATCGCAGCTCTAGGTACAGGAGCGCGCCCGGTCAATCGAGCCAATCAATGTCCCTGGAGCAATTCCTACATCGTTAGTTGGTGGAGAACCCGCATTCGCCCCGCCCAGTTCCTCCTCCGCGCTGGGAACTCTGCCTGACTCCGCAGGCAGACTGGCCGTCAAAGGTGAGTAGTGTTTTCGGTCCTTGGTTTATCAACCACCCACACTCAATAATCCCTCTGTCCTCCTGCGGAGATTTCTTTTCTGTGTTCACTCCACAGGCTTAAGACTTGACTTTTGCTTTAGTCTAATTTAGGAGAATCAAGTATCTCTGTAGAGGAAGGCGCGTTTTGTAGGCAGTTCTGGCCAGGCTCTCAAAGGGAGCGACCTACCGTCCTGCATTACTACCCCACCCACCGACTTCCTCTCTGGAGTACCGGTACCCTAAGGCGCTAGGAATGCAGACACTTCTCAAACTGCAACGTGTCCATTCAACCAATGTGCTTTTCTACTTGCCATCGCATTAAAGCATGTTACTAACCCCGTGCCCTCTTTACCAAAGCAGACCCTAGATCTTGTTTTGCTGCTTAAGTCCCCAAAGACTGCTGCTACTGTTGTATAGGTGCGACCCCACTGAAGCCCGCTGCTGTTTTCTTTCTTTTTTTTCTTTTTTTTAATTGTTATTTATGTCTTTTACATTTTGTATTCCCCTTGGGCAGCCCACCACCAATTCACCCGTGATCCATCTCCATGGTCCCCTATATTCTCCTCTCTTCCATTTTGTGCCCTTATCCTCCCCTCCCCCCACCCCTCCCACCGCTGAGTGTCTCTCTCCCACCCAGCCTCCCTAAAGTCCTGTTATAAGTGAAACCATTCGATATTTTTCTTTTTCTTTCTGGCTTGTTTCACTGAGTATGATTCCCTCTAATTCCATCCATGTCTCTGCAAATTGCATGTGTTTATCTTCTTTCCATGCTGAATAGTACTCCATTGTGTATATGTACCACATCTTCTGGAAGATTCCTTTTCCCACTTAGTTTCCTTTTCCATCAGGGAAAGGGAAGGCAACCCTTTCGCCTCCTTGAGGAAATATTACACCAGATGGTAGTTTTAGTTTTAATATCCCCTCCAAAATGACAATCCCCGCTGGAACTCTTTATCTTTGTTTGCTCTTTTTGATCCCTGTTTTCACTTTGATATTTGTTTCCTGCCTTGATTGCTAAGCCCTATATGAAGTGCTTTTGATATACCCACAGCCTTTAATTTCTCAATCGTAGCATATGTCAGTATTATTTTACATGCTGAGTATGACACCACATGTAAGGCAGAAAATAACGTAACAACAGAACTGGAATGGAGATTAAGCCAACTCTCATATTTGATTAGCAAGAGAACTGAGATGCAAAGATGGCAAATGATTTTCTCCTAGGTCAGTCAACTAGTTGTGACAGAGACAAAACCAGAATACCAGTCTCCTAATCTCTAACCAGAAACTGGAAACAACAAGGCATGATAAATACTAGTTTCCCAACAGGGGAATGTTACACAGAAAGTTAATCAGAGCCAATAAAATATGAGCCAATAAAATATAATAATTTATATAAACTAGTAATGAAAAATAAAAATTAAAGTCAACTAAATACCTCAGAGCTTAAAACTATAATTTGTAATGCAAGACATATCAAAAATAGATTTAATTTCAGATGTTCAATGAAATTTTAATCTGTTTCCTTAATTTTGTGGAGATAAAGTCACTTGCTCCTCCGTTCCAAAATTCCTTGTTAAGTATATGAAAATGATTGTATTCTATTGTTCTCCTGTGTACCTGAGAGCATTCCGAGAGCCAAGGAGAGTGGAGATGAAAGTTATAGAAAGAGCATTTTGAAGGTGTTGTTATATTGAACACTATTCATCAAATTTCTCTAAGCTTATTTTAATGCAGGATTTCATCTCTAGTATCAAATGAATACTTAGTAAATCAGTACCAAAAACCAAGTACTTTTCTTAGCCTGTTGATTTGTTATACCTCCTATAAATAACAATAATTGTTACTAATTACTGGGTACTATTATGTGCCAAGTATTACTGGGTAGTATATCCATTTTTTTTTAAGATTTATTTATGTATACAAGAACTGCAGTGTAGGCCAGATGAGCGCGGATGAGAAGATTCACCAGAGACAGAGTGGGGGGCAGAACAGGTGGCTTGACTGAAATACACTGCTGAGGGGAGCAGCGGGTGAGACAGGAAAGGTCTGCTGTGCCATGTGGATTAGCTGCCTGGCTGGAGATTGAACTCAGGCCCCAGTGGCCACTGGTGATAGCTTGATAGCCTCCCTATGCCACCAGGGAGACCCCTGGGTACTATTTCTTGTGCCACATGCTTCACATTTGTTCACTCAAATACATTCCACAAACCTGAAATTCTCATATAATAGCTGAATGAACAGTCACATTTTTAATAGTAAAAATAGAAATAGTTAAAATTTATTGAGTATTAAGTTAGGATTTATAGGCTGGGCCCTTTGTAAAATGCTTTTTATCATTACAATACTTTGCAACAACATTACATATTTTAAAAGGTATTTATTATACCTACTCCATCTCTTCAAATTGAGGCTTGAAGAGATTATGTGATTTAGCCAAGATCACGCTAGAGGTGCTAAGTAGCAGAGTGGAGATAACAAATCTAGACTCATCAATTTAAATAGTTAAATTTATACAAGGTTTTAAGGCCTAGAATATTGAACCATGGAATTCTGCTACTGCATATGGTGAACTATATTCTGAAAAATTCCTGAAGTAAAGCATCTATGTATTTGTATAAACCCCAAGGCCCACTGCATTGATGAGTTCACAGGAATAAGGGAATCTCAAGATGAAATGAAACCAGAGTGATATATAACCTGAAAATTATGGGCATTGTGGGGGCAAATGCTCTTACAAAGATTAATACTACTGAGTACAGAGAGAAAAGTAAGTCTTGCTTAAGTTACGTAAAATGGAGAAACTAGATTTTAAGTTATCATACACACTTGCTTCAGACTTGTGGAAAGACCAATCCCTCAGTAATAGGTTGGGTTAGGAAAAAAAAAAATTGGCAGTGAAGAAAGCTTACAAGAAAGGATCTACCTGCAAATCCAGATGGAAAAATATGTCTCCCCTTAGAATTTAAAACCATAAACTAGGTATCATCAGCTCTGGGTTTTGAGTGTATAATAACTATATAATCTGGAAAAAAATGCAAGCTACTAGAGAATATTCATCAAGAGAAAGGCATCAGCAACTCTGACCCCTTAGAGTTCTTTTTTTATTTACATTTTCTTTATTGTTATTTATTTCTTTTACATTTTGTATTCCCCTTGGGTAGCCCACCACCAATTCACCCGTGATCCATCTCTGTGGTCCCTTGTGTCCTTTTCTACTCCATTTTGTGCCCTTATCCTCCCCCTCGCCCGCCGAATATCTCTCTCCTATTTGGTTTCCCTATAGTCCTGTTATGAGTAAAATCATTTGATATTTTTCTCTTTCTTTCTGGCTTATTTCGCTGAGTATGATCCCCTCTAATTCCATCCATGTCGCTGCAAATTGCATGTGTTTATCTTGTTTGAATTCCATTGTGTATATGTAACCTCTTAGAGTTCTTGAAGTCAGTTCTAGTCAAATAAAAATTCACAATGAAAATTAATAAAATATAGAAGAAACAAGACTCTCCTAACAAGAGTCAGCAGAACAAACAGATTTAGAAGGCAAATACACTAGCTATAAGAACTACTAGATACAGAATCATAAATGTTTATGAAATATTCAAAGATAACAGTAAAAGACAAAATTAAAAAGTATGAGAGGATATCAGCAAAAATGTTAGAGTGGGTACCTGTAGGGCCAGGAAGATTCAGGAGCAGGTTCTCTGTGGAGCTGTGCAGCCGGGTAAAGGAAAGGCGGAGTCCTGGAGCCCTCGCTGCCTTTTTAGGCTTTTAATGGTCTCTTGTAGAGAGACAACCAGGTACAGGTAAGGCAAGGGGCTAGGGGGCCAGGGGGCCAGGAGGCTGGCAGGCCTCCCAGGCCCTGGCAAATCTTCACTTTCTTGGACTCTCAGGCGTTCTCTCATGGTCTCTGTTGCACCCCAAATAGTCTTCTGCTCCATGCTCTGTTCTCTGCTCCCTGATGCTGCTCTGGCTGCTTCTGTTTTTAAGCCCAGTCTCTGGCTCAGGTGTGCCCATTCACGCAGGCCCACACACTATTTCAGGTGCTCGCCATCAGGCATGTGTGTAGGCCTGCAGAGGTCTACCATTGAGGGGAGGGCAAAAAAACCTGATGACTCTTTCGATTACCCTACAGTACCCAAGAAGCCTATCCCTCCATAAAAGCAATGGATAAGACTTTTACAACTATATGAATCTCTAGGAAATATAAATCTGTAGTGCCATAACATAGATCAGTTGTTGCGTAGGGTGGTATTGCTAAGCACAGCAGGCTTAGTAATAAGAATTTCTAGAATTGGTGTATAGGCAAATATATATTTAAAACTTTCTATAGATAAAGCAAATGAACATCTCCAATTAAGCACCACATCTGCATGTTAAAATATATGAAGATGAAAAGATGTTAACTTAAATAGTCAAGTCATAAGACAGTTTGCATAACATGATTTATTATATTTTTATAAGCTCAGAATGTACATATACTCAGCAACTAACAATATATGGAAGAGAAACATAAGCGTTTATAAGACTTATGGGTATTTTATGTTATGCCCTTTGCCTTTCTGTATGTTTAAAAACAAAAACCATATACAGCCTTTTGCTTTGAGAAAAGTGAGTTGTTTTAAGATTAATGTAAGAAAATATGAGAGCACAAAGTGAAGGGTCATGAACTTAGTGGAGACCAATGCAAATGGAGCAGGAACACTGGTGGAGCATGTAGCCTTCAGTAAAAAGGGAAAACACCTGTTCCATGTAGCTAGCAGGAAGGTGGGAGGAGATTAGGCAAATTGGTAGACCTGGGGCCTAATTTCTTCTATTACCTCCATGAAGCATAAGGTATAGTCAGTTGATGAGAAGGCTGGAAGTGGGAGTGATAGAGGCTCCATATAATTTAGTAAGGAGTGTGTGTGTGTGTGTGTGTGTGTGTGTGTGTGTGTGTGTGTGTGTGTATGAGAAAGAGATGAGAGAGTGAGAGAGAGATTGACTCATCTTTGGCCTTAGCTGTACAGTTTAATGTCAGAGTCTGCGAACTGCTTAAAATTGCATCCACATATGTAGGGGCACATTTCTTTGTCCACAACTGTTAGATTCTCAAAGGGGTCTATGTCCCATTCCTCCTCAGAATTGGGAACTATGCATACTCTGCTGTGTATCCCTGCACACACCCTGAAGGTGAGCCCCTCTGCTTTCTGAGGCTTCTGTGATATGGTATTTAGTTGCTTTACCACCACCTTGTGGTCAAATCACTGTACTGCCAAAGGAAGTTTTTAACCAGACATTTTGAATCAGGACAAAAATTTATCTTAGATCTATCTGCAAGGCACTTGAGGCCTTCTATGGTCTAAAGTCCCACACATTATGGTAAATAATAAATTATCACCAAGTTTTCCTCTAAAAATTGAATCATTGTTAATTGCGCATGAGTAAGGAGCCTTTGGCCAGCCCAGATAAATTCCAGGAATGAAAGATCTTTGCAGGTGATCTCTAGCTGTGTTGAATGGGTTTGAAAGGCCAAGGGGTAGGAGTCCTGTATATCAGAATGACTTGGATAACTCTGAAAAGTCCTGATGCCCAGGCATTCCTCCATGCTAATTAAACTCTAAGAGTGAGGCATTTTCTAAAGCGGCTTCTTTCCCCAGATGATTCCAGTTCACAACCATCCTAGTACTTTGTCACTTGGTCTCGCTTATTCAAGCTGTGATCCATGGACCTGCAGCGGTGGCATCATCTGGGAGCTTGTTAGGTCTTAAGTCCTGCCTCAGACCACCTGTATCAGTTTGTATTTTAGTGATTCCCAGGTGGTTCATTGATGTTAAATTTGATAAATGCTGTTTAAAAAAAAAAAAACAACAGAATGGGTGTCCAGTAGGTCTTCTGGATACACAAGACAGGAGTGGTGTCTGAAAGGTGGTGTAGGGTAAATGAGGTTATCAGGTTTTTCCGCCCTCCCATCATTAGCATCAGTGATAGACCCCTGTGGTCCTACACACATACCTGATTGTGGGCACCTGAAGTAGGGTGTGTGTGTGTGAGTGGGCACACCTCGGCCTGGAGGCTGAGCATATAAGGGCGGAGAACAGAGCATGGTGGCAGAGGATGGTGTGGCAGGGTGCAATGGAGACCATGAGAGAATGCCAGAGAGCCCCAAGAAAGTAAAGATTCGCTGAGGGCTAGGAGGCTGGCAGGCCCCCTGCCTGCCCTGCACCAGGTTGCCTCTCTACAACTTCTGTAGAAACCATTAAAAGCCTGAAAAAGCCACCGAAGATTCCAGGACTCCTCCTTTACCCGTCTACCGGGATCATAGAAAACCTGCTCCACGCCTTGCTGGCGCTACAGAGGGCTGCTCAAGAAGCTTGTGACCTTCATTCCCCTCTGTGAGACAGTTCATTGCCAGAAAGTTCTTTTTTGGTAGTTGTCAAAATCAACATTTTTATGATAAGAATCATAAAGATATTTTTGTTAGGTTAATAAGGTGACTTTTGGAATGCGCCTAAAGTCAGACACTGGTTGCCAAGAGAACTAACCAAATGATTAGAGGATGGGAACTTTCAATTCTACCCCCTCATCTCCAGAGAGGAAGAAGGGGCAGGAGGTTGAATCAATGGCCAGTGACCAATGATTTACTCAGTCATGTATAACTATGTAACAAAGTCCCCATAAAACCCCCAAAGGACAGAATTGGTGAACACACAGAGATTAGGACAAACTGACCTGCTAGGACAGTGAGCATGGAGTCTCCTTGACCTTTCCCCATACCTTGCCTTTTTATCTCATCAATTTGGCTATTCTGGGTTATATCCTTTTATAACAAATTGGTTATCTAGTAAGCAAAATTTTTCTGAGTTCCATGAATTGCTTTAGCAAATTAATAGTACCTGAATAAGGGGCAGGGGGGCCTTGAATCTACAGTTGAAAGCATAAGTGAGAAGCTTGGGTGCTAACCTGAGTTTGTGACTAGCATCTGAAGTAGGGATTGAGCCCTTAATGTGTGGGATCTGATGCTATCTCCCGTATCAGTGTTAGAGCTGAGTGGAATTGCAGGACGCCAAGCTGGTATTCAAGAGTTGGGTATTGGTGTGCATACACCCCAGCCCCCACACCTGAATGCAGCAATTATGAACAGAATCTTAATAGTATAGAACAGGGGTTAGTGAACACTGTTCTATAGGTCAAATTGAGGCTGTTGCCTATTTTTTGTAAATAAAGTTTTGTTGGAATACAGCCATGCCCATTTATTTACATATATTCTTTGACTGTTTTTGTGCTATAGTAACAGAAGTGAATAGTTGTGACAGAGACTATATGACCCACAAAATAGAAAATATTTAGTATCTGGTCATTTAAAGAAAAGATTTTCTGATTCTTGCTATGTTAAATGCGTGAACATGACACAAACACACACACACACACATAATGTAGTAAATATAGAAAGTAGTCACTATGTCAAGATAAATTACCATTCCAATTTTAGTAGTATAAGTCTTCTAGGAAATTTCTCATTGTCATCAACTTTTGCCTCTGTTGTGATTTTTGTAGTCTGTGTATTTTTTTTATTGCCTTGGTACATGTTGGAAAGTGAGTTATTATCTCGAAATTGTGCTTTCAAATGGTAAGTAGATAGTGACACACAGTGGACAATAGCAGGAAGCTCTGAGAGCTGCATTCCCAAGGCATTGAGCTACTTGGATGATAAGTTTTGAAAGGAATATTCTTGTAGACATTACGGCCAATATGGCAGTTGGAATATACCCAGCAGATCTTATTTCTTTCTGAAACCCCACTAGAAGGATTTTTTTTTTAAGTTATAAACTCAGAGAAATTAGGAAAGTGGAAGAGGAAATATAGCTATAAAAATTTGGATTCTGGAAAGCAGAAGTATGGATGGTAAGTGATTAAACAGAAACAAGAAAGGTATTCTAAGCAATGGTGGTGGTGAAAGATAATAACCAACCTGACGTATACTATAGATTCCCCAAAGACCCTGGAATGGCTGGTACCAGGCATCTCTGGTATTAGGGGCTTAAATAAGGAGGTTGGTTGACAGTCTGTTCAGGACAGATTTGTTCTGTTCTCCCCAAGCCCAGCAGAAGACTGAGAAGTTTTTCATACAGTGGCTAAAACAGAAAGCCACTAGATTGAGGAATACAAGCACATCTGAGAATGGGAACCACACTGAAAACTGTGGGATTACCTGGATGTGTATGCAAGAGATAAGATGATCCAATCCTCTTTCACCACTTAACTCTTAGAGTAGTGGCATAGCATGTCCAATTGTATCAAGTTTCTTAGTACTGAAGGTGTTCACAAGAGCGGACTTCCAATTTTAAAACCAGAACACAAGCAAAATAATAATTATAAAAAAATAAAATAACCAGAACAGTCCTGAGCAAACAAAGGTGAGGTAAGTCACCCTTGTCTCAAAACATTGGCATTTAGCCCTTCCAGCTGGAGACTGGGAGAATCTTCCCTGGAGAATCTGACCAACCCAGGAGGAAAGACCAGAATTTATAGGCAGTGGCGCTTCTGTGACTAAGTAGTCAGTCCAGCCAGATGGGCCTTTCATAGTTAGTTCATAATGAGTTCAGCGAGTTCATAGTGAGTAAGTTTCACTGGTACATGAGGTTCCAATCCTGGTTTTAGACCCTGCTTCTAAAAAATATAAGCAGACAATTATGGATTATTATATAATTCAAGGAAGGCCCCTTACACAAAAGATAGAAATAAAAACAGAAAAATCTTGAGTGGCAAGCATATGTTTCAATTTGGGGTGAACAGAGAGTTTCTCTTGGATTTCAGAAAGTGGATCTGGGAGAGAGAAGTCTTCCCTCCTCTCTAACCATGGTGCTGCTAGTACAGGAGCCTGGAGTTCTGGGGGAGAGAGAGAAGGACTTATTTTCTTCTGTAAAGGAAAAGCTACAGCTGGTCACATAAAGATACATTCTTCTTAAGTGGAGTCAGTCTAGAGTGCTGATGAATTTTCATGCCAAGATCCATTACCTCTAAGGCAACCTTGCTTTTCCCAAAGTTTGGTTGTAAAAGTAAATAAATTCCAACACTTTTTTCCCCCAAGTGCTTAAGTTTGAATAGATTTTCTATTATTCACAACCAGTTTGTCCTGGCATGACTTATGAATGACATTGCCTCTTCCACATGTCTGGATTTTTTAAAAATCTGTATCTGTATCTAGAAAGTTTCTAAGTCAGTTTGTTTCCCTTTTTTAAAAATAAGGATCACACAACTAATGAAAGTAAAAATAGCTGAGATTTCTTCAAATAATAATTTTAGTAGACCCAGTACACACTAACTTTTCATTATCACTCACAGTGGGGTCCTTTTCAGAATATGATCTAGAGGAATATGTCTGAAAGATAATTATCTGAACTAAAAAGCAAAGGTGAAGGAAAAGAAAGGAAAATCTTGTGCACTAATTAATGTTAGCCTTCCCAAGAGTAATGAAGGAAAGAGATTGTAACAGCTACAATTGTACTTAATAGCAAATAATAATACTCAATTGACAGTTGCTGAATTAATTAGGGTTATTGGGGGTCACTGACACAAGGTGTTTCTATAATTCTCTTGGCCTTGTCATTATGGTACAATAAGTTTGCTGCAGTTCCAGCCATTAAGTCTACATTCAAGACAGAAATAATGGAATAAGTTCAAAGGATATATTTGTTCTCTTTATAACAGAAAAGAAAAATCTCTCCCAGAGATCCAGTTTCTACTAATTTCTACTAATATCTCATTGGCCAGAACTGCATTCAAAGGTTACATCTAGCTAAAAGGAAGATTGTGAAGGTAAGAGACAGGATTTTCATATATCACTTGGAACCATCATGATCCATTACCCAGGGCTAAACAAAATTGCCACTTCCCCTCAAGCTCCAAATTAAGACTCTACTAACAAAGAAAGACAAAAGCATGCTGTGTACCACAGGAACCAAAAAAAGCAGGTTAAAATGTTAAAAACAGCTGAAACTGGAACTTCAGAATTTTGCTGGTGGGAATCCAAAAAGGCAGTCACTTTGAAAAATAGTGTACAATTTTTACATGCCAAAATGGACTTTGTAGTTGTGGTTAAGGATCTTTAGGTGGGGGAAGTAATCCTAGATTGTGCAGGTGAATACAGTGTAACCACTAGGGTCTTTGTAAAAGCAGGCAGGAAGATCAGAGTTAGAAAAACAAGTGATGAAGGAAACAGAGGTTGGTGTTACACACTTTGCAGATGAGAGAAGGGGCCAAAAACCGAGGAATGTGGGTGGCCTCCAAAAGCTGAAAAAGAAAAAGGTTCGCTTCTAGAACCTCCATAGGGCTGTAACACCACCAGCACCAGACTTCTGATCTTCAGAATAGTAAGATAAAAGTTTGTGTTATTTTAAAGCACTAAGTTTGTGGTAATTTGTGTCACCAGAGGAAACTAATATACCTGCTTATTATTCCTATCTTTGGTAATCTAAAAGGTTTTAATTTTTCACTGCGTATCTCTGTAAGTATGTCTGAATCTTTCTCTGTCTTTTTCACTTCCATCTCCCTTCCTTCTCCTCCTCTCTTTTTTGTTAATAACACACGTATTGAGCTATACTTCACACACAATACAACCTACTAAGTTAAAGTATATAACTCATTGATTTTTACTATATTCATAGTTGTGCAACCATTACCACAATCAATTCTAGAACATTTTTATCACCTCAGAAAGAAACCCTGCACCCCTTAGCTGTTATCCTTTGTTCTTCCTGTTCCCTCCAGCCCTAGCAACTACAAGGCATTTACTATCTGTATAGATAGGCCTATTCTGGACATTTAATATAAAAAGAGTTATACAGTATGTGATCCTTCATGACTGGCTTATTTCATTTTGCATAATGTGTGCAAGACTCATCCATGGTGTAGCATGTATCAGTACTTCATTTCTTTTTATTGCTAAATATGATTTCATTGTATAGATATACATATTTTATTTATCTATTCATCAGTTAATGGGCATTTGGGTTGTCTACATTTCTTGGCTGTTATGAATAATGCCACTTATAAACATGTGTGTGTCAGTTTTTGTGTGGGAGAATAGATCTTCTTAGTTAGTAACAAGCATTTATTAGCTGCTTATTGTATACATAGCACATGGGTAGTAGTAGAAGTTGGGGCTTTATAGGAGAGCATACACTCAAAAGAACTATATATGCAAAATTTAACTCTTACCTTCTGATAAACTGAACTAGTTGGGGTAAGCAGACTAAGCTTCAACCTTAAAATAATGGCATTAAAATAATGAATGATTATAATCTGAATTATTTTCTCAGGGTAGTTTTCTGTTCATGTCTAAGACCAGAGTAACCAGCTTGTATTTCCCAAACTGAGTACAAAAGTGGGCTGGAGTCTGGTAAGTGTCAGTTAAAAATAAGAGACAAACTCCTTTTAAAAAGACAGCTTTCACCTATACAGATACCCCACAAGGTGCAGGTCATGATGGCCTAGAGTAGGGTGTTTGGCCCCAGAGATGTACTTTCCTCTCTTTGTGGTTTTCCTCATAAATACTCTTGCCAGAGAGTGTTGTCAGCAACTCAGCAACAGACTGTCAGTGTTGACCTCAGCTCTCCTGCTCTCCTGCTCTCTGGCTTCTTTTTTCAGTGGGCCCAGAGCTGTTTGTGAGAGTTTAGGAGGATTTCATCAAGGGCAGGCTTTATAGGCCCCTAATTCATAGCCAGCACCATTTGCATCATTTGTTGTGTGCCTAGAAGTGCTTGGCATTTAGAAACAAATCTTTCCTATATTGTCCATGGCTTTAAAGTAGGGAATAAATTTGGGTCCTGTCTCTTCCTCTGTCACCCAGAGGAAGTCTCTTCTCTGGGTGAGGCCTCATTGGTTCCACAGGAATTGCTTTTTGTCATCCTGGGCTGTATATAAGCAGCTTCCATGTGGTTATGAAGTATGAATAACATTGCTCATGAGGAACATTCCTTAAGCTGTCAGAGATAAGATGGGTTTTCTTAACTCTTCAGAGGTCTCATTTTCTAGCCTGAATTTGAGGCATTTGGATAATATAATATCTACATTTATATAGCACCTTCAATTATTGTCTATAGAGTTTCAAGCCATGTTTGAGCCTCAAAGTAGTTCTGGACAATAGAGGGGCAGAAATGTATGCTGCCATTTGATGGACAGGGAAATTTAATAAAGAAATTGCACTTTTAAAGTCTTAGTTAATCAGTGCCAGAACCAAAATCCTAGGTGTCCTGTCTTCCAGACCATATCTACCATTTCTGTTCACAGTGAGTGAATAATAAAAGAGAAATAAAAACCTTTGTAATACTTAAGTAAATGTCAAATTTGTGGCCTGGCTGTTATTGGTTCCTTTGGTGCCCCTAGCTTGAGTCTACACCTTTCCTGGTTTCAGAAAATCCCCTTTGCTCACCATTGTGACTTACTACCCAGCACTGGTCCAGACACACAGACAATGCTGAATAAATATTTGTTCAATGAACAAGTGATCGATTGCTTCTAATCGCTAAATTCCTCCTCAATCATCGAGTCCAGGGAACACTGCAGATAGTTTTATAGAACAGGCTTCTTTTGACATCTTTGTCTATTGTCCACTCATTGTTTTGTTCTTCTGTTGCATTTGCTATGAAAGAAAATACCTCCCTTCTTGCCATGGGAAAGGCAAATAACTGTGCAAACTTGGCAGATAACCATGTCTGTCTGGGCAATAAAGGAGGCAAACCAGTTAGCTATTAACCATTAGACAAGATAATTCAGCTACTTATCAAACTCAAGGCACCTCCCTTTGGAGGCCGTTTCCTGACATTTTCCAGCCCAAAGTGGTAACACAGATTAAGGCCTTAGGCAATCACAGTTTACATTTATCCTCCCTCTGTTCACTGAACTGTATTAAGGTGGCAGCAGGTTATAATAAACAGCAGGGGGCTTGAAGTGGAAGAAGTCATGCACAGGTAGGTAGACTGTAGGCTGGGGGGGTCATTGAACCCAGAAAGAGAATTGGTGGGGATGGAATAGGCTTAATTGGCTTCTATTTTCCAACTTTAAATTTACTTTGGCACCATTTAAGGCTTATTTTCCACTGGTGGCCCCACAAGGCATTGGAGTCCTTATATTTTATAATTCAGGCAAAGGCACAATATTGTGAAAATATTAAGATATATTTGAGCAAGGTTGAGTAGTATAAAGAGTGTATAGGGTAAGCTAATGTTAAGAGTGGGAAATGAGGCAGAAAAGAGAGTCTGGGGTGAAGTCACAGAAGATTCCAGGGGTAACAGTTAAAATGTTTTCCATTTTCTCTCACAAAAGTTGATATCATTATGTAGAATCATAGTTTCAACCTCTTTTATAAAATTTATTATCTCACAAGCATTTATCTTAGGGTGGCTGAAGATTTTTGAATATGGCGATACATCTATCTAAGAACTAGGAAGCAGCCCTCATCAAACACTGAATTTGTGAGTGCCTTTATCTTGGACTTCCCAGCCTCCAGAACTTTGAGAAATAAATTTCTGTTTATAAGCCACCTTATCTGTATTCCTAAAGCAGGCTGAACAGATTAAGACACCATCTCACCCCACTCAAATACCATGGGAAAAACAAGCCCTAAATCCACGTCAAGTGGGTAACCTAAACTCTCTTCCTTGCTCAGCTATAACAAGATGCCTCCACACCTTGGTTTTCCAGGTTTCCCAAGAAAACCTAGCTGGCACTTTCTTACCTACTCTGTGATATTAAAGGCCTCCTGCAAGGGTGTCAGTGGAGGCCATGCAGAATGTTGGGTTTCCAACCCCAAGCAGCAGTATTGGGGCCCCGTCCTCTGCTGCCTTCCTGTTACAGAAGACCAAGTGGGAATCCGGAACTTTCACCACCATTCAGTGGTAATACAGCATCTTCCACCTCCTGAACTATCATTGCACTTCCTGTAAATATGTAATTATTTCAAAATGAAGGTTTTTTTTTTCTTTTAACAATACTAAAAACTTTCTTGTTTATGGTTATTCTAGGTGACTGTATACTCTGGGAATATAAAAGGGAGAGGATGTGGGACAGAAACAGATACTGGGAGAGAGAAAACATATCTGAGCTAATTTTTAGTTGTATCAATTGGTAAATACTTTGAAACACTGTCTTTCTCTGTGGCACCTTGTCATCCTCAATGCCAGCAGATCTGTATATAACAATATAAAAAGGATAATCAGGGCTTTAAGTATGAACTCCTAAGAACTAAAGGTAAAAGTGGGAGGTTGCCAGATGTCAGGGTTTACATGAGGATTAGCTGGGGAGCTTTTAAAATATATAATTTCTGAAACTTACTCAGTATGCAGGATGATCTCTGCCTGATGGTTTACCTCTTGCTGGTCTTCAAGCCTTCAGTCAAGATAAGTGATAAGGCAGACTTGTCTGAAGTAGAGAAATTTGACAGCTCAAAACTAAAACTGAAGGGAAAAAAAGATTCTTTTTTAAAAGGAAAAGTCCAACAGTGTTCAAATATTGTAAAGTGGGAATTTCCTCCCAAAAGCAAATTCAACACAAACTGAGAGTGTCTTAATTTGGGGCTTTTTGTAAACCTTTTAGGATCTAGTTCTTGATGACAGGTTTTGCTTCCCCAGTTTTGACTAATTTTCAGAATAAAATGAAATGCAAGAAAACCCAGAGTTAAATAAAGCGTCCTGCCCTCACTGCTTTGTGTTTGCTATCTCCCACTTATTTGATACCTGCGTCTTTTAACTGCTTCCTTCTGAGGTGCTGAGTCCTGCTGGCAGCAAAGCAATCCAAGGAGGTTGGATGGTCTGCTTGGCTCTCTGCATTGAAGTTGTACTCCTGGATCACTAGGATTGCCTCTGACAATGAGGGCAAATTGACTGTAAAACTTAGAGTGTCATTCAGTTTGGCCCTTAGAAGTGACATTTAAGTCCACTCTGATTTGCTGCCTCCTACGTAGTAGTAGTTGGAGAAAACAGAACTGTGAGTTTGGGGTTGCTGCATGTCATAAGTAAGAACGATTGGGCTGGACAGATTCCCGGTTGACTGAAGGCTCCAGGATGACACGCTACCCTCAGCTTCCGAGGGAAGGAGAGCGTGCACTTTCTCTCGTAGTCTCTCTTTTTAAAATGAGGTGATTGTATTTAATAAATTATGTCCCTGCTTGGTTTTATTTCAATTTCAGGAAGATCCAAAACTTTTGGTTATCTGGTGATAACCAGGAGATATTTTGGAAGTGTCAGCTCCAAAGCTGCTGTAAAAATAAACTAATTGGATCAGAGGGAAGGTGAACTAATATTTACCAAGGGTCTTCTATGTGCCAGGAAGTGTGCAATGTATTTTTTGTATATGTTGCTCTTTCTGTTCCTTATAATAACCATGTGAGGTAAGTGTCGTGATCAGTATTTTATACATAAATATGAAATGTGTGACTTTTAAAAATAACGTAGAGGCCATATAAGAGGGAGACCTGCTCCTCCAGAGATTAAATATGTGGGGGTGTTTGTGTGTGCGTTCTTTCTTCTTTAGCCAATGAAATTGCCACTTAGGTCATGGCATAGAAGAGGCCTGTTTCCCTTAGATAGGCGGGTAAACGGACCTGGGATCACAGGGTGTGATGAGTATCTTAGAGGTGGGTTTAGAACAGAGGCCACGATTGTTTGGAGAGAAAAGAATGGGTTCCCCAGAACGGAAGGATGATGGTGGATCTGTAAAGTGATAGATAGGGCCAGGCTTGAACAGTACTCCAGGGTTACTATGGTACTACTCGGTAACAGAGAGGGGTCAGCAAAGCTGCCTGAGTTCAGCCTTCCACAGCCTGAACTTCTGCCACTTCTGTCAGAGTAGGAGCCTTGTGGGTCATTTCCTGAGCCCTTTAAGGCCCTCATAAGCATCAAGAGGCAAAAAATGGGGGTTAGATGTTTGCTCTCCTTGAGGAGCACCTGAATTGCTCCTTGAGCCTCATTAAATACAAGTGAGGACTTTGAGGCTCAGAGAACCTAGGTGATTTTAGCGAGGTGCTGCTGCTGTGAGTGCGGGGGCAGAGAGGACCCAGGACTGTCTGGCGGCGAGGTCCGTGTGCACTCTGTCCTCTATGTTTGTGAGCTGTATCCCTTCCTTGTATCAAGTGGGTGCATATGCAGAGACTACTTTCATTTGTCTTTTTCAATTCACATCTTGTCTCTTGTTTACATTTTCATCTTGCCTTTTTAAAGTCTAAGTTCATAGAGAATTGTTTTTAAGGAAGATACCATTTTAGTTTTTATAAGTATTTGTAAATCTCAATCTCTCATTATTAAGTTGGAATAAGCAGGGCTATTTGGGTTAGTATATCACTTTAGAGCCTTAAGCTGCGATAGCCAGACGCAGATTTCAGGGCCTGGAATCACCTTTGTTTCTTCGCCTAGAATGCCTGCCACTTGGCTACTGCCCAACCCTCTGGTTTCCTGTAACCACAAGTGCAGGCAGATCTTTCCAGTTTCTGAAAAGTGCAGGCAGATCTTTCCAGTTAGTTCGAGTGTACTTGCTAGAGGAACAAGGCCAGGAAGTCTTATAGTGAAGAATTTGGTTAGAGTTTTAAAGATGTAAGCCAGGAGTGAGACGAGCCCTCGTGACTTATTTGAGCTGTACCTAAATGATAAGCCCCTGATTTTTCAGCTGAATGAGCCTGCAGTAATAATAGGTAATATTTGAGTGTTTATTATTTACTGTCTTGTATCTTTCTCTTAATCCACATAACAACTTTATGAAGTAACCATTGTTATTTCATATTACAAGTGAGGGAACTGAAGCAATACAGATCTAAGAGACATATAAAATGGAAAATCCTACAGTAAAATCATAAACTTTGGGGTCAAATTTTCTGTTGAATAGAAACAATTTGCATGTCCACCAGATAAACATCTGTAAGTTAACATAGAACCTCACAGAATCTAATGGGTCCTAATCACATCATTTCAGGTATGAAAGCAAAACTATTGATCACTCCTGCCTGTTGTAAAAGTAATATGTTGACCTTGGAGAACACTTGGAAGATATTGAAAAGAGTAAATTATAAAGTAGAACATATCTACAGGATTGGTAATGAACATTATATTACTTTTGTATTAATTATGAAACCAACTCAAACAAAGCTTCATCTGAGAATGAGTAACATGTTGGTGGGCTTGTTAATATGGAATTGAAAGGGCATGCATCCTTTTCGATAAGATTCTTTCAGCTTCTGATAGGTGATATATCACTTCAAAGCCTAATATGCTCACGTACATCACAAATATATAGAGTCCCAATGAAAAAGGCAACTATCATTGCCCAAGTCAGGATAATGCTGAACAGAGATGAGGAATGAGGTCTAGGCCAGAGTCCCCATAATCTGGTACCCTTTGGGGTTGTTTTGGTGGGGTCCTTTACCCTCCAGGAATATGGGCACTCTCTTCTACCTAAGAGTCCTTTTTTGGGCTATGACTAGCTTCCCTAGAACTCTCTTTTTTCCTTTCCCTAGGCCTGCTGCTTTTCTATCCTTTTAGTGCTAATTCTAAGGGACTCTGTTTCAGCCCTTCCACTGGGCTGCAGAGTGGAACACAAAGTCACCATATTTTCAGCTACATTCAAGATCCCAGGGAACCCTGCTCTCTTCTGATGTCTTTGGCTTTCATGTGCTATAAAAAATAAAGAAATAAACACTGATATATACTGAGACACATGTATATGGAAGAAGGGAGGGAGGGAGGAAGGAAGGGACAGGAAAAAAGAGAGAGAAAGAGCTTCTAAAAGATACAGATGATGAAGAAGGGAAGTTGTTCCAGAAATCTCAAAGGGCGGTAAAAAATAGCCTTCCTGCGTGTAATTCCAGAAATTCTCAAAGTGAATCACTAATTCATGTGAAGACATTGGCAATATCTGTTACAAAGTTAACCTGTCATTTGGGAGGGGCTACCTATTAAATTAGGCCAAAGTCCTAGTGTATCTAACCCCTAGGGGACAGCACTGCCTTGAGAAACAGGACAAAGGTCTCCAGCTCCTAACAGTGTTGGGGCAATGGCTGAACCCAGCACTGCACAGCATGAGAGTGCTGGCTGGATAGGGGAAAAGAAAGCTGTCTTCAAGGAAAGGGAGGGTCACTGAATGGGAAAAGGGGGACACACAAACCGAGCTGCCTTCTTTATGGTTTTGCTGGGGAACTGACTCTTGATTCTCATCAGACTTTCTCCTAGAAGGGACACACTAGTTTCTGATGTGCCACACAGATGCCCCCTTCAATGGACATGCTGCCCTCCTGGGAATGCTGTTGGTAGAAGTCTTTGGCTGTCACCGCTCCCCCACCATTCTGGAATTTCCTGGATGCTGAGAATTGCTTTGACCATAATCATGCCCCTCCCAGGGCTGCTCACACCCAGTGATGAGCTACATGTGTGGATGTGGAAGCCTGACCATCTTGCCCGATTCAGGACAGTGCTGAAGGGCAGTGGCTAACACCGTCATTGGGCCTGCATTACAGCTGGACCTCTCCCTCTCTGCCCAGTCTTGCTTTCTTTGCTTTTACATGAATTTGCCCCCCGGAGTGCTTTTGCACAGCGTATTCAGATCCCCTTTTTGGGAACCAAATCTGCAACAGTGCTCAAGTATGGGGGAAAGAAATTATATTTGGGAGCCATTTTTTTTCCTAAAGGAGAGGTCAAAGCTCTTGACATTCCTTTAAGTGTCTGATGCAGATAAAACCTCCCTTTCAGAGATACTGAGTGGATCAATCATTCTGAGTGGATCAATCATTCAAAGGGCTGTAGTAGGCTTTAAGAAGGGCCCTGCAAGTGTTCTTTGTCCTCATTCTTTAGGAAAGGCAGCTGAACTAGCAGTGCCAGTCCCTATAAGGAGAGAGGGGTGAGCCTGCCTCTGTTCAAATCAGCTAGTGATGTTAGCTGGTTCTTAGAATTGTGCAGTGATTCTGATTCTTTGAAGCTGCACTTCAGATGAAAATAATCCTCAGCCTTTTTAACTCATCTCTTCTTGCAGTTTCCTAAAAGCTGAAGCTTTGTCTGAAGATAAGTGTTTTTGATTTGTGTGTACCATCTTCCATAAATAAGGCCAAGGATACAAGCTTCCTATTCTCTACGTGTTTTATGAAGGGATTAGAGATACTTACCGTGGGGTCTGAGGCTCCAGTTGGCTCAGCAGCCCCAGAGGTACCAGTCTCTCTTGGTTCCACTACATTGCTCTTCTAGTAGGCTCCACCACTGGAGATGAAGCAGCTATTTTTTTCTCTCTAAGGCAGTTTTTCCCAGAAAGAAGTTGGCATAACTAGACTTAGACATAATGGAGAATGTGTGATAAGGGATGGGACTGGATATAGGAGTTATATTTGGATATAAAATACATCTGGAAGGAAACTAGAAAATGAGTAATATTGATTTTCCCTAGGAAGAACTGGGTGGTAGAGAAAGAGGTACAGGGAAGATTTATCACTATATAATCTTTATACTTTTGAATTTTTAAAAAAATATTTTTATTTATTTATACATACAAGCTGGGGTACAGGCCAGAGGCGTGGGGCGGCGAGAGGGTTCACCAGAGACAGAGGGGGGAGCAGAACAGGCAGATCAGAAATACACTGCTGAGGGGAGCAGCGGGCGAGGCAGGAGAGGTCTGCTGCACCATGTGGGATTCTCCCCGGCCGGGCGTCGAACTCGCATTGCGTGCTGCCAACAGCTCCACAGCGCAGCGCTCAACCGCTGCGCCACCCGGGAGGCCCTACTTTTGAATTTTGATCCTTGGGAATATATGTTAAAATTAATATTTTAAAACTTAAATCTTTTATCTTACTCAAAACTCCATTCCCCCTCCTAGGTCTGGCATGATCTATGGCTCCACAACTTGCAGGTGGGAGGAGTCAAGGTCCATTTTTTCTCTTTTCACTCCTTTTCCTCTAAAAAATTTTTTTTTCTTGACTCCTGAAAGGGTGGTGTGAGGTTTGGATAAAATTTCTATTTGTGGTTCATTCCTGCCTAGGGACCTTCATTTGCACAATATCCTTATTAGAGTTCTGTGCTCTTGGGCTGACCTCTAGTAGCTGGTCATGCCTTTCGTGGTTTTCTACAATCTTTTATGCAAGAGTTCCTTGCCATAGTACATGATCCTTAGGGGAAAGCTCAGCTTTCTTTCCTGACGTCCATTTCGCCCATCGGAATATTATACATCTTGCCACACCAATTACTGCCTTCTCAGCCAATGGGGGAGTTCTTCAGGCAAGAAACAGACATTAATCTTTATTTAGGTCTGCCTTACAAACTCAGGTTTTACTGAGTGTTCTTTGACCAGGTTGTCTCTAGAGTACAGAAATAGTTTCATGAATTTCTGCACTTCTGCAGGGAATTTGTCTGGGATTTGATACCAGTTTACTTTTTATCAAGAACTCATTTCTACTAACTTGTCTGGGGATAGGAGAAAATAACATTAAAATGACTACTCATGACTCAGAATTCCCTCATTTAATGAATTCCAATCTTTTTCTTATTTGAACTGCTGGGTTGTGAGGGCGAGAATTCAGAGATAAGTTTGCTCTCCTTTTGTCAGAATCTGGAGAGGTAGTTCCTAGGCTTAGAATGTGGAGAGACTTAGAATGGGGAGGTACTTAGGGGCCATTGGCTTTAACTTAGGATGATTTTATGGCTTTAGCCAATGTTTTGACATACATGGAAATGTGCTATTCTACATCTGATTACATCAGTAAAATCTTCAAAACACCGTACCTTGCGAAGAAGAAAGTTCCTATTTTGAATAATTATCATTTATTGAATGCTTACAAGGTATTAAGAACTTTACTTACTAATGCATTAGCTGCTCACAATACTATTATGACAGGGAGTTTCAGCTCCGAGAAAACCTGAGATTCAGAGTCACATAACCAATGGCTAAATTGGAATTTGAATCCAGGTCTGTCTGACTCCAAAATTATGGCAATTGTCTCCCCCATGAGATATTGCGTGGAGGTGTTATTATGAGGGACTGAAATAGTCTTAGGTTCATCAAACATTGTGTGTGGATTCCATAAATAAATGTATATGCTCTTTCTCATATGTCATTAAATTCACCAAATAATGAATTCTTTCTTTGTACCCAGACATTGTTCTAGGTACTAAAGATACATCAATGTGCAAAACAAACTAAAAACTCTGTCTTTGTGGAAATAAAAGTTCATTAAAATCATACTGAAATTATATTTTTTGTCATTCATTAAACACTTTTTTTGCATTTTTACTGATTAAATATAAAATATAGCTATTCTCATGTGACATCTCAGAAGGAATTTTGCTATTTAAAATGAATCTTCATACTGCACCAATTTGGAAACCATTGCTACAATTTAAAATATGGCAAGGACACGACCTATTAGATTAGAAAAGGGTTTTGCGTGCAGCCAAGTCCAGCCTTGAATGACAATATCTGGAGCATAAAGGAAACATTGGGTAATCTCCTTGGGTAACCCCACTTATGTGTCACACAACACAGGGCAAATTATGACTATTTAAGTGAATTAGGATTATAACTTTGATGCTAGTGATGAGGAATCTCGGGAGCACGGTTGAAGGCAGGGAGGGGAATTATTTCCTCTCTTGCTTACCCTTTACTCCTTGACTCAGTGAAGTTCCTTTCAGAGCTCTTAAAGGAGGAGTGAATGGTGTGCTCAAACCCGGGGCAATCACATTTAGTCTATAACTTCAGTTCTCCAGGATCACCAGGGAAGAGGTACTATTCACTTAATGCTAGCCAAAGGCTTTCTGACAGCTTGCTTAATAACCAAAAGATCCCTATTCCAATAAATTGAGTCGGTAAGATAGTTTTTGGACTTTCTTGTCACATCCTTCCCTTTACTAGACACTAGTATGAGTTCAGATTCACAGTTACCACCTGCAATCCTCGATCCTCAAAGGGGCGGGCGGTGAGAATTATCTTTTCTGTATACCAGTCGAAGAAAATGAAGGTACCGATTGACGCAGGGATACGGAAAGTTCTTCAGTGCTCTTCGTGCCTCGCCTCACTGTTTCCTCACTCATTTCACCACTTCATCACCTGGGTTTGACTTCCTTTTCCATCAACGCTTCCCTTTCAGGTTCCCGTCCACTGAAACTACAAACAAGCCATGGCCATCAAACTACATTTCCCAAAATGCCACGCGTCGATTTGCCGCGCCTGGGGCTTCCCTAAGCTGCCGTTGTAAACCATGTTGAGTCAAATCCACATTTTAGCGAAAAGATGAGTTATTGTCCACTTACTTGTTGATATACCCCTTTTCCCACATCTATTATCGCCAGTATTTGGTGAGAGACTTTTAACAAAGGAAATTCATTAAGGCGACTGCTCTGGCCACCCTCTAACCCCTAGTGTATCGGCCCCTGCCAGGTCCCCGGGGGGCCTGGGAGTGTCATTGGTGGATGACCGCAGCTTCTGCTGTCGCGACCATGGCCTCAAGCAGCAGCGGTATCACAGCCGCCCGCCTCCTGTCACGCTCCTTCCTCCGTGAGTGCAGCCCGACTTTCTCCTCCAGGCCTCCGCGGGTATCTGGGCCCGCTGGACCTACAGTTCTGGTCAAAGCCAGGGCTGGGCGGCCCAGGGCGGAACTCAGGCAGGGGCCTGGGAGCAGCGAGAGGCTTTCTTAGTGGGGGGACTCTGGGTTGGTGGGAGTTTTGCTGGCTGTGCGGGGCGGGAGGCATTTAGAGTTGGGAGTGAGAGGTCCAGAATGAACTCAGCTGAGAGGGTGAGTGTGTTGGTTGAGAGGTAGGGTCAGAATCTACCAGTAGGAAATTGGGGATAAGGTTGTCCTTTATACAGAAAGACCTCCCACTTGTAATTGTGCTTTCTTGTAGACTGTAGGGTCGGCAGAAAGGTGGACTCTGTACTCAGACTCAGCATAACCCAGAAGATTCCTAGGAGCATAAGGCTGACTGGGACTTGAACCAACAACTTACTTGCAGTGTCTCCACCAGGCGGTGGGATCCCCGTAGTTCTCTAAAACTGAATACCCAAGTTTGCTTGTCTTTGAATAACGCTGACTTGAAAATTCTCACTGTGTTCAAAAGCTCGGTGTTTGTTAGGAAGGTAATGTAGAAAGAGACTTTGGAATCAGCTACATCAGGGTTTGAAGTCTGACTCAACACGTACAGTTCTGTGTGATAACCTTGGACACTTTTCTAAATCTATTTCTGTTTCTGTTTCAAATGTCATGAAAATAATACAATATTCTAATGAACCTGAGACACCATCATTTGTCAGATGTATCATTATTTCTTCTGCCATAAACAGTGGAAAGTGATTGCTAATTAAAATTGTGATACACCAGTGTTTGCCCTATGCACCCCTGTTCAAGTGCTCTTAAAAGGTGAAAATAAAAAATGCATCCTAAAATGTAGTACAGAATGATCTGGGTTGAGTTCCTTGTGCAGAATGAGTGAAGCAAATCATACAAAGTACCTGGGGTATAATAGACACTTAGCTTTGTTTTCCATTCTACTGCTTGTCCTGAATATTCAGTGAGATTTAATTCACTTCTTGAGAATATTATGTCCTGAAAATGTGCAGTGAGTGGGCACTCATTAGTTACATTTAGATACCAAATCACATGTGGACAAACATCTGGCTTTAGCAAGTGGGAAGAGATGGTTTATTTGGGAAAGTTTTCTGTAGGTTCTTATTGTATAATTTAAAAGACAATTGATGATATGGGCCAAGGGTAAAAAAGGACTAGTTATACCCAAGTCTTTCTCTCCTGGGGTCTTGCTATTCTGAGTTTCTGAAAAATCCTAACCTGAACAGGTCTGCTCTCTTAGGGCACAGAGAGTCTAGGAAAGAAAGGAAGGTTGTGTAAAAGATTAAGGTCCTTAATCCATCCTTTGCAATATTTTACAGTACTCTTTTTCACAGAATTGGAAGTTCTTATTTCCTAGATTCTCAGTATCATGAGGTCTTAAGAAATTACCTATTTTAGCTTTCTTTTCCTGAACCAGTCTCTAATTATCAGTCATGTGATTACTTTATAAGGGTGTGAGAGATTTGAGCTCTAAACCAAGGTCTATCCTATATTCGAGCAGTTACAGACTACAGTGTTTTAATGTTAAAAAACCCAAACCTTTTGATCTCCCAGATCTCCTTCCCATGACACATTTCTAAGTCCACTTATATTTCCACTAGAAGACAACAGCTGTAATACACCTTGTAAATGTTTTTTAATGTGGTCACAAATTGTTTAGTCTCTGAGGTTAGTTTAGAAATAGAAATGGTAGAAATTTTTTTTTTAATTTTCTTTCGTTTCAGTTGATAGTACATTTTGTGTTGAAGGGCATGTGTTGACAATATTGATTTGAGTTAGTAAAAAAAAAAAATTACAAACACATGTAAATACCTTCCAGAGCTCTGTTGGCACTGCTGGGGGCAGCCGAGAGTGTTTAGAAATTACTGAGCCAACAAAACAAAAACACACCCTAGTAAAAACAGTTTTATAGCTTATTAAAAAGGGGGAAGAAGCCAGTTGAAGTTGGGAGAGAAAATGAAAACTCAAAAAGACTTCTTCCTTGAGAATTTTATAAGCACCTTTGAAGTCTAAGTGGTCAAGTTTTTCAAGAAGTTGAGTCTTTTGGAATAAACAGGGGAAAAGAGCCAGTGTTTTTGAACCTCAGATTTATGGTATTTTAATGCCAGAAGGTGAACCCTAACATCCCAGCTGGTCCCATACCTTTGTTTGGCATAGGAAATAAACCCAGAAAGTTTCCTAGCCCCTCTCAGAATGAGTACTGGACTTCCCGGCTGTGCAGTGGCCTTTCCGTTATGCATGCTGTGTGGTGCTTTGAGCCTCCTCTTATGAAGGCCAATTTTTTTTTTTTTTCTGGCATTCTCACTGGTTTGTTGAGAAGGTGATTACTCTATTCAAAGGTGCCACCTGCCTTTTTCCTGTCTTTGCCAAGTTGTGTGGGCCTGTTTTTGAAATTGGGGAAATATTTAGAAATGTAGTTTAGAAATAGAATCCTTGAAAGTGATCTGTTTTTCTGATGCTAGTATCTGCTGACATTTTATCTAAGAATCAAATCTATATTCATAAAAGCAAAATAGTTTTGTTCTAAATATATCAATGTAGCCATGAGAAATGTCTTTCTGACCTCAGACTTTGTTCTTCTACAGAAACATAATTGGGGATGTTCAAAATAATTTCTCTGTAGGTAAATAATTTCATTTCATCAAAGGACAGGTACTTTGTTGCTATAAGCCTGCCTTTTTTTTTTTTTTTTTTTTACATTAGAACACTTCTAAAATTGGGATGCCTTATAAATTGCTGGGATCATACAATAACTTTTTCTTTCTTACTAGTACTTACTAGTACTTCTTAAAATCAAAAATTTAGATTTGATTGAGTATGGTACTTATAATTAACTAAGCTTAATTTGTAAGTAAATATTGAATATATAATTTTGTATTTGAATAGTGGGTTGGTACCATTTGGGAGTAAGCAGCTGCTGAGCTACCTATAGGTAGGAACCACAAAAGTCTGTTACATTTACGTAATACATATGATTAATACGCATGCATTTGTTAAATTCATGAGTCCAATATACAGATGAATGAATAACAAAGATATATTAATAGTCTGAGAGGTTAATTGAAGGAGGAGTATTTTCATGAATGGAGTCTCAGGTCATTTATTCAAAGGCCATGGTGTGAGTCCCATCTGGCCAGGTGCTCTGTGGTCACATCTTACGTCATTAATCTCACAGCCTTCTTATAAATAATGTGGTCATGCTCTAGGGGGAAGAAGACCCAGTATGTGGCTGGTGGATACAAATTTATGTCCCTGTTGAAAGCACATCTCTGAGATTACTCAATCCCTTTCCTTCATAGCCTCTATTGCAGTTTGTACTTTTGTAAGTTTTGTCTTTCTATGTTTAATGTTTTGCTGTGTAACAGGGTAGGAAGCTGCCTGTGAGTAGGGCCTTAGTCCATTGCATTCACCCCTAAATACCTGACAGCCTGCCACAGTAAACCTCTCAGAGCAGTTTGGTCTTCTCATATCAGTAATAGTAATGATAATTAATAGCTGATAGTTAAACACACTAACCATTCTGTGTGCTCTACGTATTATTAATTCACTTAATTCTCACATTGCCTATGAGGTACATAGTATTATTTTATCACCATTTTTATATTATTTTTTTTAAAGGTTTATTTATTTATGCATAAAAGCTGTGGTGTAGGCCAGAGGTATGGGGTGGTGAGAGGATTCACCAGAGACAGAGGGGGGAGCAGAACAGGCAGATCTACTGAAATACACTGCTGAGGGGAGCAGTGGGCAAGGCAGGAGAGGTCTGCTGTGCTATGTGGGAATCTCCCTGGGTGCCTGTTGTACTTGTGCGACAGTGGCTCTGGACAGCTTCATAGTGCTGCACTTAACCCGCTGGACCACTAGGGAGGCCCTTATCACCATTTTTCAAGTGAGTCTGCACCCTTAACATTTTTTCAGGTTTAAAAATTTACAAGTATATGTGTGCATTCTACACGTTCTGTATAGACACGACAGTGTATTTTACAAGTAAAATTATGTAGAGTGTATATTATATATGAGAACATATGTAAAACATTTGTAGTTGGACTTAATTGATTTTAAAATCTGAATTGTATGTCCTCTTTTTTGGAAATGATTTAACCTTTTTGCTCATGTAGGATGTGAACCCAGTTTTGGGAGTGGACCAGACACTTTGCTACCCACTTTATAGGCATCATCTCATAATAACACCACAACTACCTCCTGGGCTGCTGTCATTCTATTTACACATGGGGAGACTGAGGGAAAGGGAGACCAATACCTGGCCCAGGTCACATGAGTGTGAACAGTAAAGCAAAAACTTAAACTGGGGTGTCTCTGATTCCTGGAACTATGTTCTCAACTCTTCCTGGGATGCAGTGCCAAGTTTACACTGGCCAATTAATAATTTAAAGAGAAGGTGACTCTACCGTATTCCTTGAAGATTGCCCACAGTGTGGCAGCCTTTATCATTGTGAATTTCTCCCTGGTGGTACCCTCAGGCCTTCCTGCTGTCCTAATGTTTAACTAAAATACTCATTTAAAATATATTAGTAAAGTTAGATACCATGTTATTTACCATTTGTTGTGTTTCTCGTTTATGGCCTTTATGCGTTTTTTCTGTTACACTTTTAGTCTGTTCCTTATTGTCTTTTCTTGTTGCTTAGGTTAATTCCCCATCTGTTACATGCTATGAAAACACTCTCCTTATATGTTAATTTAACTCTGACTATGGTGTGCTTTGTTCTAAGTTCTTTGTTTTCTCATGTAGTGAAATAAAATAGTCCATTTGTATCACATTTATTCTTTCATTTTATTTGTTAAAAAAAGTTAGGTCGAATTTGTGCTAGATTGATAGAGTTTTGAGCACTAATAGCCTTTAGGACTGGACTTCCGTAAATTCTCTCTGATTTTTAGGGAAACCTATTATATTTAGATGACCCCTAAAATAATTTTGAGATAAATTTAACCTTAAGTGATTTTACTTAGTTATAAAGCAGTAAAGAGTGTATTAAAGTGTGTGTGTCCAGCCTCATACAGTGCGTGTTTGTTATATATACATGTGAATGGGTTTGCAGGTTCTCCTTAATCTCAGATCCCCTACTTCCACCCTTCTAGTCACAAGACATGAATATCATGGGAAGATTTAAGGATTCCCCACTTTACAATGTTTTATTTGAATGTGAACTTAAGTGAATTAATGCAAGTAAAATTCTAAATAAGTTGGTTATATTGATTCTAATCAGCTTATATTGGCTCTCCGAACCAGGAGCTGTGGGGTCTCCTCTTACCAAACCTCCCATGATGGGGTGATCCCTAATGTGCAGGTGCAGGTTTCAGTTTGGATGGCATGGAGCCAACCAAGTTGGTAGTGTGGACCAGGACTAGGGCAGAGGTAAAGAGTTTTTAGTTACACAGAAGTTACAACTATGACCAAGAAACAGACAAACCTCTCCTTCCTTTAGGAAGTGTAGGTCAAGAATTGGGGATTGTAGGAGTGTAATCTTAATAGCCCAGGACTCAAGGTAGACTTAGTGCCAGTGTAAAATCCATTCTATAACCTACCTTTTCTACCCGCCCCTGTCAGCCCTTGACCTTGCCTACCCCCTGTCTTATGTTGGGATTGGAGCTTATCTACACCTACACCGATGTCCAAGTCTTATTCCTACCACAGTACTTTTCATGCTGTGCAGTTATAGACTGCTTTACATTGGTCCAGAGAGATTGTGAATTCTTTGAGGACTGATGCGCTCTTATTCAACATTATTTATGTATGCACTTAGCATTGTGGTTTAGTCTAGGTGCTCCCCAAATATTAAATAAATGCATGGTCATGACAACCCCAGGAACCAGGATATGTGCTTGTTCTGGCATCCTCTCATTTCGGTACCAATGATACTTTGTCTGGCATCATACTGGATTCTTGTCAAGACAGGATGAGATCAGGAATTTAATTTCTTAGCTGAACATAAATTTTTGGGGTTGATGCAAAGGTCATGATAGTCTGTTATTTCTTGTGTACCTAAACTAGGTCTGTAAAGGCCCAGGGCTGGTGACTGGATGGGGAGAGCACACACACATGTGCATACACATGTGTGATAGAGCCCTCGGTCATTTTCACTACATGCTCTAGAAGGTCAGGAGCACTGCATAAGCTAAGAAATACCAAAGGGCTGGAAGGTGAGCTGGTATTCATCATATTTTCTGATGCAGTTTCTATGAACATCAAAGATCTGGAGTTGTGAAGTCTTCATACAGTTTTTCTAGGAGATCTGGTATAGGAATAGCTAGCAATCTTAGTCGACAGGCTAGCAGTCTCTGTTCTGGTAGGTCATGCTTTCTGAACCTAAGCAGGATCACCTTTTCTCAGAGATGCCCCTGTGGAAGGAGAAGTGAACTAACTATCTGATGCCTCCTTCCTTAAGTTAGTGAGTATAAGAATAATTGTGTCGGGACCACACTTCACCTTCAAAAAACAAGTATTTTTTGGGGCCTCCCTTGTGGTGCAATGGGTTAAGTTGCAGCACTATGAAGCTGTCCAGAGCCACTGCAGCATGAGTTTGATATTTGGCCAGGGAGCTTCCCACATGGCGCAGCAAACTTCTCCTGTCTTGCCCGTTGCTCCCCTCAGCAGTGTATTTCAGTTGATCTGCTTGCTCTCCCTACTCAGTCTCTGGTGAATCCTCTCACCCCCTCCTACCTCTGACCTACACTCCAGCTTGTATGCATAAATAAATAAATCTTTAAAAAACAAGTAAGTATTTCTTATAGTAAATATGGGCTCTAGATATCAGATCTTATTATTTGATTTTATAATGAAATCTACTTTCCTGTCTGGAAAATTCCTGATGATGGACCATTTACTGAAGATTGTAGGAATGGGAGGGACTGGTGGTGCAGATTCTGTTGGGAAAAGCAGCAGGGGAGGAAAGGGTGTGTAGCTCTTCCACAAGTATTGTGGTTGTGGGTTTCCAGCTGGGAAAACTGGGACCTGAGACCAGTGTGGTCCTTGAGTGATAGCACTGGTTAGAGTGGGCTTTCGGGCCTCCAATTCCAGTTGTTGTGTCTGCTGGCCCAGGTTTAGGTGCTTAGCATAGATGTGTCAGGACTTCATCCTGAAGGCTCCTTCATAGCCCCTTGTTCAGCATATTCTAGCCCAGGAACACAGCTGTCTGTTACTCGGCAAATCTGTGTACACATAGAACAATCCTCTCCAGTTGATAAGGGTGAAATCTTTGTCTGTCTCTTCCCTAGAGGTGCAAGGGACTCCAGAATTAAAAGTCCTTAGAAGCTCAGGCAAGTACCTCAGTTGAAGACAGCTCAAGGGATGCTTAAGGAATGGAAGTGGGTCAAACACAAAACCTGAGGTCTGTATTTAGGAGGGCGTCAGGTGGTGATTCAAGACAAAGCGTGAAGTAGGTCCTGGGCTAATAGATAATAAGGGTTTTGTTTTTGTCCTTTTCTGGGGCTAGCTTTCATGGGCTACCACCTCAGTAGTAGTGGAAGGCCTGGTACTTTGAAGGGGTCAGGGAAGGATCATAGAAGCAGCAGGTCAGGCTTTAATGGAGGTTTAGAAGGTTGCCAGAAAATAGCCTGCAATTTTAATTCATCTGTGCATCAATACTGACTTTTGAAATACACACAGCTGGCTTTAGGAACGACTTAGATTTCTCAGTTTTATTGAAGTAGGTTGCTGAGAATAAGATGTATTTTGCTTGTTTTTCCCTCATATACTTTTCCTACTTATTTTACTTTCCTTATTTTATTTATTTAAGATTTCTTTATTTATGTATACAAGAACTGGGGTGCAGGTCAGAGGTGTTATGGGTGAGAGGATCACCAGAGACAGCGTGGGGAGCAGAACAGGCAGCTTTACTGAAACACACTGCTGAGGGGAGCAGCAGGGGAGACAGGAGAGGTCTGCTGCGCAGTGTGGGTCAGCTCCCTGGCCAGGATTCGAACTCGTGCTGCAGTGGCTGGCAATTGCTTGAGAGTGATGTGTCTTCAACCCCTGTGCCACCAGGGAGGAGTCTTGAGCCTTATATCAAAAGAGATCAAATTAAGTAATTTTGGCTTATATTTTAGACAAGTTTTATTCTATGATCACATTAAATGTTAGCATTTAAAGTTAATATAGGGGAATGAGTTGTAGAGTGTTCTTACTAGTTCTCTTGATAAAGTTTGCCTCTTAGCAAACTTACTGATTATATGTTTATGTGTTGAGTTTAAAGGAGTTGGGTCAAATGGGGCAAGCATGTGACTGACACTCTTAGTAGGAATGATACCTAGTTTTCAGACCCTGGATTAAATTTAAAGCATGAATCTTTGAGCCCCACTTTTTTCCCTGAGGAATGAAAATTATAAACTTAAGATTTTCTCTCTCAACTCAGAAAAACATACAAGATTGTGGTTCTGGGTAAAGAGGGGATCCTGGAGATAGAACAGTGTCTTTTGTTTGTTTCTTTCTTAAATCTATTTTTGTAGTCAGTGTGTCTCATTAAAAAAGTGACCTTTAAGGTTACCATGATCACCAGATAGCTCGTGCATTAGAGGATGTTTTTGTTGTTGCCAAGTTCAGTTATGGTCCAAAAGTTTGGAAAAATTATAATGTGTCATATTTTTGTACTTCTCAGTGCAGCAGAATGGAATCCGGCATTGTTCCTATACAGCGTCTCGGAAACATCTCTATATTAATAAGAACACGAAGGTTATTTGCCAGGGCTTCACTGGTAAGCAGGTAGGTTGTCAAGATTTTTTTGAAAGTTGTATGTTCCAGGTATGTTAGATGTACAAAAAATTGAACTATTTTCTCTTTCACAAAAATTTTAATACATGATTTTTGCAGCAAAGTATATGGTATGTAAGGAAGGTGTAGCCATAGGAGCAGGTTAAGTGCTATATCAGTCTGTAAGATGAAAATTATGCTTAAATTTATCTTGAAAAATCTCTCCCTAGGAGTCTGTTGTGTTGGAAATCAACCTATTCTCTTTCAGCAAGTACAACACCACTGGGTTTCCTCCAGCATCTGTGGAACTGATCACTGTTTCTTTAGTTAGGCAGTCAGTAAAGTAAGTGGCTTATATTTAGGTCTTGCACAAAAAACATTGTAATAAACAGAAATGTCGGAGCTGAGACAGGCAGGGGAAGCTGCACACTGGCTTTGCTCCCCTTCCACTCTTTCTGGGCAAATGGTCTTTGAGGAGACAGCAGGTAAAGTTGCCTGAAATATTTAAATTTGTTCTCATTCGTTTACATTCATTCTTTCTCCCTATCCTTTACCTATGTCATAGAATTTGCACAGTTTAACTATATCTGTGATAAAATCCACAATAAAATGCAACATAATTTTCTTTCTTTTCCTACCATTCTACTTCCCTGGGATTCTTCTGTTGGCAAGTTGACTTGCTTCCTTCTAGGTGTTTTTCTTACTCTAGGAATTCTTCTTACTCAAACAAACTTATTTATACTTACATAATTTGCATCTGTGGTGTTTAGTATACAGAAATATGTATAATACCATATAATATGTATCATATATACTTATGTCTATAAAATAGGTTCCTGACTGTAAAATTAGGTGTCAAAGGTTCTGTTCATTTAAATTTCTTTTATTTCATAAAGCACTAAGAAGATTTTAATGAGGGGGGGAAAAAACCCAAAAAATGTTTCTATTCAAAAACACTCAAAACTAGTTTTTTCCTTTCCATCCCTTTTAATTGTAGCTTTATTTGTGATTATGTAATAAAGGCTAGCTTGATGATTTTTTAAAAATCATTTAGACCTTTAAAAAAAAGATTAAAAAAAGATTAAACAACCTGGCTAGCACAAAGATATTAAAAGTATATAATTTCCTGTGTCAAACAAATTAATATCTTAGCACAATACAACTATATATAATATATACAATATATATGTTCACAAAGCAAGAACAGATTTGAAAAACATGATATCCACGTTGATTACATGTTTATTTAAAAATTTAAAGACTGTTGTTAAGTTGCCCTTTAAAACTTTTGTACAGATTTATAGTTTTACCACAGTAGATGCACATAATTTTTTTTTTAACATTCTCACTTTTGTTTTTGTTTTTTTATTAGATATCGTGTGTGTGTGTGTGTGTGTGTGTGTGTGTGTGTGTGTGTGTATGTGTGTGTAGCTGAAGATTGCCTTTATGCTTTCCAGCCTGTCTCTTCTTACAAGTCTTGTGTTTTTTCCCTCAGGGCACCTTTCATAGCCAGCAGGCGTTGGATTACGGTACCCAAATAGTTGGAGGAATCAGTCCAGGAAAAGGAGGCAAGACGCATCTGGGCTTACCAGTGTTTAATTCTGTGAAGGAGGTAAGTAATACTACCAGGTTAGGCAGCAAGAAAAGAAAAAGGGGAAGAGCGAGCAAACTTTGGGTAGGCATCTTAATTGTGACCCTTTAGGAAGGGTCACTTGATATTTTAAAATCCAGTGACTTAGAAATTTCAGTCACAGTGAAAACTAGTGGGTTTGCCCTAGTCACATAGGCTCAGGATGTTTTCTCCATTACCTGTGTGATTTTTGCTTATAGGTAGACATCAGCTCTTTCTGGAAGAATTGCTGTGGCTTGGCTTCTTTTTGGCTTATTATCCTTTTCTTATCTTTATCTTTTCTTCCAAGTTAATAGTATGTAGGCCAGCATTTACCCCCTATTCATACTGAGAATTAGCTGTTTGCTAGGCACTGTGCCAGGTTTCACACATACGTTGTTCAGGCTTAGTACAACCCTCTGAGGTAGGTGCTGTTAACACCTTTTAAAGGCTATCACTGGTACAGAAAGGTTAAGGGTCCTGTTTGTAGTCACTCAGCTGATCAGTAGCAGATGTTGCATGGCTCAGGGTATATACCTTTGTGTTCCTCCGTGAAGACTGTTAGAGTCAGATTGTTCAAAGATTTCTTTTTTTTTTCTTCCCTGCTGAATTCCGAATACCTTTTAACATTTACAGGGAGCCAGTCTGTTGTAACTTAAACAAATTGTCACTTTGGAGTAAGATATTCTTAGGTTTGAATTTTGATTCTGTCACTTCCTAGCTATGTAATGTCCTAAAAGTCATTAAATAATTCTTGGCCTCAACATCTTGATTTATACATGGGGCTACTAAGGATGCACGGTCATGGTGAAGCCTTAAACAAGTGTTTGAGATGGGTGTTCTGAGGTACAGGGGTGCTCTAGTCCTTTTTCTCCTCAGGAGATATAGGGTCTTTGGTACTGAATAGATGATATAGTGTTTCATAGAACAATGTAAATATAACATGGCCATGGGAATTAGGGGACACAAACACAAAATCAGGCAATGTTTTGAGGTTTACTGACATGCCATTACCTGAGGGAATGGGATGTCACAGAAATTCAATTCAGAGGAGCATTCTAGGGGACAGAGAAAAGGCCATGTTTTATTCTGTTGTTTTCTGATAGCATAGTGAGCTTCTTAATGGGAAGAACGAAGGCATCCGCTATCTACTGGTAGTGTCCTTTCCTGACTCAAGATGTTAAAATCATGGTATTGATAATGTTTATGACTTAATCAATAATAAAGTGCTTCATGGTTATTATTTCAGGCCAAAGAACAGACAGGAGCCACAGCTACTGTCATTTATGTCCCTCCTCCTTTTGCTGCTGCTGCCATTGATGAAGCTGTTGAGGCAGAAATGCCCTTGGTTGTGTGCATTACTGAAGGTATCCCACAGCAGGACATGGTACGAGTCAAGCACAAACTGCTGCGCCAGGGAAAGACAAGACTGATTGGGCCAAACTGCCCTGGGATCATCAATGTGAGTGTAAATAATAAAAGTGAGCCAAGGTTAAGCGTCTCATAGACTAACTAGCTTTGGATCAGTCCAGATGTACTTGTGTATATGACCTATGAGTTAAAATTTTTTTGTACTTTTCTGAAACTGTGATTTACTTTCCTTCAGCCTGGAGAATGCAAAATTGGCATCATGCCTGGCCATATTCACAAGAAAGGTAGAATTGGTGAGTATGTTTCTTATAGATCAAAAAAAATTTCATTCCCCTAAGCTCAAAACTTAGAAAGGGAATTTGTGAATGTGCAAATCAAATTTAATAATTATATTTTTTTAAATTGAGGTAACATTGGTTTACAGCACTGTATATGATTCCGAGGCATAGTACTTCTCACCTTTTTAGACGTATGTTGTCATACCATACCCATGCTAAGGCACCTGTAGTCCTCTTCCACTGTACCCTCCACACTTTGCTTACCAGTCTTCCCCTCCACCACTGGTAGCCTCATTTCTACAGTAGATTTCTGGGGTTGGTTGTTTTTTGGGTTTTCTCTGACCCTACGTTTTGTTTCTCTATATTCTGTGTAAAAGTGAAACCATCTGGTAATTGTCTTTTATCTTCTGATTTATTTTGCTTAGTATCATCCCCTCCAGTTTCATCCATGTTGTTGCTGATGGCAATGATTCATCTTTTTAATAGCTCCATAGTATTCCACTGCAAATATATATCATACCATCTTAATCTACTGCCCTGCCAGTGGGCAGCCATAATTAGGTTAGTATAAATAGTGCTGCAGTGAACATAAGAGTGCATGTATCCTTTCAAGTTAGTGCTTATGTATTCATTGAGTAGATATCTAGTGGAATTGCTTGATTATGGTAGACATATTGTAATGTATTTTGAGAAACCTCCGTACTTAAGCCCAGAGGAAACTTGGCCTTATTCCCCAGTTTTCTTTATATTGGCTTTAAAGCCTACATATTATTTGAAAATTATTAGAAAAAGAGTTGTGAGGAAGGAAGGTAGCTAATGTAACTAATGCTAGTATTGGAGGCTAAAGGTTTTAGTAGGTCTAATAGTTGGGTATCTGTAAGTGTAATTCATCATGTTCTGTTACCCTAAGCAAAGTCTTAGAAGAGGTAGCTTAGGTCTTTGTTCCACTACCTTTATGGATATAAAATAACCCTCATTAATAATATGCTCTCTCCTTTGTCTAACTATTAAAACCTCCCTGCTCTGATTTAAACCTTTTTTCTTACTTCATCATTTGAAATTTATTTGGATGACAAATTGTGGGATAGATTTTATGTATATTTATTTTTCTAATTTAGTTTACCAAATGATGGTCTATCATATGAACACAAGCTAAATTTTTAAACTTGTCTTTTTTTAAGGTATTGTGTCCAGATCTGGCACCCTGACTTATGAAGCAGTCCACCAAACAACACAAGTTGGATTGGGGCAGACTTTGTGTGTTGGTGAGGGATTTTTGCTAAAGTCTCTTTGTTAGAATGCAGTGTCTTCATTGAATGAGTATAGTGGTGGTTATTGTTTTGGTTATTTGCAAGGGGTTTTGATGCCATTTTATTTAAAAGTTATTAAGATCTCAAATTTAATTTGTTTCAGTGTGAATTTCTAAATATTTTCAAGGTTTATGCTCCAAGGTTTGACTTTCATGTTGAGAAACAAACATCCTCAGATATGTGGGTCCAGAGAATCTCAATGACTGAAAATACCACTTATTTTCCTTGCACTGAAGAAATGGTTCTTCATATTATAATTGGCATTTTTTTTTAATCATTAAAAGTTACCATTCAGTGCTTCACAGTTACTGAATTCTTTGTATTCGTTATCATTCTTAAGGCAACTTTCTAAGGTGCTTCTGGCATAAAAAATTGTACAATTATAGTTTTATTAGTGATAAAAATCTAGGTTAGGCGGTTGAGCTTCCCAGAACCTCTTTTTTATTTTGCCAAATCATACTGCCTACCACTTTTAAAAGTTAAAATTTTTTTTTACATTTTAAACTAAGTTTGGTATTTTTTGCCGAAAGATAGGCAGATTTCTCATTTTTACAAATATTCCTTCAGATTTTTGGAATACCTTTTAAAAGTTCTTTTAAGAATGGTTTTTTATATAATTAAATATTACAAAATATAGCCCTAAAAGATTTTTATTAAGACTCAATCTAAACACTCAATGTTGGAAACATTAATTGAACTTTTTTGTGTGCAAAGTTCAGTCTTAGATACAAAGTAACTTAGTGTGATAAAAAATAAGAATGTTTTAAGTAGAGTTGTAACATTTCCATCTCTAGTTTCTGTTTTTAATTAGTTTAAAATTAGTTTAATTCAAGTAGAAGTTGGAAGAATTAGAAAATGGCAAGTCTTCTGTGTGAAGCCTAAGACCCATTTCACACTTGGGAAATGCTGCTTCCCGTCTTCCACTTCATTTTTGCATTGAAAATCAACCCTGCCTTCAATATGTCTACAATTAAAAAACTGAAAAAGAGGGCCTCCCTGATGGCACAACGGGTTAAGGCACAGCACTATGAAGCTATCCAGAGCCACTGCAGCACGGGTTCAATCCTCGACCATGGAGCTTCCCACATGACACAGCAGACCTCTCCTGCCTTGCCTGCTACTCCCCTCAGCAGTGTATTTCAGTCGATCTGCCTGTTCTGCTCCCCACTCTGTCTCTGGTGAATCCTCTCACCCTCCCATACCTCTGGCCTACACCCCAGCTTGTATGCATAAATAAGGAAATCTTTAAAAAAAAAATTGAAAAAGAGTGGCAGCAGTGGTAGTTAACACATACTTCAATCCTGTCCAAGTACTTGTTCTTAAACACCATATACTTATAGTTGAGGCCTATCTATAGTCACTGTCTAAAGATCCACTTTCTCTGTATCTAAAGGAAGAGGGGTCAAAGCACCCTCACTGGGTGATGTCACTTGGACTCACTGGATTAGTATCTTAAAATTTGTGATTGGTTACTCTGCAACATGCCTCATCAAATAGTAACTTTGTGCAAAGAAATTTGTCAAATGTTTAATCAGAGAAGACATTCTCTTTTGAAATAGCTATACACATTTTTAAAAAATGCTCATTTTAAAGATAAGTTATCTGGGACTTATTTGTGGGAGGGAAGAGGCTTGAAAAAGGAGCTAAAATACAAAGAAGTTTGTCTTTGTCAATGTCAGGGGCCAACCCCCATTTATCATTCATGAAATGGAAGCAGAAATAAAGTAGCATTTGTGATAAATGTTAAATGCATGAGTTCCGATACATTTAAACATACTGGTGAGAAGGAGTGGGCAAAATAAGAAACCAATTGGAAATATTTCTTGACTTAAATTTTATGGCTCATCCTTAAATTACCTGCTGTGTTCATAGTCTTTGACTTTGTTTCAGGCATTGGAGGTGATCCTTTCAATGGAACAGATTTTATTGACTGCCTTGAAATCTTCCTGAAGGATCCAGCCACAGAAGGCATTATACTGATTGGTGAAATTGGTGGTAATGCAGAAGAAAATGCGGCAGAGTTTTTGAAGCAACATAATTCAGTAAGTTTGGGTTTAGAAAAATAATGCTCCTTTGCTTTTATATACTATCACAGGCTTGTTTTGGTGGTAATTTATTTTTTTCAAGGAAACATGAAAGATAAAATTAAACCTCTTTGAACTAGGCCTTCTATACTGGCCACTCAGAAAACGTGATACTTTTTCAGGATTGCTTCTCTTGCCCCTTTATCACAATCTGTTCTCTGCTCAGATCCTTGTTGTAGGCATCACCCCACAGGTTTGTGGGAAGTAAGTTGCCTTCCTAGTGAACAGGCAACATTCATGTCATCAGTTTGAAAAGCCCTCACTTGACTTGCATTTACAGGTTCACTTATCTGTTCTTCTTCTTGATCTCAGGGAAATAAGTGTTCATGCTCTTTTTAAAGCTGACCTTCAAAAATTCCTATCCTTTTTATATGCTTTCGCAGAATCTCACCACCTTCTATCTTCAAACTTCCTTGTAGAGTAGCACTTCCCTTCAAAAGTCAATTAGAAACGCTATTATTTATTACCTATGTCCTATACTTCTCCTTTAGAATTAAATGTAAAGAATAGTGTGGAGTGGTGGAGTTTAATGATTTCATTTAGCTTAGGGGAATTGAGCTCTGTTCCTGGGGTGATGGAGACAGAGGACATAGTAATGATTGAAATATCTTGGTGCTCACAGCCCTCACTGAGCAAGTGTGTGGCAGGACTTGGGAGAGAACATGTAGGTGATTTCTGTGATTTCCCTGATAGGGACAATTGAGTGAAGAAGTGAAGCACTTTCAGGAGACCATGCAAGAGAATAAAGATAACTTTCTTCCTGTGCTTGTGAATTTGAGGAGTGAAAGAAATAAATGCTACAGAAAAACAATGAATATTGAGAGTTAAAGAATCCAATGATATCACTATAGAGTGGTTTACACAAATAGTGCATATTTATGTGTGATTTAAGGAATTTTCAAATGCTATTTTGAATATGCAACGGACTCTTGAACAGTGGGTTTGAACTGTATGGGTACTGTATGGATATGGGTTTTTAAAATAAACAATATAAACTTAAAGTATCCGTAAATACAGTACAATTCTGTAAATATGTTTTCGCTCCCTTACGGTTTTCTTGATTTTTTCCGCCCTAGCTTGTCATACAAGAATATAGTATATAATATATGAAATATGTGTTAATTACGTTATTGCTAATACTTCTGGTTGACTGCAGGCTATTAATAGCTAAGTTTTGGGAGAGTCAGAAGTTGTATGTGGACTTTCAATTGTGCAATGAATTTTCAACAGTGGAGGGGGCTTGCACACTTAACCCCTACTTTGTGCAAGGGTCAACTGTGCTTGATTTCCTTCTGTGGTGATTTTAAACTCCGATCGCCATGCAAAATGTAACCCAGTATTCACCTTTCTCTCTGGTTATCTTTCCTTACTTTCAATTTGTGCTCTAAGCAATCTGGCTTCTGTCTGCCACTTAGAAGTTATATAACCTTGGGCATGTTACTTAACTTCATAATGCTTCAGTTTGCACATAAAATAGTGAATACCTCCTAGCACTGTAAGAACTGTGAAGTTGTAAGTTACTTAGTAACATACAACAGAGTGGCACCAGACATATTCTTAGTGAGCTGTTCACTGCTGCTGCTGTTGAATCTTACTCTGTTGACATTGCTTTTGCAGCGGTCATTACTGGCCTCAATTTATTCTTCATCCTCTCTATCCTCTTGGTTCTTCTTTTCCTTCCATGGATTTACTTTCTGAGCCTTTTCCCTAAGTGTGAATGATTATTATATATAAACAATGTCACATTCATGCAATTTCCAAAGGAGAAATCTCAGAGCCATCTGTTATTTCTCCTTCACCCCATGTTTTCACTCAGTTACCAAGATCTGTTTCTGAGATCTCAATAGTATATTTCTATTTCTGAGATCTCAATAGTGTGTTGAGATTCAGAACATTGTCTTTAATGCCCCTCCTCTAGTTCAGGCCCTCATATTATCTCACCTGGACCATGCCAATAATGTCTTCTGGATAGCTCTACTCAACCCACTCCTGCTCTCTCTCAGTCATCCTCCATATAGCTGTCCAAATTATCTGAAACACAGACAGTGGAGCCTTATGTTCCCTAGTTTTGAACCGGTACAGTTTTCCATTATCCCATTATTCTCTTATTCCAGAATAAAGGCCAGATTTAGCATGGTATTCCATTCCCTCCCATGCCACTCTGATGTTCCTTTTCAGATTCATGACCCTTCTGATATTCATTTATTTTTATTATTTGCCTTTGCTTGTTCTTTCCGCAAGCCATGCTTAATAATCTTGCCCTCGTTCTGGACTATATCATGGACAACTGGGAATTGTTATCCTTAATGCTCAGTATCCTGATGCAGTAGTGACCAGTAAATGTTGAGTAATGAGAGAATAAATGGATTGTTATTAGATTGGAATAAAATGTTATTAGAGTCTCTTGAAAAAACTTCAGAAGAGTTGTAATGTTTGAAATTTATGTAAAAAACGGACTTCTCTTTAGCAAAACATTTAGGTTAATATGAATGACACTATATCTAAGTGAATTTTAAAATATATATTGAATAGCTTAGAAATGAATGGGAAAAGCTAAGGAGGCATAGTGTTTCACTTGGTACATGCTTTCCTATTCCCAGTTAGTTTTTACGCAACTAATTGTTATTGAGGACCTACTGTGTTAGGAGGTTCTGTATTGAAGAGTTCAGATTGACATATACAACAACATAGAGTGAGTACTTAGTAATGTTATTTGCTGTTACAACTATTATTATGATCTTTACAATGGCAGTAATTATTTGCAAAAGTAGTGTTCTTTATTCTTTATCTTGACTTTGAGTAAGATGTTTTTGTTCTTCTTTTGTGGATGAGGAAACGGGTACAGGGAGGTTAATAACCTGACAATGTTATGTATATACAGCACACGAACCAGGGGTGGGATTCATAGCTTGGTATACTTGACCTCCCTGTGATTCCGTGGGGGATTAGGACAAATTGCGTGAACTAAGGACAAGAGTCAGTAGTCTTGGGCATGTGCTCCATTTCGTCCTAATTGATCTTTTTGTTTTTAGGCTTTCATACTTCTCATCATTTATATATCCAGTTTTTAAGATAGGATAGTCTTCCCCATATTCTTTTAATTGTGTTTTTCTCTACTTAAAAATCTCAAGTGACTTTTCTTTGTTAATAGCTCTATCCTCCTCTTGTCCCTTTCTAGTGCAATATTCCCACTGGGGACAGAAGGAGCAAGTGGAAATGTGTGCCACTCAAATGTGAGATGCTCATATCCTCTACAGAGCCCATAGTGAATGAATAAATGACTTGTGGAGTCTTTAATCTTCTACTCTAGTAGCTTCTGGGCATACAGAAGTAAGTGAGACCATAGTCCCTGTCTTTAGGGAATTAATAGTTTAGGAGGGAGAACTCAGGAAATAAGTTACAGTCACTGTACTGAGTGTAATAGTAGAAATGTGTTAAAGACACAGAAATTGCTGAACAGAAGAAGATCAACTATGAGGGCATTTGTGGAGATTGAGAGGATGAGTCAGAAAGGCTTGAGAGAAGAGAACGCTTGAAAGTTAAGTAGAAATTTGCCAGATATTTGAGGAGAGTGGAAAACATTCTCAGCAGAGGAATAGAGGCAGAACAGCCTGGAATTACTAGAAGATAAAGAGCACGGAAGAATAGTGGGAGATGAGACCGGGGTAAGCAGTATCAGACCATGCAGAATCTAACCTGCTGGTACCTTAGCATGGACAAAAGCATTGGAAGCAAACTGTGCTAGTAATCATTCACTGTCATGTACTTGCAGTTAAAACAATAAAGTCAAATTCATTTAAGAATGCCCTTGATGCTGGGCCTCCCTGGTGGTGCAGGGGTTAAGTCTCAGCACTATGAAGCTATTGGCAGCCACTGTGGCCTGAGTTCTATCCCCAGCCAGGGAGCTGACCTACATGGCATAGCAGACCTCTTCTGTCTTGCCCGCTGCTCCCCTCAGCAGTGTATTTCAGCAGATCCTCCTGTTCTGCACCTCACTCTGTCTCTGGTGAATCCTGTCACCACTTCTCCAACCCTCCCCTGCCTCCCCATACCTCTGGCCTACACCCTGGTTCTTGTATGCATTAAAAAAAAAAATAAATAAAAAGAATGCCCTTGATCAAACAGTGAAAATTACTAACTTTATTAAATTTCTACCTTGAGTTAGTAGTTTGTGGTGAAATGGGAAGTAAAGCGCTTTTCCAATTAGCTGAGCTAGCAGCTTTTTTCATGGAACACCAGTTTTGCTTGAAAGAATGACTGACAAACTGGTATTTGACAGTTTTTTTTTTTTTTAAATGAGTGTCGTGTGCCTACCATATTAAGGAAAAACAATTCGTGGTATTTGTTGCCAGTGATAAAATTGAACTTCTCTCTGTTGTTTACTTACTTAACAACTTCCCCCTATTCATAATGAGAGTGGTGGTGATACTGATGAAAGTGACTTGTTGATAATGAATGTTGCCATTTGTCAGCATGTGTAAGAACAATACAATTCAGAGAACCTATATTTCCTCTCTGACCAATACATGTTACAGCATCATCACTTAAAAGATCCATTCAAAGTACAAGATAGATCAGTGGGTTTTAAAGTAACAAAGGACAAGAGGTTCATTGCTGTGATTTTGCATTCAGCATTACATTTAACCTTTAAGAAGTTAGTGCTTGAGGAGGTCTGTGTTGTATCAAAGGAGAATAGCCACAATTATCTGACAGGTTATTAAAATACTTTTCCAAATATATAAGTGTGTGAGGCGGGATTTTCTTGTACTTCAGCCAGAATAACATATTGCAATTGATGGAATGTAAAAGCAAATATCAGAATTCATTTACCTTTCATTTAGTCAAGTCGTAAAACTATAAAATAATGTCTCACTAGAATATTGTTTTAAATGAATTAATAAATATTTATAAAATTTCTGTTAATTTTTTATACAGTAAATAGCAGATCAAATCATTAAAAACAAAAGTTCTCTGGGATCTTTGACAATTTTTAAGTATAAGGAAGGGGTTCCAAATGATTTGTGAGCAACTGCTTGGGAGGAGTAGACAGTGATACTGCCTGGACGAAGGCCCACAGATTCCACCTGTGCGCCGGTGCTGCCCTGTGCAGGCCTCTCTGTTTTACCTGGGTCCTCTGTCGCCTCTAGACTCCTGTTATGAATGTGGTGTTTGTGAATTTTGTGAAATTTAGCATATATTCATATATCCCTTTATGGCATCTTTTAGCTGATGGATATTTTATATTATATATTCATAAAAAACATGCATTTAAAATATATTGGTTACTTTTTTCAACTGTAATTCTAGATCACAGGGTTCTTACATTTCCCGTGTGTGGGTTTTAGGTTAACCTCAGAATCTAGCACAGTGCTGCTATGAACTTGAGGTTGCACATTAGAATGGATTTTTGTTGAATAAAGCCAGGGCTGATCTTCTTTCTTAGATTTTATAGAATTTCATAGGAGAAAGGATCTGTGGCCATCAAACTGATTTAGCCATTTTATTTCATAGATGAGGAAGCAGAAGTCTAGAGAGGTGATGTGCCTTGTCCAAAGTAATGCAGCTTTTGTCAGTAGGAAATCAGGTCTGGTGACTCCTCATCCTAACTCCTTTCCAGTATAGCTTCCACCTTATCTTTAAGTAAATTTATTTAGATGAATTAATAATCAATTAAGACATAAAATCAGATTGAAATAATACAAGCTATTTCTGTGTCTTGATTCATTATTATCCTAAGTCTTGTAACATCTTCTTAAGTATGTCCTTTTTTTTCCCCAAACTGAACATCTGTATTTATAAAACAGCTTGTGCCAGTGAAATTAAAGTTTAATATCTAAATAGATTAAAAAAATTTACTCAGGATGATTTTCCTGAGTTTGTATAAAAATGTGAGTTTTCTTAAAGGAGAATACATTAGTTTCAATAGTTTAAAATTTGTGCTGGTTTTCTTAGTGAGGGTGAATGATAGGTTCTGCCGAATCCATTTGCTGTTTACTGGAAGGATTATATATTTGAAGTCCAGTTTTAATCAGTTTTTTCATTAGCATGTTTAAAATGTCACCTTACAGGGTCCCAAAGCAAAACCTGTGGTGTCCTTCATTGCTGGCTTAACGGCTCCACCTGGCAGGAGAATGGGCCATGCGGGGGCCATTATTGCTGGAGGAAAAGGTGGAGCTAAAGAGAAGATATCTGCCCTTCAGAGTGCAGGAGTTGTAGTCAGCATGTCTCCTGCGCAACTGGGAACCACCATCTACAAGGTGAGCTATGCCAGTGGCCTGAGTGCCCTGGCCTTCAACTGGGGACCACACTGGGTACCTAGAAATCGTGACCTTTTCTCCTATCCTTTTCTTTTTGTTGTGCAGCTTAACAATCTGTAGCAACTAATGTCTATTTGGACATGACCAGGATTAACGTTCTGATTAAAAAACTTTCTTTTTTTAAATACTGGTATTTGCTCTTTTGTGAGTGGCAAGATGTGCTATAAAGAAAGTCTTTTGGAATTCATAAGTGCCATGTATTCCATTCCTTATGTTTTGTTTTTTCTGTGGAGGGTCTTTGGGATGTAACTATCCTGATCCAATAGGGTTGACAGCTGAGTACCAGGAAGTGGAAACTGGATGAAGAGGTAGTTGGGGTCAAAGGGTATCTAAGGAAGCAGGCGGGGTGGGTTCAGCCTTGGTTTTCTTTTCAACAGGACACCGTGGTTTAAAATTTTCCAAATGACTTGGTGTTTTCTGTAATCATTTTGTAATCATTTAGCACTCTCTTTATTTTTATGATGGTGATAGCCTTCACAAAAAACCAAACAAGAAGCAAGGGAACTTTTTAGAGAATGCTAAAAAGAGACACACATTGCATTTCCAGGGGGGGATGGTGTTTTTTCTTTTTCTATTTTCTTTCTCTTGATTTAAAAATAATGAAATGGATCCTTGTTTTATTGATTCTTTGTCTGATCTTCTTTGGAATATGACACTGTGCCATAGTGTTTGAAAGAAGACTGGGTGGTTAGTGAGTGTGGAAAGGTGAATTTATTTAAAAGAGGGGAAAAAGGACAAAAGTAATTTCTTAGTCACATTGGAGACATGTGTTACCATTTTTGTCCAGTAAGTGGCAGCAGGCATCTACACATTTTGTTGTAATTGTTACAAGTGGAGAAATGTGATTTTCCATATTGTTTCCTTTTCAGATATTTCTAAGATTCTTGACATTTTGCTCAAATCTTAACTGAATCTTTGTTTAGTTTTATTCTCTTAGAAACTAAGCAAATCTTTCCATTGCCTTATAAAAAGGGTGGTGTTCATGTGAAGCATTAAAGCGTTGGCTATCACAAACAGGTTGATCAGCTCCTATTGATAATACTGCAGTATAGAAAAAATATAATTCAAAGCCTCAGAGCTTCTGCATTTAGGAGACAGAGTTGCAGCTCTGCGTCATAACTTAAGTGAAATTCAAATGGACACAGATTAATTTGAAAGCTGTTATTTTGTGTTCAAGCACCCTCATTCTGATATACTTTACTTCTGTAATTTTTGGTTGTTCAAAGACTCCTAAAGATAAGAGAACAGAATCACTTTGCTCATGAATATAATTTGGATCTCTTGTCTTTTTATCTCCTCTTCCTCGTTTCTGTTTCCAAAGGAATTTGAAAAGAGGAAGCTGCTGTGAAAGAAAAACCAAAGGTTCCCTTAACCTATGGAATGACACATCATAGAATGGGAACCGGCAGCAGTTTGCATCTGATGTCCACTGATGGCAACCTGTGCGCCTGACTCTTGGATTTCAGTACAATGAGAATGAAAACAAGGTTTAGAATGTTCTATATTGAGAAGTTTTCACCTCATTGTATAAAAGAGACAGCCAATAAATCTCTCATTTGGCTTGAACATAGTTTGGAGACTTTATTATTCCACTGTGGAAAATGGGGGGGGGGAATTGGAGAAATGGAGGGTACATGTGTGCACAGGTGTGTTTGAATGAGCTCTGTAGAGAACACTCTGACTTGAGAGAATGAGACTATAAAAAAATTCAGTGTGCCATTCGTCTTTCTTAGACATAGAGTGACGTTAAGTCTCTTGAGTCATAGTTTTCTCGTGTATATATAATAGTCAGCTTGCAGGCTAGCTTTGAAAATTAGGGGTAAATATATAAAGTTTCTGACACTTAATAAGGCAACTTAATTGTCAGTGCGCCACCATCATCACTGTCATCGTCATCATCATCGTTATCATCAAGATTGCAGGTAGAAACATCTATATTTCCATTTTTTCCTAGTTGGGAGATGGAGGGTCTTCAATAATGGTGCATTTTTCTGGGGCTGTGCAGAGGGCTCTCCTCTTCCCCATCCAGAGCCTCCATTTCTTTGCCTGAGGTTTAAGACATTGACTGCAGGAAATTGGTCACTGTCTTACTTTTGTTTAAAAGGGACTTGTTAACAAGCAGCAGTCCCAATGGATAGTGGTCACAAAAGACAGAGCCACCTGTCTTCAAGAGCTTACCTTCTGGAGAGAGACAAAATATTCTCAAATTACCTAACTGACCTGAGGGAAGCAAATAAGAGCTTCAAAAAATAACATTAAGGAGAAGTCCCTGAAAAAAGTTTGGGGAGGTGTTCCTGGGGAGGGGGGGTAATAATCTGGGTCCTGAAGGGTAGATGCCAAAAAAGGAGGACAAGTCTCCAGGGACGAGATGAGTGCTAATTTGGAGGAGGTGAAGAACACGGTGCTTTACACCAGTGAGCCCTGGGAGGGGCTCAAGGAGGTTTTGGGGGGCTTGGAAGCAGGTTTTTGGGGAGTTTCTATGACCATGCCCAGGCTGCTGAGGGTCAAAGAAAAGATGGCAGGAGAGGGGGTCACAGTCCAAGCATTCCACCTGGGCCAAGGGACATATGATCAGCTTTTCATCGAGTAGATTTTAATTCCTGCTCGTTGCTGTTTCCTCATGTTGAAAACAAGGATGATGGGCCCCCCTCACAGGGTAGCTGGGCGGAACATATAAACACATAGGTGTGTGAAGCTGTTCATTAGACTGGACTTGGCATTGCTCCATATTTCCCGAATGTGACTGGGAGCACAGGCTGATGCAGTGGCCCGGGAGGAAAGCATGTTTAGTCTTTCTGCGTGGGTGCTTCCAGCCCAAAGTCCCTATGGAGCAAAGCTGCTCTTTTGTCTTAACAGTCTTTGTGACAGGGACGCAATTCATAGGGGCAGGTGACTCTTACAGAAGAGGGCCTTGTGAGCACACACCCTGGGTTCAGGCTGCTCCAGGCCTAGCTTGGCCCCTTTTCTGTCCCCTGAGCATCCACCCCTAGACAGTCGCTCTCCTCATACTTCTCCTGTTGCCTAAAGCAGGAAGCTCAGTGCCCTCTTGGCCCTACCCTTTTCTCCCACCCCATCATCCCTCTCCCACTCCCTTTTCCCTCTACCCCTCCAGGACTTTGAGGAGTAAGCCCCTTCTGCCATCCTGACCATATTTCTCACCTCTTTCCCCTCCTGCAACCACCACCACCTCTGGTCTGAGCAACTCCAAGCTTCTGAGTAGGATATTTGGTTCTGGTTTTTCTGATTTGATTGCTACAACCCCAAAAGTGAAAGTCCATCTCATAAGCTCTGTGCATTTTTAACTTTCGTTACTTTCAAACATTGCAAAATAACTGGTAATAAAATAAACTCCCTAGTACCCATTACTGAACTTTGCAAATTATCAACATTCTGCTATTTTTGTGTAATCTGTATGACTAATTCATCCCTATCATTGTTATTGCTATGGTTATAATTTCACTTTAGAACAATTTAGTTAAGTTCTATAGACTATTTTGAAAAGAGCTGGCCAGTTAACAATATTGAGCCTTCTGTATTTCAATTTTTTTGCCACAAAAAATATACAAACATAAATTGATTTTTGTACATTGATGTGGCTAAATAAATTTATTAAATTTAGTGGTTTTAAAAAATAGATTTCTCAGTATTTTAATACAAGAATTTATGCTCCCTATGAATAGTTTTACTTCTTCCTCTCCTAACTTTGTACCATTTTCTTTTCTTTGCCCTATTGCACTCACTCTACTGCAATGTTAACTAGGTGTAAGAAATGATATCCTTGCCTAGTTTTCAACCTGGAGATTTTTCCATGGTTTTCTGGCACAGATGATGCTAGATTGAGGATTTTCATACCTGTCCATCAAATAGGGGAAATTCCCCTCTGTTCCAAGTTAACTGAATGTTTCTAGTGTTGTTTTTGTTTTCTTATATTTTTAACTGAATGGTTGATGAATTCTGTCATTGATTTTTTTTTGAATAAATGAAATGAGCATGATTTCCCACCTTTATTTGCTCAATTTAAATGTTTTTTTAAATATTAACATATATTCCTATTCATAAATGCCACTTGGTCATTTTACTCTGTTATATATTGCTGGATCAATTTGCTAATATTTTGTTAAGAGGGATGTTTTTCAAAATTTTATTTTCTTATGATGTCTTTGTTAGGTTTAATATCAGAGTAATAGTGGTTTTATATGATAATTTGGTAAGTATTTCCTTATCCTCTATTTTCAGAAAGATTGGTGTGGTTTTTTTTCTTAAATGTAATAGAATACACCAGTAAAACCACCAGAGCTTGAAATTTACTTTGTGACAGGTTTTGATTATAAATTCCATTTCTTTGATAGATTAAGGCTTTACAGATTTTCTGTTTGACCTTGTACCATTTTTTTTTTTTTGTTAATTCTAGTATTTATTGCACACTGGGGAGAGCCCTCAAGCAAAAAGCTACAAATTCAGGTATTTCACAGGTAATGCCTTCCATCATCTGTCTGCTTTTGGTCACCCTTCAGTGCTTATAGATAATTGTTTTCTTATAAATTATTCTTCCAAATTTATTGTGGGAAGATCCATCTCATCATGCTAGTCCATCATTACTAGAAGCTGGAAATCCTCCACTGCATCATTTTACAGAAACGAAAGGGCCCCTCTTCTCTAGCATTCCCTCTCCTGCCCTAGAGCTAGCAGCTTTGAGCCAGGCAAGGCACATCAGCCTCAGATGTCATCACATTTGTTATTTCACCCTGGGTTTCCGGGTCTCACCCTGTCCTGTGAGTCACATGTGTAATGGCTTTGAGTTATGTCATCCTGGGGGAAGTCAAGGCCAATATTTGAGGAGACTTTAAGTGAGTTTGTCTGGTATTTTATTGCTTTGAACATCTCACACATTTCCTGTCTCCATACACCCCAAACACAGAGCATAGCCCCTACTTCTTGGATTCCTCACAATCTCTTTGGGAGGCAGTGATTATGGTAGACTCTTTTTAAAACGTTAATTTAATTTAAATTTAAGGGTTGCATTTTTATGTGGTGGACTATTGCTGAGAAAAACTGTAAGGTGCTCTCAACCCAGGAGTATTTGTCACACTTTCCTAGAGTCTCACCAAAATGACAGAGAAATTCTCACCTCAACTTTTCCCCTTCAGTTCTTGCCCTAATCCTTCCCCCAAGTCAGATGTGATGCGGGTCTTCCTCTCCGTCCCCTGAGGTGGTTCTGCATCTTCCCACTGCTCCATTTCCAGCTGTCACTGTCTTTGAAAACTGTTCTTATTTCTTCTGCAGAACTTTAACACCTGCTGTGCCTTAGTTTCAGCACATCTCAGCTCTTTAGGGAAGTCCTGTTCTTCATGGTCACACGTATTAATAATTTTTAAATAGTTATCTAAGTAATCACTATCACAACTGCCCCCCTGGGAGTAATTCTGGGGGTCAGTACAAAATGAGTTTCTTTTTGGCCTCTTCCCATACTTTGAGCTTCTAATCTGACTCCAGGCCTGTGTTACATACTGACACCTATTCTCTGACACCAACCAAGTGCCCTACAAATTAGTTGAGTTCAGATAGTAACTACCAGGTAACACAGACCTGGGTTAACAGGCTTAATCCCATAACTTTGTTCGACTTCAGATACCAGTTGCAAGTGCTGATGTTTCCCTTACTTTTGTCTTACTTGACCACAAATTTGGGGCTTCCCACAAACCCCTCAGGTTCAATAATGTGTTAGGCTGAATCACAAAATTCTCCAATGTACTATGCATATAATTATATTTTCATAATAAAAAATAGAACCCAGATACTGTCAAATAGAAGAGAAGACCAGGGCAAAGTCTGGCAGGAGGGCGCAGGGGCTCTGTCCCTATGGAGCTGGTGTCCGTTGACATTTTCCCCAACTTGGAAGCTCCCTGAACATCATCCAGAGTTTGACTGAAACTTCATTACATAGGTATGATTGATTAAGTCAGTTCTCACTTGATTGATTGAGTCATTTACCAATCTCTAGTTTTAGTTCTCTTTCTGGAAGTTGGGAGGTGGGGATGAAAGTTCCCACTCTGTAATCACTGATTGGTCTCGCCTGGCCAGCTCCTCCCAAGAAATTATCCGAGAGCGCACCCTGAGTCCTCACTTCAGCATGAAGTCAGTGTGGTCTGAAGGAGCTCATTATAAACAAAAGAATCTTATCAGGGTATTCCAAGGGGTTTCTTTCCTCCAAGGGTTTTTGAAGCCTTGTGTCAAGAACAGGAGACAAAGACTGGATTATTCTTTATTATATCACACAAAACTACCCAAGGACTGAGTGACCTTTCCCATCACACGTCTTCCCATTACATTTCCCATTACAATTCTCCTAGGGATCCTACTGCCTTCAGAAGAGTTCTAAACCCTCAGCCTGATACACATAGTCAACCTCAGCCTCCTTTCCAGCATGGTGTTAGAGCTCATGCCCTAATACCCAAACCTTAAGTCAGCCACAAGAAACTCTGTAGTTCTCCAAAGAGCCCTAATCTTCCTGATCATATGACTGAAACATATTCCATCTTGGTAGATTGCCCTCTTTTGCATCTTCCTGGGTTTAATGAGCTTTTAATCATAGCTGTAATATTTGAATACATTCTTCCTGGAATTTTGAACCTATTTCAGAAAAGAGCAAAGTGTCTCTTGATAAAGACCCGTAGTGCTTGTTTGCAGTGTTCTGTGACATCAGGGCATGTCCCCCAGATCCTGTAATCATTTAGTGAGTGCTTGCTCTGTGGCAGGCACTACTGAGGACTTTATTTGTATATTTTTAATTCTTACTGCAATCCAAAGTGCGTGCCTCTTCTATTCTGCCAAGTTGTCTTTCAGCATCTCAATTCCTGAAAGAACTTATCTGCTGGTGACCTTTCTGTCTTTATCTTAATACAGGGTCTCCCTAAGGAAGGACATTCATGGGGTGTACCTGTACTCTGCCTCTTCTTGGTAGAAGCTTTATAATTAGCTCCCCAAGGACAGGAATTTGTTTTATTCATTGTATATATCTGTCACCCAGAACAATGTCTGGCACATAGTAAATGCTCAATAAATATTGTTTGAATTGAAATAAGAAACCCTTGGCAAAGTTGAGGAATGAGGTAGTGACCTAATCTTTATGTTTTCAGTCTTTAACAGCATGGGGCTCTGAACTGTAGGTATATAAACTAAGTACAATCCTTGACTTGGAGAGACTATACTCTGTCTATGGAAATACAACCCACATGATTCTCCATGCAATGAATATTTATTGAATATCTTCTATGTATCGAGCACTCTGGTAGATTCTTGGGCTCAAGGGGAGAAGGAGACAAATACAAGGTGTTTATCAATAGGTGCTGGTAGGAGGACAGGCTGAATCCAGGTGGGAGGCAGAGGGTGGATGAATCCAGAAGGTGCATAGAATGGCCTCCCAGGGCACAGTGCAGGACATAACAGAACTGGGAAGGCTGGAGAATGGCTCTGGAGGGGGTCATGGGAGGTCATCATTTCACTCTACTCTCAACTGGGCAATGTCATGTTCAGGGCAGAGCAAGTCCCTATGAGGGAGAACTTAGGGAGACACTAGTTAGCAGATACTGTGGTGGGTCAGCAGGAGTGCATTTGGGGTTATACCTAGTGCCCCGGGGAGATCCTTGGTGGAAATTTGCATTATACTGTACACTCTATGGTATTCCCCTGGAAAAAAACAGTAAATTGTTGGTGTGCTCTCCGAGGTGTTGAAAGGTAAAAGGGTATTTGTAGGTGTGTATACCATGGTATTAGGTTTCTCCAGTGTCCTGTGAGAGAAGTGAAGATAGCTTTAGGTGTTGGACTCCAAGAGTGGGAGGTGCACCCTGGGACCCAAGGGTGAAGCGGCTGGGGCCTGGGAAGGGAGAGGTCATGAGGCTGGACCAATACACTGTTTTCAGAGAGTCCAGGACTCATGTTCTGTAGCTTCCTGGAGTCCCGGTGGAGTTCCTTGCTCTCAGGTTGCTCTCTGCCTGGCTTTTCAAAGTGGTTCTCCCAAAATCATCTGACATGGTGCATTCTGCCCAGAGCACAACTGCAGGACAAACCTTGGCCCTGAGGCTCCTGGGTGGGTCCCCAAGGAAAAGACTCTCTGTAATGTGTTTTCTGGGCTGTTTGTCACTGTTTGTCTCTTGTCTTCTTGGATGACACAAAGGTGCTGTAACAGAGACGATCCAGCCTTATTTTTCAAGTGGGAGAGCTAAGATTCATGCCCGTAAAGCCTAAAATCGTAACCAAGTTGGTGGCAAAACAAATTGGAGCCTGGATTGACCCTCCGGGCTCCCATGGCCGCATGTGAGGAGCACAGTCACCGCTCAGGTACTTAGAACAGACGGCCTTTTCAGGGACACTGAACAAAACATTGTTCAAACTAGGTGAATTATGTCTTTGACTTAACGTCCTTGACTTATTCATGCTCTATGAGTGGGATAGCCCTGCCCTGGCAGGGGGCACGCGCCGGGTATGCCCTGTGACCACAAGGTGGAATAAAGCTGGGGTGGGGTCATGAGTCAGGCCTTGCTTTTGGCCTCTGGCACCGAGCTCAACTCTTCTCACTAATGAGCTGACCACAGACAATGGGGATGGCAATTCAAGGTATTCTCAGTAGTTTTAGGAAAGGCCATCAAAAAAGAAACTTTGGTTCTTCATCAGTTTCACTTTATCAAGAATTCCATCGAAGTGCTACAGGGCTGGGCGGCTGGTGTCAGCTCTGTCAGATCCGAATGGAGATTTGAAATTACTCAGGATCAAAAGACTGGTTAGGTGTGCTATAATCCAAGGGAAAACTGAGCTGGCAGTGTGAAGGTCAGCACTCATGGCTTTTATTCAAATAAAGGAGTTCTATCTTTTAATAACTTTTTAGTTCATTAGTATTCTGATATGGAAAGGAAAGCACCTTCTCTGCTGCTGAATTAATGACTTTTCAATATGTGAGAACTTTAATTTTGACACTGGGGGCAGAGAGGCCTCTGCATTGTGATCGGGTTGGTCTTTGGTGATTCCAGCAGCCGGGGAAGCAATGAGCCATGATCTAGAGAGAGGAGTATGTCACCTTCAGTGAGGCACCTGCCAGTGACAGGTTTCCAGTGATGGGGTGAGGAAAGAAAATTCTGAACACAGGAAAGTACCCCAGGGGAGAAAGAGCCATTCCCACACAGCATCCAAGACTGGACGGTGCACAGTTTTTGATTGTGGGCCAAGGGTGAGAAACAGCAGCTGGCTAGTAACGAAATGATTAGGGGTAGGCGAGATGGGGACACCCCCCGCCCCGCCTCCATCCCCGGCAAGACTTCCTGCCTGCAGCTAGTCCCTGAGTCCTAGCAGAGGAAGGCAACGTGAGGGGGCAGAGTAAGATGTGAAGGTGAAAGTGGTGACAAGCCTGACTACTGACAGGACATGCCTGTTGACCACTTGAAGTTGTAAACACTAAAGTCTGAAGCAATTTTATCACTTAAGTTCGTACTAGGGTTTTGAGTCTTTTAAGCAGGAACAAAAGAGTTATGAAGGGCAGGAAAAAAATAACCGCTTGTTAGTTTCCTTGGGCTGCTATAACAAATGATCACAAACCGGCTAATAAAACAACAAATTTATTCTTTCTCTTAGTTCTGGAGGCTGGAGTCTTAAATCACAGTGTGGGTATGTCTGCCATCCCTCGAGATGCTGTAGGGGAAGACACTACCAGTTTCTGGGGGTTGCTGGTACTGAATGAGGAAGTTAGAAAATGGCTACAGGTAGTTAGCTAGAATCAGGGGGTACCAAGCCCAGTGCCTAAGCCCATTTATCAAACTGAATAAGGAACAATCGGTTGGAACCAGGGAGGTGCCCCCAAGCCCAGGTGTCCTAGGCCCATTTATCAAATTGAATGAGGAACAATGGTTGGGGTCAGGGTACCCCAATGCAGTAAAAATCGAATGTTCAGAACACAAACACAATAACACAGTGCTAAAACAATGGACCAAAGCTTATTTCAGGAAAGCAGGGCAGGTAACCTGGGAGACTCAGTAACCTAGGAGACCCCACGGGTCTCAGCCAATCAGCAAGAGACAATTCAAAAACACCTAATGGCCAACCCCTCATTCCTTGCCCACTATACCATATAAACACTTGCTTCTTGCCCGTTAGTGGTAACCCATTTGGGACCCCTCTCTGCTCAGAGTTTTCCTGTCCTTCTTTTTATCTGTCAATAAATTGCTTGCTTTTCTACATAACACTGGTCTCAATGTTAAATTCTTTCCTCACCAAGACAAGAACCAAGGACCTAGGGGTCTTCGGACTCCCAGGCTCGATTCAGTATTCCTGGGCATCCTTGGCTTACAGCTGCATAACTCTGATCTCTGGCTGTCTTACATGGCTCTCATTCCCTCTCTAGCTCATCTTTCCTGTCTCTCTTTTAAAGATATTTATCATTGACTTTATCATTGATTGTGTGATAATTCAGGATAATCTCTTTGAGAGACTTAATTAATGACATCATCAAAGACTTCTTATTTCCAAATAAGGTAGCATCTACAGCTTCCTGAAACTAGGACAGACATCATTTCTTCGGGTTGTCCAGCACCACTCACTCCACGACACCTACAGTGGTTTTGTGATTGTAGCCCAGGAGTTAAACTTGCTCAATACCGGGAGGTTTGGGAATGGACAGGGAAGGCAGGGCCTGATACTGATGTCTGCATTTGCGCTTTTCTTCTGAAAGCCCCAGGGAGGCCCTACAGGGATCAGATCAAGGCATAGTCTTTTCAGTGTTGCAAGAGGGAGACAGACAAAATTCTGGGTTTATGGGTTCCATGTGGAGGATAAAGGAGTTGCTGCTTCTTTCTTCTTTTTAAAAATTGCTCATGGAATTGAGTTCGTCGAAAGAGAGAACGGTGGTAGGAGGGTTGAAGAGAAAGGAGAGCGAGTAAGAGTTCCCAGGAGAAGAGTAAAGGGGGAATCAGTTCAAGTCTTCATCACCTCACACTTAACGAAGTACTCACAATCGTTTTCCTGCCTCAGACCTCTCTTGTCTTTATCTTCATACTTCTCCTTATTCTCTGTTCTTGCTCAAAAACTTCAGTGAGTCCCTATTGTTAAACAGTGAGTTTGAAACTGCAGAGCCTACGAAGACCCACCGTGACCTCGGCCCTGCCAGTTCCGCTTCTTGTCCTACTCCAGGGATTGATCCTCAGGTAAAATAGGCGGTGACAACTTTTTTTTCTGTAAAGTTCTAGGTAGTAAATATTTTAGGCCTCTATGCTGACTGCTTGACTCTGCCATGAGAAACAGCAGCATGGACAATGCGCCCTGTGTGAGCGAGGCTGTGTCCATGTGGAATCTTGTCAGACCTAAAATTCGAATTTCATATAGTTTTCAGGTGCCACAACTTATTTCTTGGCTTGCTTTTTAACCATTAAAAAATGTAGAAACCATTCTTCGCTTGCAGGCTTTACAAAAACCTGGAAGGCTGGATTTAACCTGTCAGCCATAGTTGGCTGAAGGCGGAGAGAAATCGTGTCTGTTCATTCTTTTACCCTGAGCCCCTGCCTGCCTAACATCCATCTTCTTACACATTAAATATGTCTGACACTTGAACCTAAGTGCTCCTCCTCCTGTTCCATCAATATTCTTCAATCCCCCAGCTGACCCAAAGCTCTTAGGGCTTGTGCCTGGCGTTTGACCTCCTGGAACCCAATTGTCTGTGCTCCTCACCATGTTCAGTGGGGCCTGTTATTTATCTTTTCTGTATCTTTCCTGTGTCTCCCCAGCAAACTCTTTCTTTTTGAAGGGCAGATCTTGCATTTTCAGTTTCTGTGTGTCTCCTGGAGTCATACCCTGTACCTACTTGATGTTCAATAAATATTCAAGAAAAAAATGGTACTTTTTAGACCCTGCTCTGCAGGGCTCAAAGGACTTATTTTATGCACAAAGTTCAGAAATGAAAAGCCAAACCCCAGCAAAATTGCTTCCTTTTGCATTCTTCATTTTGATTATATCTCTAAGGTATGGTTTTCTAGAATCTTTATGCCCCTAATATATTCTAAATTACCTTCAATTTCTGTTGTAGCTAATAGATAGGAGGTGACATGGAAGGGTACAGGACCTCTGGTCACCTAGGGTCGTTTACCAAAACCTATCAGCGCCATCTCACAATCAGACCACACCAGAAGATCTTATTAAGGGTTTTACCTGTACTAGATAATTATGCACCATAAAGTTAATGCACACTGGAAGGAGGCAAGATGAATTTGGGGTGTGCTGAATGTAATGCAGCCAGTTGGGACAATGATAATTAGGACGACCCTGAGCAACACTTCAATATATTGTTCTTGTCCAGGTACTATTTGGAGGTCATTGAACAGATGTTATTTGACATATTGCTGTACTTGGGGAAACATAGAAAGGGAAAAAAACAGCAGATTTTGGGTGTCCTGAATTCTGTGCCTAAGGTATTTAAACCTATAAATTCTCCTTCTCGCCTCTATTGCAGGGGGCCATTTGAAGTCAATCTGTTGACCCTTCAACCTGAACTCGAATTAGCCTACATACTACTTTTTGCACAGTAGATAATTATAATAAACTCCATATAAAAATTAACTATTGAGGATGTGTTTCCCTCTTAAAATGTTTTTAAAAACTAAGGGCTAAAAAAAATCACCCTTGAAACTGGACTGTAGAACTGAGGCGAAAGGTAGGGGTATTGGAGGGGGAGAGATAAGAACAATGTTGGGGTGGAACACAATGGGCTATGGTGGTGGACTATGGGTGTTTTGGAGGTGGGTGTGGTGTGATAACAACACCTGAAGAGGGAGATCCTGTATCTTTAAAATACAAACAATGATGTAAACCAACGTCACCATAACAGAAAAACAAATAAATAAATACAACAAAAACTGAGGGTTGCCCCATCATTTCCCCTCATCTCAAAGTCATTCCCTTTCCTTCAGGGCACTTGGTTACAAAGATTCAGCCCAGAGGAATTCAGCACTTATTACCATAGTGGAATCAAGACAAACTCCACTCCAGAAACCCACCTGCAAAAATTATAACCCTTCTATCCTCACCAGGCTCTATGTCTCCCTCCAAAACCAAATTCACTAGACGTGAGTATCTATATCATCTGCAGAGATGCAGCAAGCTGCGGAATGCTGGAGACCCCCTCACCTATTTCCCTCACAAGACAATCTTCCTTGAGAGTCTTTGAGATTGTCCCTCTTTAATAGGACTTCATATTGTCTGGGAGGTCACTAATTGTGGTGACCAGGTCATTAGCCTAGACTTAGAGAGGAGACTGAAAATCTTCTCTTCTTGGAAATTGCTGGGACAAATGCAGGAGACCAAATATATCTATGTAGGTCATAACTGTATCCCTGGAGTCTAGTATTTGGTCTATGACAAGATGCGAAATACATGTGTCATCGTGCGTCAGGCTCAGAGCCTACTCAGTGTGCTATAATTATTAATGAAAAATGTTACAATTTAGATTTCACCTAATAAGTGCATGGGTATTTGTTTAATGATAAAATAAATCCTGACTTCCCACATTATTCTTTCTTTGGGAAGCTGGAGTGAAAGGGAATGATTGTGGTTGCAAGGGGGTATAGTTTAATTAGTGGGCCCTACGGAGGCCCTTACCAGTTCCAGGCAATAGGAGGAGCAGCATTGGAGTGGAGGTTACTCAACATCATGCACTTAAGTCTCTTGGAGCCTCTTCTTCACTCCTGCCTTTCCATGGCTCTGCCAGGGGCCCTGGCGGTTTTGTATTTCCCATCCTGCATGCATTTCCTTACAGTTCATGAGCTTTGGGCCTTGCAGAACATCAGACCTGCTCTGGGAGGGTCCTACTAGAATCCTCTTTGAGTTCCATGAGACCTGTTTTGGTCAACTTGTATTTCAAACCTCAGTTCAAAAGGCCTCACTTGAATGATAATTTCCCAGTCTCCTAATTCTCTCCCCTACACCCCACTTCACCCAGAGCAACTCTACTCACCTTCCTTTGGCTTTGTTTATGCCAACCTCCTTCCTACCTCAGGACACCTCCTGCCTTTTGCTGTCACCCCCTCCTGCCCACATACACACTATTAGCCCTACAGGGTCCTCCCAGCCCTTCTTTAGGTCTGTCTTTTCCGATCTCTCATTCTGTATTTCAACTCACTCCCCCACTTTACTATTTCTCTTTCAGAGCAGCAGCCTGCTTGGTTCTGTTTTCATGATCATTGCACCTATTTGGCTTAGAGTTATGGGTATGCTGATCTGTAGTATCCATCTTTCCTGTCGACTGTACAGCTGAGGAAAGTAGGCCTGTGGTATTCACCACATTTGCCATTTAGACCCAGTTCCTGGCCAAAGGGGTGTGCAAATTGAATATTTAACGAATAAAAGAACAGGTGCTCCCACGGTACTGAATGAAAGTTATATCGCTTTCTTTATGGCTTAGCCATGGCTTGTTTATTTTTACACGATTATTGTAAATCATGATCATTGTGCATCCCTGCTTCAGAGCACAGAAAGGACACATTTTTATCATTTGTGTAAGTGAAGGGAAAATGAAGTTGATCAGGCTTTTATGCCATTGGCCTCTGTGGCTACCACCTGCAGCCTTGATCTTGTTAATGTAGAAGTTTCGTGGGTGTGGGGGACACGTGCCTGATTATGCACACCTGAGCATGGGTGTGTGCGCATGTGCAAATGTGCACACCTGGGCCTAGGAGAGAGGGGATAAAAGGCGGCGTCACAATGTGGTGGGGGGGGGGACTCAAGTTGTTGTCTCCCTGCTGGCTGTTTCTCCTGCTTACCATTAAAACCTGTGAAGATGACGCCAAAAGCCCCAAAATTCTCTTTCAAATCACTGGAACTGACAGTGAACCTACTTGGCCTGGGATGGTTACAAAACAGTCAAGTCATAGGTAAGTGCTTAAAAAATATTACAACGATTTAAAAAGCTCTCTATGTTCTCTCCCCATTGCTTGTGTATCTCTGTTCAGCGATTTTGTTGACTTCTGGGCTCAGGCATTTGGAGCTTTCATTGGTGCTCAGTTTGCTTTCTGCTGGAGTCGCTGAGCATGGAGTGGATCATGAACCTACACAGCTCCTACTTTCTGTGTACTTTTCCTTGTTGGCAGTGGGTTTTGAAAGGAGGCGGCGAGGAATTAGGCTTCTTTGGTTGGCAGCTCTAAAGAGTGTTTGAAACAGCCTAGAAGGGCCCTTATATTGGGCTAGCCGGATAGCTGGGGGTGATTTGGAGGAGGAGCAAGGCCTGTGCTCCCCACAGGAACGGTCATGGCAAGATCTCTGGGGGGCAGTTGGGGAAGGCTCCACCACCAAAATGTTTTCAAAGCTCCTACGTGAGTGCGAAAGAGAACTACTGCACCATCTCACTTCCACGTGGAAACCAAAAGTTGAACACCTCGTGTGGAATGGAGGTTGCCCAGAAATGGGAGGTGAAGAAAACAGGGTGATATTGGTCCAAGGTACAAACTTTCAGTTATGAGATTAAGTTCTGGGCATGTAATGTCCAGTATGTGTGAATTAACTTGATTGTGGTAAATATTTCACAAGGGGCATGTATATCAAACCATCACATTGCATGTTTTATATACAACCTTGTCAATGATGCCTCAGTGAAGTTGAGAAAAAGCAAAATAAGAGCTCCCAGGTGATTCTAATGTGCCTCCAGGGTAGAGAGCTGCTGCCCTGGGAGAACAAACACAGCTGTGACTCTTCCTGAAGAGGCCTCACAGTGTCTCGTCTGCAGCATGATGACACTTGGAACCAGTATGTTTTCCTTGACAAACAAGTAGAGAAGCTTTGTTCTCAAGCTATGATGCATTTTTTTTTCTTTGCATAAGCATGGAAGGAAAAACTCTAGTGTGCCTGTGACCTGGAAAACTTGAGAAATAAAAATAAGGCTTTGGGACCTGGAGTTTCACATCTGATTCCTTCCACTCTTCCTTTTGTCAGTGGGTGGGCAGGATTTATGGGATCTGTAGCCAGTGGAGCAGAAGTGCCTTGAAACTTAATTATTTGGGGTGTCAGGGTATCGAGAGGGAATATCAGGAGAAACAGAGGTGAATGTAGCTAAAGCCTTTGGATTTAAGATTTTGGTGCTTATTTAGTTTGTAATCAGAAAGTTTGGGTTTGATTCTTAACTTGGCTACTTAACATCTGTGGGGTTCTGGACAAAACAGTTAACTGCCTGAGCCTGAAAAATCCTCATTTGCCAAGTGGGGATATTGGTACATTTCTCTCTAGGTTCTTGTGAGGATTACATGGATGATGTTTGTAAAATACTTAGCAGAGCACCAGGTGTAGAGAAAATACCCAACAAATGGTGACTGTTGGTAATAATAAAAGCAAAGGCAAGTTCCTGAATGTTCCGTGGTTAGGCTACAAGGTCCTAGACAGGAGGAAGCATTTTATTGGTGTTTCTCTCCCAGCCCCAATCTGGGTCCTGCTACTGTGTGTGAAACTGATGATGGGTTGCAGTTCTTACAGTGAGACTGGGGGAGGAAGTGCAAGTTAATCTTTTTAGGAAGGATTCTACTGAGTAGATAACCAGTGGGTCATAAACATTAGTGTGAGTCTGAATCACTGAGGGCCTGTTTGTAACAGATGTCTGGGCTCTACCCCAGAATTTCTGATATGCAGATCTGGCAGTCAGCTTCTGAGATGTTCTCCAGCAAGCCCACCTCCTGGGGTTCATGTCCTTGTGTGATCTCCCCTGGTGTGTTCCTAGTCCCTGGCTGGGCCTAGGAACTCACTTCTCAGGAATAGAATCCAGCAATGGTGGGCTGATAGCTCTTCTGAGAGTAAGTGAAAAAGAGTTGGTTCCTGGGATGTTGGCTGTGAGGGAAGACAGCTGCCTGTTGTGAACTACCCAGTGGAGGGGCCCTTGGGGCAAGAAACTGAAGTCTCCAACTAGGAGCCACCGTGGGAAGGAGGTCTGCCACCACGATGTGAATGAACTTGGAAGCAGATCTTCCCCAAATGGAGCCTTGAGATGGCTGCATGGGGGCCAACAAACACCATGAGTGCAGTTTGTGACAGATTTTGAGAGGCACAGAGCTAAGCTATGCCCAGATTCCTACTACAGAAACTATGAGATAGTAAGTGACAGTAAATGTCATTTTACGCCACTAATTTTGGGGGCAATTTGTTACACAGCAGTGGATAACAAATGCAGTAGATCTGGAGTGAAGTCCAAGAGCTGTTTTTTTGTTTTTAACAAGTTCTCAGATGAGGTTGATGCTACTGATCTGAGAATCACATTTGGAAAACCACCGGTTTATTATCCTAGAATTGTTTGTCTTTGTCTTTCTAATAACTGATCACCTTCAGGTAACTCAGAGTCCATTTAAATATTTTTCCAAGATAATAAGGCAAATGAATAGCAATTTGCCCTGCTCACCCCACCTTTCTCCACCCTTTCCACTCCTCATGACCACCAACTCCAACTTTCTTGGACCAGTTTTCCCTGGTTATTTAATTCAAGCCCAGGGACAACTATTGAGTGACTAATGTGTACTTTGGCTCATAACTTTATTTTAGTAGATTTAAAAAATATTTTCCTCTAGGCAACTGAGTAGGGCAGATGATTTGTTCTCATTCAAGAGATAAAGTGACTTGCTTAGTTGCATAAGAAACTAGAACTTGGGCTTAGTTGCACAAGAAACTAGAATGTCTCCTGATTCCATAAAATCTTTTATTTTTTTCCTAACCTTGTCTTTTTCCCAGTAGCTATCCTATGCCCATTTGCTTTATTATGATCTTTAATGTCCTGGTCAGAGATCAGTGGTTATAAAGAAGAGAAATTACTTAACTTTAGCTAAGGGTGACAGAACGTTAAATGGAGGGAAGGCAATCACTTTTTGAAGTGAAAGTTTAAGAGATGATAGCAAGTTCTCAAATAATATTTCATTCAATGTTGCTTTGTTATAATATTGATTAAAAACAACAACAAACTCCACAAAAAACAACTCCCAGTCTTGGCCACTCTCTGTGTGGGATCTGCAGGCTGTGTGAGTCTGTCTGCGTGGGCTTTTCCTGGGACTCTTCTCTCCCACATGCCAAAAATGTGCACATTAGGTGTCTGAGCTGTCCCGGCCGGAGTGTGGTGGCTACGTGTGTGATGTGCCCTGGGCTGGAAGGGTGTTGTGTCCAGGGTTGGTTCCCACCTTACACCTGGAGCTTCCCAATAGGCTCAGGTCATCCAAGCCCCTAAGCTGGATTCCAAGAGGGTTAGAAAATTGTTTGGGTCTTTATTTTAGATGTCTGGTGACATTTTTGTGACAAAAATATGCCACAGGAACTTCATTGTTGCTTATGTCACTTGACCAATGGTAAAACTGGTTTTGTTATATGTCGTTTCACTTAGTCTGTTTCTAATAATATATTGATAACATTAAGTGATCATTTGACATACAGTCTGGAAACATGGGAACTGAAGTGGAAGGTCTAGAACCAAGATTATTTCTTTCATCTGTCATGAATCTCTTGGGTCCTGTCCTTTCTCCTGCTTCTTTTGTTTATTCTTGGCCTTTCTGCTCCTCCAGAGAGTCAGCTTGCTTTTGCTTTTATTTTGTTGTGGTGTTGACCCTGATCCTCATTCAGTAATTACTCTTCAGTTCAAGAACTCACCATTATTTCATAAGAATATTCAACTCTAAGTTGTAATTCCCAAGAGAGGAAACATTTAATAGGCTTACCTGAGCCTCTGGATCAGAGACCCTTGAATCTGGTGCCACCTTCCTCCTACTGCACACTATCAGATGAGAAATAGGGGGTTTGGGTGTGTGTGTGGCAGGAGCATTATGTAAGAGTAAGGGTCAACAAATATTTTCTATAAAGGACAAGATGGTAAGTAGGACGGGGGAAGGTGGGAGGGAAGAAATTGATTTAGACTGCATGTGGGTCTCTCGCTACTTGAGAGGTAAACGTGTTTACGTTTCTAAGGGGGGCAAAATTCCAAGATGAGCATTTAGAGTGGCCAGCATGGGCAGATGTCTATTAGAGGTTTCATAGCAGGTACATAGTTGTGGAATGAACTTTTCCCTCAGAGTGGCTTCATTTAGTAACCACTGAATCTGGACTGGTCAGACAATCTACTTAATGCAACTCTACAAAAAGGCAATCCCTAAATGATGTGGAATTTTTTCTTGCTACTATCCCTTTTTCATGTAGTCAGTCCATGCTGTGGTCAAATGGGAGAAGGGCTTGCCTGCAAAACCTGTGTACAGCATAGCTAAGAAGGCAGATTATACATTTGAAAATTACAAGAAAAACAAAACAGATATTGCTTGCATCAGAGGAGCCTTCAGAAGAACTAACATATTTAATTGAACCAAAGATGCCATCAATTGTGTGGCACACTCTTCATGCGCCACTAAAAAAATGAGCCAAGGACTGGTAATTTAACAATGACAAACCATTGGCGGTAAGACACATCACCATTCCAAAGATAACAGTATGTGCAAAAATTATGTCCTAGAATTGATGAAACTGGTTGGCTTACCAATCAGATCTGAAATTGGTGTTACCATCAGGAAGCCCTGATTTTCAGCAGTGATGGGGTCTAGAAGTCCTGGGAATGACACTCACTGTTCTGCTGTCACTAGGAAAATGAAACATTTGAGTCCTTAGCACTCATTGAACCCAGCCTCCCTGCTTGGAAGGAAAAACTGCATCCCTCTTTCTAGCATGAGCTCTTAACATCTTCCCAATTGTTCTGAGCATTGTTGGAACTCACTATCTCGCATACTATCTTGTATTTTGGGGGTATAATTTACTGGGTAATTCCAGTTTAAATGTGATCGTGCTTACCTAGATTCTGACTATGTGAGAATGTTGAGGTTGATTTATAGAGTGTGTTACTGTGAAGAGAAAGTGTCTTAGAAAGTTCAGCCAACGGAAGAGGGAGTTGTACTACAAGGTGTTCCAATGACAGCATCTCAGTTAATTAATTTTTCCTCTCATTCAATAAGAGTGCCTGCCCTGTGCCAAGCTCTAAATCAATGACAGACATGACCTGCCTGTTTCCATTCCTCCTAGCTTATAGTTCTTTTAACTGCAGTTTGAAAAATGCTGAGCTCTGATGGGACGGGTTTGCCTTGGGTCCCTCATGAGGTCCAGTCATCTGCCTGCAGGGTTGCTGTGATGTAGTGCGGACAGGCCTTTCCTTGTTGGGGGACCTTGACAAAGAGGGTGGTTTGAGTGCCCCTGAGCACAATGTTTGTGGTTGTCAACTGAATGTGGGGATGTACCATGGCGCATTGCTTGGTTTTAGACCCAAAAGAACCAGAATGCAGGTGAGGGTAGAGTTGGTGAAAATGATGCCACATGGTATCAGATGATCTGTGTTAATCACACAAGGGAAAACCCCTTGATGGACTGCTGGCAATAGTTGGGAGATTATTGTAATGAAGTGGGACCATGTAGTTTCCATCATAGAAAACTGAGGGACAGAGCAAGTCACACATTTTTAGCCGGGGTTCAGCAACCCTGCTTTGAACACTGGCAAAGAAATTTGTGGAGAAACATGGAATATATTTTAATGAGATGTGTTCATTACCATGTATACCGGTATAGTGGATCTTAATACTAACATTTTACTAACACCTTAATAAGATATTCATAATGTGCTAGAGCATTTTATTTATTCATATTTGAGTGTGCACGAGAATGTACATAAGCTCACTCTTCTCTGATATAATTGATGAACTCAATGTTCAAACTCTTAAGAAAGTTATTAAGCGAGATCTGTATCTAAATTCAGTTTTAGACAAGTATCAGTAGACTTTTAAAAGGCTGTGCCAATGACTTGTTGATAATCATAGGAAAAGTGAAATGAAAAATAAATGATTTTCTTTTGAATATAAAAGGCACATTTGCTCTACATCATAAGGAAGATGGAGATATGACTAGGATGAGAACAATATCCAAGTTTATTGCTGTGTTCACTGTTATATTTCCTGAATTGTGCCCTTCCAGGTTGATTTACATGTACTGATTATTGACATATGCAATTTCATTAGTCTTAAAACATTTTACTTTTCTCATTTCCCAGTGTTCTTCTCTTTGCTCGTCATTCTCTGTCTTAGTAATGGAGCATTTCATTCTGGAGCAGTAGTCTATTTTCCTTTTTCTATATTACATTAATATTTCTTCTCCGAGTGCTTGGAATTCTTACACACATTTGAGCATCCTTTAAAAATTTCTTAAAAACTTATATCCTTTATTAAGCAAAAGAAAGCTCAAAAAGGCATAAATAACTGTACAAGAAAATGAAAACACAGAAAACCATAATTCTTATAAATATTTTAATTTTAGCTTTTATTTAAGTATTTCAGACTCTTAAGAAGTAAAATAGAGTCAACACAATTTCAGCCCCTGTTTACCCTTCCCTGGGCCCCCACCTCACATTCTAAGTCTTTTGCTTATTATGCCCATTTATTTCTTTTTGCTTTAATTTAAATATTTAATTACCTTGAATAATACATATTGTTCTGCATAGTTAAAAATTTAACACAAATGGTATCAATCTGCATGAATTGTTAGATATTTTTTAATTCAAAAAGTAAATTTATGGGTTTTATCCCCCTTGACAGATCTAACTATAGTTCCTTTTAAATGCTACGTTACTCCAGAATACTTCAATTTATTATCATTCTCCTGATGAGGTACATTTAGGTTATTTTAAATATTTTTGCCTTTTTTACATAACATTACAACAAATGCAAGAAAGATGCTTTTGTGTGTGTTTCTTTGTGTGAAGAGGGAGCGTTCTCCAAGGACCTGTTAAGGACTGGACTGTGTCTACCCAAGGTTCACATGTTGAGCCCTGATGCCTAGTACCTCAGGATGTGACCAGATTTGGAAAGAGGGTCTTTAAGGAGCTAATTAAGTTAGAACAGGGCTGTTAGGGTGAGCCCTCATCTAATAAGGATCAACAACCTTAGCAGATGAGGAAATCAGACCCCAGGGTGCCTGGGCACTGAGGAGCACCTTGCGAAGTGGTGCCAGGAGGACACCATCTGCAAGCGAGAAGAGAAGTCTCAGAAGGACCTTGTCTACACCTTGATCTTGGTCGGCCAGCTTCCAAAACTGAGAAAATCTGTTTTCTGTAGAAGCCACCCACTCTGTGAAACTGAGTTCTGGCTGCCCGGGCTAATACACTCTTTTAGGAGTGAAAAGACTGGCGGGATGTTTGCAGGTTCAACTTCATGGGGTAGCGCCATACCACTCTCTAAAATGGCTCAGGCAAATTAATCACCTGCCACTGCCATTTTCACCAACACCAGAGTAAGCTTGACAAGGTGTGTTTTTAATTTGCACTGGCTTTTTAGTGAGGTCAAACATCTTATGTTGATTAGCCACGTATGCTCTATTTTTCTGTAAATGGCCCGTACTTATTTTTTGCCTATTTTTCTATTGGAAAACTTTTTCAACAATTGTTGAATGCAGTATCTATTAAACTTGGTTTCTAATTTTGCTGTCTCAAAGTTAGGCAAACTCAACATTTTTTATATTTCTGATTTTTGTTTATTTTCAGTAACTGAGAGAGGTATGTTAATTTTTCACATCCAAATAGCTGTTTTGTTGGGTTTGCCTTGTATGTGAATATTACTTTATATTTTTTGAAGCTGTTATCTGACATATGAATTTAGAATATTTTTCTAGTGAATTCAATCTTTAGTAACCCTTTTTAAATCTCTCACAATGCTATTTGCCTTAATGTTTATTTTGTCTGAGGTCGATATTGCTCTATTTGTCTTCTTTGGTTTTGATTTTCTTATCATAATTTTCCTATCTCTTTGCTTTCAACTTTTCTGAGTACTATTGATTTCAGACATTTCTTTCTAAGTGACAGTTCACTGGAATTTTAAAATCCAATCTGAAAACGTTAGTCTTTCAATTTTAGAATTGAAATCATAATTTATCATAATTACTGATATATTTATCATAATTACTGATATATTTAGATTCATTGTGTTAATCTTAAATTTTGTATTTTATTTGTGAAAATTTTCTTTCCCTGCTTTCTTTTTGATTGTCAAATTTTCCCTCATTAACTTTTCCCCCTTTTACTTGTCTGGATGGTTTTCACTCAATGCTGTTACATATCCCCTATTTCTCTGCCCTATGAGTGAGGTACAAAGAGGCCCTGAGGGCCAACAAGTCTGTAGTCTTTTTTTTTTTAATATTTTTTATTATTTATATCTTTTACATTATTGTGTATTCCCCATAAGGTCTGTAGCCTTAACTCTATAATCTGTCTCCCCTCCCCTTCTTTGATTTCAGGCCCCTATTATCTTGTGCCTCACCCATTACAGTTTCTCTCTTTACTCCACCTTCCATTCTGCCCCTGAGTGCTTGCGACAATATGACATTTACTTACAACTCTTCAATGGCTTCCATTTCGTTTTAAGTGAAAGTTTACTCTCCTTCCCAGCCATGCAAGACTCACTATGCTCATAGGTGACTGTTTCTTCTGCTTTCATATGGCCATTTGCTCTGACTGTACAGGTGGTGACCTAGAATATTCCTTCCTGGTGAAGCCTCCATGCATTGGTGGATGCCAAGTCCTACTTAGCGTAGTACAGCTCCTTAGTAGAACTCGTACACTTGACAACATCTCACTCCCCTTTCACACCCCAGGTCAGGATTACCTTCTCTATGAGGCTTTTAAGGACCCTCTGAGCCTAGGAAGACTAGATGCATCATCTTCTCAGTTTTAATAGCATCCCATGCATTTCTCTATTGCTAATTATGATTCTGATGACATTTGCTTGGTAAATTCACATCAAATGTCTTTCTTTTCTAGACTGAACTTCTTCATAGGAGCAGGTCTTTATTTCTATTCTCAGGGTCCAGTACAGCACTTAGCTCAATTATATTGGTTGAATAAATGAAACAAAAGTATAATGTTATTTTAAAAACTGATTTATTGTAAATCATAAATAGTATCACTCTCACTTCTGATATTTTTATGCTTTTTCTGTTTCAGTGAGAGTGACTTGCCTTCCCAGCTGCCTTGTGAGTTTTATGTAGCAGAGGCCGTGTTTTATATTTGGTTCGTGCCACTTTGTTCCTTAGCAGTGTCAAGTATGAAGAAAAATCCCAGGACACATGGCTTGATTGATGAGAAACTAAATGTAGCATGCAGTCTGAGATTTTATATTTTACCTATACCGTGTATTTTCTTGTTAAAATAAGGGTGTGACAATTAATCATGATAATATACTAGTTACTTGAATAAGATGACATTTGGGGAAGTAAAGAGTACAAATGCCAGGGCACAAGTTCACTCTCCTTCGGTGGAGCCAATGTCAAATGGCCACCAGTTTCTCTGGCCAGTCCTGGTCCTTCTCCAGCAATGCACATTCCTGGAAAGGGCCATTCTACCAATCTCAGGGGGTCCCAAAACTTATTATGGCTTACTCCTCATTTTAGTCTTTTTTCCTTCTCAGAAACAAAAGCTAAGAAAACCATGTACCTTCACTCTTAGCCCACACAGTCTAATGAATACTCTGGGCTTTCTTTTTTTCCTATAGCAGAAATTCCCCTTCCTTGTACTGATATGAAGATGACTTAGGATTAAATAAGACTTAGGATGAAATCCTTTAGTAGTCAAAATTTTATTACTAATGTCTCTCAACAGTTAAAAATAGTTTCAGACCAGAGTTCCTTTGCATGTGGTGTCCAGAGCACCCGTGTATCCTGAACTTGTTAGAAATGTCCATTCTTGGGTCCCCCTCAGACCTACTGATGAGACACTCTGGGGTGCAGCAACCTTGCTTTCCAGGGATGCTGATTTACACTAACGATGAGAACTATTACTTTAGACCTTTGGCTAACTTGATACAAGGAGTAAGTAATGTCCTTCCTCATTTATTTCCTTCAAGATTAGTTTAAAGACATTTAAACAGCACAGCCCTATTTTTCAACAGTCATGCAATAGTGTTAGAACAAGACTTGATCCGGCCACACAGCAGCCTGAAAGTCATCGCAGCACTGTCATTAGGAGAGCGGGCTGAGTTGGTTTGTGTCTTCCTCTTAGCTCTACTCCTTTGTATGACCTTGAATACTCAGCCTCTCTGTGGTTCTGATTCCTCATCTGTAACATTGAGAACACGGTAGTACCTTCCTTATAAGAAGGGTTTTTGTAAGAAATGAATGAGTTCACACTAAGTGCTTAGAACGGTATCTGGCACAGAGTGAGTGCCTGGTAATCCATTATTAAATAAAATAAGTGAACCTGAAGTCAAAGGTTTTGTGACCCATCATGGCCCCCATGAGAGTGACACAAAAGAGGTGGGTGCGCAAGCCACGCCCTTTGCTTAGAGTCTTTGCTGCTGTCTGTATATCAGACCAGAGCTGTCTGGACAGATGCTGAGGGGAGAACCTGGCTGCCGATGATGCAACTTACAGGGAATCTGCATCTATTTAAGCAGGATTGACACCTGTGTTCTGATTGCTGGAGAAGGAGATAAGAAATGCTGCTACCCTTCAGCAGAGTGTAGCAGTTGTCTGAGATCCCTAGGGCATCATTTGGTCAAATCGTAGGTTTAAGAACTTTCTAAAAACATCCTAGCACTAACATCCATTCTGCTGGTTGTTCGTCGATGCTCCATCACTCGGCAAATCTCATGTATTTTAACCCAGCTTTCAACTTTCTCTAATCTTGCTTCATCAATCCTTTTCTGCTCAGGCATGTCTGCCTTCATTTGGCAGACATGGCAGGTTTTTCATTTCCCCCATGTAAATGACTTGTTTATTACAGTAGGGGTCCCTGGTCTTAGAAACAGCTTACAGATATCCTCGAATAGAGCTCAGAAAAGGCTTCATGAATAATAATGCCCAAGCAAACCTGATGTGAGCTTGGACATTGCCTCTTTGAAATTCATACATCATTCTAAGGGCCATCATTTAAACAGAACATTTAGAAGGCTTGCTGTGAAGGAGTCTGAAATAACCTTTCTTTACAAAACTTATCATTTCAGCATAAAACAAACAAACAGAAAGTAAAGGTGGGAGTAGGTGCTTCCTGGTGTGTGTTTTACTTGAGCATAAAATTTGTTTTTCTGATTGTACTGAGACTTTTCACAGTCCCTAGCTTTAACTTTTTAATTTGCATCTCGCATTCTATTAAATATTCTTCAGCTTCCTTCTAGATTATGAATTTACTGAAAAGGCACAAAACCGAAGGTGAGGAGAGGGTCATCCAAAACAAAATAAGTAAACTCTCAATTCTATCTGTTTGGGACATGCGAGAACTGTTGATGAATTTGTAGCTTGGACTTCAGCTTCTGTCTAGACCAGAGATCCTCACTGCACACTGCAATGACTTGGAGATTGTTAAAACTACTACTGATGCCTGGAATCTATTCACGTTCGTGTGACATGGACATTGGGAGTTTTCAGAGATGCCAGGATAATTCTAATGTGTGAAGAGAGAGCAGAGTTTGTGAATCACTGGTGCTCATTGTGTCAACCACACAAATTGAAGATGGCCTGCCATGAAGAAAGAGTCAGACATTTTAGTCAAAATCTACCTGCAGCTGGGGTGAGTAACCTAGTAGAAGAGAGAACCCTGAGAAAGAAAGGAGCCAGGTACACCTAGGTACAAAGGTTGAGAGTTTTGCTTTGGGCTGTATTTACTTCATCCTGTCCCCTACCTACTGTCACTGACAAATCTCAGACTTGGGGAGAAAGATGACAGCAGAACAGGAAAGTGCTTTTCTAGTAAAAGCTCTGTAAAGCAATTGTCCCAGAAGAACTGGCAATAGGGTGTGACACAATGACACAAGGGGCCATGAGCTCCCTTGTGTTGTCATATACCATGCAGAAAATTAAGCCTCCCACAGTTGGAGGGTAGCAATGTAAGTGGTCAATGAGCCACAGTGGCTTCCAATGCAGGCTATAGAGTCCAACTATGCCCAGCAATGATGGGAGAAAATATTTGTGCCTCCTACATCCCACAAGGGGTCAGTATCCAAGATCTACAAAGAACTCATACAACTCAACAACAATAATAAAAAATGATTTCACAAGATCTGAATAAACACTTCTCCAAAGAATTCATACAGGTGGCCAACAGGAATATGAAAAATTGCTCATCATCATTTATTAGGGAAATACAAATCAAAACTACAATGAGAAACTCAAACCATTTGTCATTTTCTCACTTCATAGAACACTCTCCCCAAATCTAATTTCTTATACTTCCTCTAATGTCAGAAAACAGTTTTTCTCTTCATTTATGTTTCCCTTTTCACACTTTCTCCTCTCCTTCTCATCAAATCCCCCACTGTCCTGAATTCCCTTTCAGTCCATACTACCCCCACATTCCTATATTTATAGGTTTAGTCTCTTATTCAGAAAGTTATAGGAGTCCATTAAAAACAGGAGAATGGTTGATTCTGCTGTCTCTTTTAACTACCTCTAATTTGTGTTCTTTCCTTTTCCTGTCAAATCACACTAAGAGCATAGTCTGTAACTAGACTATTAATATTTCTTTTTAACTACTGAAATCACCCAAATCTCCCCTATCCAAATATATACAGGAAACACATCTCCTTGACTTCCTTCTCTGCAGGATTAGCAACCTGTTTTATCGTCACCTCTTAGCTCCGTTCTTCTATATCAGACTTCTGACAATGCCCCTCAATCAGGACTGAAATCAGAGTTCTGAGCTCTTTCTCTCTAACTTGTATGTTTTGGGGATTGATCCAATTGTCTTCCATTTTATCTGAATAACTGTGCCTTACTCTGTTTTATTTTGTTTTCAAACTGTTACGTAGTTTTCTGGCTGATATGGATCTGTCTTCAAGTGCTCTATCTTTATAATCATTAGTTCTGTAAGAGGCACACAGCTGGGATAGAATGAAAAGCAAACCAGTTGCTTTCATGTTTCTACCTGAAAACTGAATATCCCTAAGATCAAATCTTCTTGGTCTTTGAAGAGTCTCCTGAAGGCTTTTTTGCCTGTTCTGCTACCACTAGTGGTTCTGGAGTGACAGAGAGAACAGTGTGTGGGAGCAGAAATGTCACACATTTCTGGGACAGACTGAAGCCTCCAATGGTGAAGTTCCTTTTTTACTGAAACTGAGTCAGGCTAAAGTTGTGGAGGAAGAAGTTCTAGACTGGGCAAAGATCCTTAACTATCAATATGGAGTGAAGTGAAGAGGTTACTATGATAGGGCAGGTTAGCCATGGTAAGTGAGAAAAGAGAGAGGAATAGACTTTGGCTCTAAAAGAGGAAGTGGATTATTCTTGGCCTACTTACAGGGTAGAATAAATGAGATTTGTGACTGGATTAGATGTGGGGGTTAAGAGAAAGAGGAGTCCAGATTTAACCCTAGTTTGGGGGACTGAGCAACTTGACAAATGTTAGTATAATTTATTAAGCTGGAAGAACACATTTGAGGGTAAATCAAAGCCTGGTTTTCTACGTGATGTTTGAAATCGCTTCTGCACAGGATCTGAGATGTGAAAGAACTATCTTTGTAGCTGAAGTGTTCCTACATTCTCTAGATTTAAAGCTTTCTCTTGGTGTGAATTTTCTGATGTATAAAAAGCTCTGCAATGCAGGTGCAGGGAGTGGTGCATGGGTTGTCTGGAGAGGTATCCATCACATGCATAGGACTTTTCTTGTACTAATTTCCCAGTCAAAAATGGCAAACGATTTCGTGTTGTCTGCCAAACTGAAAAAATAGTTCTCATTAACAACTTTATGTGCTGAGGGTAGAAAAGTAATAAATCAATATGAATTACTCTAAAATATTTAATAGTACATTTTTATCACTGATTCTAATAAAATATCATGATCTGATCAATGTTGACAATATTTTTAATTTCTTTTACAATGTAAAGCTGGACTTTTTTCTGACTGGATCCCGCTTGTAGAGAAGACATCAAGAATCATTAGTTACTGGGAAAATGATCGATAGGCCTCCCTGGTGGTGCAAGGGGTTAAGTCTCATCCTATGAAGCTATCCACAACCATTGCAGCATGAGTTAGATCCCTGGCCAGGGAGGTTCCCACATGGTGCAGCAGACCTCTCCTGCCTTGCCTGCTGCTCCCCTCAGCAGTGTGCTTTAGTCAATCGCCCTGTTCTACTCCCTACTCTCTCTGGTGAGTCCTCTCATCCCTTCTCCCCACACCTCTGGCCTACAACCCAGCTCTTGTATGCATAAAAAAAAAAAATCATTTTTTGACTGGATTGTTTACTTTGTTTTTGTTTAGTCATGTGAGCACTTTGTAGATTTTTGGAATCAGTCCCTCATCAGTTGTATTGTGTGCAAAAATTTTCTCCCATTCAGTAGGGTGTCTCTTTGTTTTGGTTAATATCGCTTTTGCTGAACAGAAGCTTTATAGTTTGTAATCCCTGTTGTTTATCTTTTCCTTCACTTTCTTTGCTTTGGGGGATGTGTCTTTAAAGATATTACTGACATGTATGTCATGCAGTGTTTTGCCTATATGTTCTTCTATATATTTTATGGTTTCAGGTCTTATATTCAGGTCCTTTATCCATTTTGAGTTGGTTTTTGTGCATGGTGTCCAGTAGCAGTCCAGTTTTCCAAGCACCATTTATTGAACGAACTGTCCTTGTTCCATTGCATATTCTTTACTCCTTTGTCAAAGATTATTTGTCCATAAATATTTGGGTTTATTTCTAGATTTCCTATTTGATTCCATTGGTCTGTGTGTCTCTTTTTGTTCCAGTACCATAATGTTTTTAATTATTATGGCTTGGTAGTATAGTTTGAAATCACAGAATGTGATACCTCCATTCTCTTTCTTTTTAGTCAGCAGAGCTTTTGTTATTTGAGGTTTTTTTGTGGTTCCATATGAATTTCATTAATATTTGCAAAACTTGGTGTTTAATTGTATTTGAACTCAGTTCAAGTTCATGAATGTGCATAAAATTTATTTTGGTCTTTTTAAAAAGTTGAAAAAATAGAAAAACTTATGGCTAGAAAAATAAATTCGGCATGCAAAAGTGGTTAATTTCTGAAATTGACAAATTTTCATTAGCACTTACCATGTGTCAAACTGTGGGTTAAATGATAAGTACACACAGGTGAACCAACAAGCTCAAGATTTCGTGGGGATTACATGATATTTTTGAGTTCAATATAAATATATGAAGCCAATCTCTATGACATAATTTGAACCACTTATGAATTTAAATAATTTGTTTCATATATTTTAAATATTAGGAAATAGTTTATTGTTCCTTTATATACTTTCTGGCTGCCTGACCTATGACTTACAATTATTTTTCATAGAAAATATTCATAATGCATTGACTTCATGTTTATTTTCCTGGTCCTCTTTTTAAACTATTAAGTCTCAAAATTCAACTGGATGGTCGGTGTAATTGAAAATAAATGAAAGTTCATTTTTACTTCTATTAACAGAATTTCAGGGTGGCAATAAAATCATTCAAGAGACCAATATTAAATAATATATTCACAACTCTCAAGTTCAAAATCAAACTATAGTGCCCAAGCCAATTGGAAAGACTTTGAGTTGGTTTTTAAAGTCATTTGTAATGGAAATGATAGGATAGCATACTTGACAGAATACGGTTTCAAAGCAAATTGAACATTCAGCCATATATCGACTCACTAGAATTATGCTCAGGCAAGGTGCATAGAATGTGTGCATGTTTTGTACAAGATCATAGATAGTGTTGTGAGATATTATTATAGTCATAAACATTATAGTCACTATGCATTGAACCATCTTACCATAGTCTCCAAGAAAAATTAAGACATCTCTAAATTCATTCTAACAAAATTCAAGTGGACAATCTAATGAATAAAAATCTATGCTTTTAAAATTCATTTTCTTCTAAAAATTTAATTGGAATGTCAAATATTATTAAAGTAAAAGAATAATTAAAAAGATTCTCCTATGATAATATTAGCAAATGATCCCTAATGTGCAAGTGTGTGCATGTCTACATAGACATATAGATACACACATACACATTAGGGTATATACAGTGAGACATACATGCTTCCACATTCTTTAAGCCTTCATATACATTTTTCTTCTCAGAATGAATCTCTGATGATGAATTAGAAATTTATTATGAGGAATTTCTGTTGTAGAAGTAATTATTTCTATGACCTTCAAGCTGCTATATCCTGGGTCATCTTATCTAGTTTGAATGTGCAACACAGAGGCTGACTCACTAATTCTTGTCTGAGAGTAAAGACTAAGCTACAGCTTTTGCAGATGGAATAGTATCATTGCTCAAGAATTGGAATCTCACATGGAGTCAGAAGCCCTTATTTGACTTCCTCTACACCGTTGCTGTCTAAGTATTTGAAATCCAAGCTTCTCCAGACTTTACTAATTTATAAAACTGGATCACATTTCTCTGCTCCTAACCCACTTTTTAGTCAAAATTTAACTGCATTTTCTAAACCCTAGTCCCCATAGCTGCTTTTTCTTTCTTAATTCCTTTTCTTTCTTAACTCTTAATTTGAGTGTCTATTGCCTACAGCCTTGGCAAAAGATTAGCACTAAAACTTTTTCCTCTTCTCAAAAGGCCTGGTGTCATCATCCTGTCCATGCATATGGGGTAGCGAGCCCATTGCTCGCTAACATCGCCACTCTCATTTGGGGAACAGCCAGCCATGTCTCAGGCAGGACCTACAACTTATGCCAAGTCATTTCCTTCCACTTTGGATATAGTGACCTATGTTTCTATCTCAACAGGATCTGTGCACACCACCTAGAACCAAAGAGATTTACTCAAGTATAGTATTAATCACATCCAGAAAGAATCTTTGAAATTTTAAGAAGGGTTAGAGACTTGCATATATTCTGATACTACCAACTCGTGTGTGCAACGCTGCATCAGATGTTGAGTATAGAGGCTGAGAGGACCACCCAGGGCCTTTGTCCTGGTTTCATTTGCTGACAAACTTTACTGCCCACTATAAGCAAAGTATAGGCAAATGCAGTTGACTACTGAATGTCAAACAAATTCTTGATAGTTGCCATAGCATAGTGGCTATCACATTTGCCTGATAAATCCTTGGTAGATTTTAATTTGCACCCCCACACCCCCACTCCCAGTGCTTTTCCCACAGTTGCCTATGACTAGCTTAGTGCTCAAGGTCCAGAAACAACACAATCTTATTTGTATCCTTTAACAGTACAACTCAGTAAATTAATATTTAGCAGAGTATCAGTTGGCTTACCATATTATGAGCATAGAAACCCTCATTGTTAAGCCGATGATCTTACCAATAAAAAATTTTAAAGCACCAGGAAGGGAGTGGGAGAATTTTAGAGGAAGGGTGGAAAAGGTGATTGTAGTAGAGGCAGAGGGACCTCAGAAAACACTTGGAAAACGAGAGGAAATTTAATTGGAAAAACAGTGATCCAAAGGAAAAAATCAGCTACCTGTACTGATATTTGTCCCACAAACCTTAACTCTATGCTTTTCCTCTTTGACAACCACAAGCCTAGGAAATAATATCATCTTTGTTTCTCGCCCCTCAAAGACATTGATATTAAACGCTATTGACTTTGGGGCTGGCCTTTGGCCCCAAAGGTTTTCCCCATGTTCCATAGTCCATTAGCTCTAATGTAGTCAATGCAGTATCTCCCATCACATCATCCCATGTTATAAACATCACTTTTGAGTCTATTTCTGGCCAGTGTATTTTTCTTTTAAGTCCGTTCTCTCATCTCTTAGATCTTCTGTGAAATGAGATGTCCATTTTTCCTGGGCAGGAATTCTTTGTATGTGCTTGCTTAATTTCCCTATCGAGATGGTCTTTTTCTAATACCCTTGACTCACCAGGGAATATTTGCATCTGCATCTTCCCACCCGTCCCTTTGTCTCAGAGCATAAATGAGGTCAGACACATTCATTTTGCCCATCAGTGAAAAATCAATGGAATTCCACCCAGCCCCTCCTTAATTGCCTCAAACTGCTTGCAGCTGGAGTAGGTCATATTTTTCCTGCCCTGTTCTGCCAGTTAAAACCTAAATCTGTCGAAGACAAGATGTCAAAGACAAACTTTCCCATAGGATCCTTGAATGTTGGGTGTGTAGGCCTGCCTTCTTTTCCTGTCATAACCTAGCCCACAGTCCAAATATTTCAGTGATGCCGCTTGGTTCTACTTTTTCATAATAGATCTTGACCATTTGTGTTTACTCCCCATCAAGGCTTCTGTTTCACCTTGACCAGAATTTCCCAAAACGAAATACAAAAATTTAAAAAGTGATTTAGATTACATTATGTTTCTTGGAAACTCTGTTCTTATCCAATACACTAGTGAGGTATGTCAGCTTTTCCCTACCTAGAAGCCTGCAAGCGTCTCTGTCTTGCTTGCAGACAAGCAAGAACCTCCTATGGCTGCAAGAACCTCTGAGGAATGATTGCAATTAAGGTAAGACTCCCCCGAGTTGCCTGTGACTTAGGAATTGGCTTCTCAGCAGGTCAGGGACAGTTTTTGTCTTGGAGGTGCCCCTCGGGGTCCACAGGTCCTACAGCCTCCTGATACACACCTTCACGTCATGGCCAGCTATGGCAGGGAAGGGATGCAATCACACGCTCCAGCATGAAGATCTATTATGTCCAACCAAAAGTGACAATCCAAAACAAATTTTTGTACCACCTTCCCTTTTGACCAAACCACAATCCATCTTGTACTATTTGGTTCCCCACTCCTGGTCATAGTACTCTCATTCATTGTTCCATACTAAACCTAGCCTCCTCAATTTTGGTTCCAAAAGACCCAGACCCTCGTGATTACCTTCAGGTTAATTACTCATGTGACTAAATCTCATGAGGGCTCAAAGACCACCTGCTTAAAAGTTGTGATCTCATTCTTTATACAGAGGGCTTTAGTCCAAGATTCTCAGAGAAACATGGTCTCTAGGTGAAGTAGTAGGAAGATTCTTCTTATATTCAGTCAGGGGAATCAACCTAGAGAAATAGTTTTTCTTTCTTTTTTTTTTTTAAGACTTACTTATTTATGCATACAAGCTGGGGTGTAGGCCAGAGGTGTGGGGTGGTGAGAGAATTCACCAGAGACAGAGTGAAGAGCAGAACAGGCAGATCGACTGAGGTACACTGCTGAGGGGAGCAGCGGGCAAGGCAGGAGAGGTCTGCTGCGCCATGTGGGAATTTCCCTGGCCAGTGATCATGCTGCAGTGACTCTGGATAGCTTCGTAGTGCTGCACTTAACCCTTTGTGCCACTAGGGAGGCCCAGTAAAAGTTTTTCTTTACTTATGTTTTTTTGATTTGATATGTTGATTATGCATAGCTGAGGCATCAATATGTCTTTCGATTCTGGAACAGGACACAATGGCCCTTATTTTACCTTTTATACTGCTACTAAAACTACTATAAAGTCTGTTCAGTAGAAGTCTTCAGTGAGGTGACACATATGTCTCTCTGGCTAAACATGTGAAGGATATAGAAGGGAAAAAGAATTTATTGGGTTATTGTCACTTTGAAAAACTTGGCCCATTTAATGTGGCAGTTAAGAAAAATGGATATTGGGTGACCAATAGCTGTGTTTGTTACAGGATTGATCAATTTTCTAAACCAGGTATAATTTTCTAGTTATGGAAAAGACAAATGGTACACAGGGGCCAAAGTCTATGGAGGTACTTACCTAGGAGCAGAACAGACAGATAGAGCATTTGGATGTGGGAAGATGAAATCTTTTGTGATTTGGCCTGTGGCAGGTAAAGTCATAAATTGTGCACTCTGAGTCACTGACTTTATCTACTATTAGGCATTTCCCTGCCTTTATCCTTTTAGACCTCCCCAGCTCAGAGGCAGAAGAGACCTGCTGTCTTGTGAAGTTGTCTTTGCCAGGTGGACCCCACCCCTTCCATCTCCACTGCCTCCTTGCTGTGTCTCTGTCTCAGTCACTTAATTCTCCATCTGTCCTCCATCTTGCGCTCAGACATTTGTACTTTTCCCTTTGTAAAATATGAAACCTCAGGACTGACATTCAACCCTTATGTTGTTTTTCTATTATTCCTTCTATTACTAAAAATTTCAATTTTGTGGCTTACACACAATTTCCTTCTTCCTTCTGGTCCTAGAAAGTTGGTATCTCCCATTTCACTACTTGATTAAATCTGCTCCATGGAGGATACCCCAGATTTCTTCCTATCCAAATTTAATGAATAAAATTTTTTTATTAATCCAACTTTCTGTTGTAATAGTCCTAACCTTAGGCTCTTCTTGAAGGCCCTTCTTCTTGGGTTTTATTCTTTCACAATTAAGTTCTTATTAGTTTTATTCCTTCCCTTTCTTGCAGATATCCCAGGGACTTTTTCTCCCTCACCTTCTCTTCTGTCTTTAGAGAAAAATCACAAATATTTTGCTGCATTTTTGCTCTCCATTGAAATTTCCCTGCAAAATGAGGATCACAGAGGGACTGGTCCTCCTAGTACAATTATTAGCTGTTTACAAATATTTAGTTCTCCCCTTTGAGGCAAGTGGGAGTGCAACACCCTGCCCCAGTGAACTCAGGCTGGACATATGATTTTTTTTGACCAATGAGATATGTGCAGAAGTGACAAGTGTCACTGCTCAAAAGAACCCTAGAAGCCATGGCCCCTGTCTCACTGCCACCACAACCAGCAGTGTCCCCAAGGATGACCTCTCTGTCATTCTGGAGTAAGAATGACATGGGACAGAGCCTCTCCGACCCATGATGAATGAGTAATTTTGTGAGAAACAAAGCTATGTTTCAAGTCATTGAGGATTAAGGTTATTTTTGTTACTGTAGCATAATAAACCTCATACTGATTGTCACATCCCTCACTAAGAACAGGACAGTAGCTCTGACTTCTTGGAGGTACAGCTAAGCAGGAAAGATAAATACTGGGAAGTAATTATATAAGCCCCTTCTGACTGTGGTAGCTCTTGTCTTATTCATTCCTTACAATTCAGCCTTTAATACTGTCAAATGCTGTCAGTATCTGACAAAATATTTCCCCTTTGCCGAACCTAAGTCTTTTCAGTTGCCATTAAATTTTTTTATTTTACTAAAGTGGTTCTCAGAGGTAAGCATGCATCAAAATCACCAGGAGAGCTTGTTCATCATGAATTGCTGGGCTCCGTGCACGGGGATTCTGGTTCACAAGGTTGTGGAAGGGACCCAAGAATGTGCATTTCTAAAATTTTCCCAGGTGATCCTGGTGTTATTCTAGAGCCACACTTTGAACCACTGCGTAACTGGCTCTAATTCTTAGGGAAATGAGCATCCACACCTTTTTTATGCTAGCCTTCCTATACTCACTAGCTAACGCTAGGCCTGGTTTCAAGCTTAAAGGGAATGATTTTAAAACCAGGGGGGAAAAGAATATTGGAGATCACTTGGGAAGAAAGCTGACAGGGGCAGGAGAGGTGATGTTCAGATTCCCTAGGGGCTTTGTGAAGCTACCAAGGCAAAGGCAAGTAAAACCCAGGGGTGGTCCTGGGCCCGCACAGCTGTTGAGCACTGCTTTGCCTGATGACAGAGGGGGCCGCTCTTGTGAGCACAGGTGAGTAAGAGTGAAAGAATTCTCCCTGCTGGCCAGGTCACCAGTCATTGGCCCCTTGCGCACTAGTTTCTTGCCCGCAGAGAAAACCTAGATAAGAATCATGTAATGACAGACTTTCATGTTCCCCTGAAAATATGTTTTTCAGCAGACCTCCCTGCTGCTTAAGATAAGGAATGATTGACAAGACTGGTCTTAAGGGTGGAGACCTGCACCAGCAACAAAGACATTCCTGAAGCCTCCCTCTGACTCTGAACAGTGCAATATACAATTCCATCTCACTGTCCCCTCTAGGACACAATTTTCTTTTAAAATTAAAAATTTTTTTTCAATTTAATGAAGTACAATTGTTTTACATCCTTGTTTTACATGCCCTCAGGTGTGGTTGTTGCTGCTCTCTCACCACCAAAGCTCCCGTTGTCCTCCACCATGGGCTATTGTGCTCCCACCCCCTCATTTCCAACCCTCCTCTTCTCCCTAGGAGACAGTTTCTTTGGAAACACTAGTTTCATTGTCTCCTTTTTTGTCACAGGAAATAAATACCTCTCCTTTGTGTACTCCACCTTGGTAGTTATTAGGCCCAGATACCCACCAAGAGAATGGAAGCGTTGAGTTTGATCAGACATTGACCCTAAGAACTGATCCTGGCAGAAAACAAAAATGAAAATAAATGGGATCCTCCCTCTCCGGAGCATCTGCCCATACCTCTAGCTATCTACTCACATGAGATGAATTGGGTACAGACAAAAATCAAATATCTGGTGTGGACTGAACCATGTTGATTTAGCATAAGATAGTTTCCTTAATACAAAACAGAAGCTATTGGGGCAACTTCATTTAGAGTGCAGCTAAAAATTAACCATATCTTAAACGTCCAACTCTTTTTTTCTTGCTATTCCATTAGGAACATGAGCCACTGATGCCCTTTTAGCCTAATAACTTGTTTTCCTTCTAAAGTTTGTGACTCTGAGCAATACGTTTTTATTATATGCTAGACACCACATTAAATCCTTTTATTATTCATTATCTTTTTAAGTCCTAAGTTGAATACTTTGATGTAGATACTGTGGTTCTCATTTTTAATAGCCAAGAAATTCAAGGCCCTGGGAGGCTGACAACAGCCTAGTGTTGCCTGGGTCATAAATGACAACATTGACGCTCATACTCTGAATTTCTGATTCCATTAAGTTCTCACTGTGAATCTCACGTAACTAATGCAGGTTAGGCTTACAATTAAACTTGAAATACTCTCCTTCCTTGCAGGCATTTTCAAACTTCCCATTCTGTGTTAAAACTACCCAGAACAGGATCGTTAGGCAACAGAACAAGCTGGAGAAGAGGGTGCTAAATAACTCTAGGTAGATCTGTGTCCAAAATTAACTTTTGTTTTTGACTCTAAAGCAAAATGGAGAATTTTGCCTCAAGCATTTGGCTGGCATTCCCAGGCTCATGTTCTTACTTTAAACCCTTTCTGATGTTTTAAATTGAGGTCAAAACATTTACATTTGCCTAGGGACTCAGTAAGGGTTTTTAGCTAAACGTTAGGTCTGCCCCTGCCTTCAGACTGCAATGGGGTAAGATGATGGCTTGGGGAACATTTCCCTGATGACAATCCCTTTCTTCCATAGCACCCAGTGTATACGAGGCATGATGGCGGCGCTACCGAAGTTGTGCCTCTCTCTTGTCCGGCTCTCCTTCCCACTCCAGGGGCTCTGAGGCAGTGGAGGAACACTGGTCCTGTGGGTCAGCGCTCTTCAGCAACCCACCCTCCTGTCCCCTGATGCTGAGACCACTGACTCCGTTCTGAAGGCACATTCATGCGGTCTTCCTGCTCACAGCACCAACTTTACATCTTCCAGCGCTATCTTCTGCCAACAATTCTTGAGCTTTTTGGAGTTCTTTTGTACAAATGAATTTGCCTCCTACAATAGTCTCCCCTCATCTGTGTTTCAAGACCCACTGTGGGTGCCTGAAACTTGGGAAAAAACAAACCAAACACAATATTATGCATTTCCCCTATACATGCACATCTACGATAAGATTTAATTTAGAAAATAGACAACAGTAATAGATTAAAAAATACTTAATAAAATAGAACAATTAGAATAATTTGTAATAAAAATTATAGGAATGTCATCTCTTTCTTTACTCTCCCTCTGAATATCTTAATGTACAGAATATTTTGGAAATGTGATTGGCTGTGGGTAACTGAACCCATGTAGGTAAAGCTGTGGAAGGAGAGCTACTGTATTTCCCCCAAGTATTTCTTCAATCAGTTAAGTCAGTTTTCACATGTCCCTTTGCTTCTCAGTTTTTTTTATGTATGTGTGGCTATATATGTGTGTATGTATGTGTATTTCATATGTACGTATATATAAATGTGTTATATGCATGTAGTTGGCTCTCCCCATTATTTTCTGGGATCATGTATGTCCTTAAAATCCTATTAATGGTAGTTTTAGTAATGTTTTGAGAAGGGACAGGAGGGCTTCTTTAAGCAGATGCCACCACTGATTAAATCTTGCCTTTCCACCTATTGCTTCTATTCTCTGCTCCTGCAACACCTTTTGGGCATATGTCAATGGTTCACAGTTGATTCTCCCATATTTCAACTTCTAACTCCTATTTTAAAAATCTTTTTTCTACATGGAAGTACTCCAAATCAGTTCTTAGTACTTTATACTTATTTACTGAATTATTTTTTTCCTGGAGAGATTATTTTACTTTAGTGATGACAATTTAAGTTTTAGTATTTCTGTTCCTAAAATAATCTTTCTTTTTTTCACAATGAGATATTACCTTGCATTAATGAGAATGGCCCACATCAACAAAACCAGAAACAACAAATGCTGGCAAGGATGTGTGAAAAAATAAACACACACTATTGCTGGGAATGTAGCCTGGTCCAGCCCCTATAGAAAACATCACAGAGTGGTCTCAAAATATTAAAATAGATCTACCATATAATGCAGCAATTCCGCTCCTAGGTATTAAGAATACAAAAACACTAATTTGAAGGGAGATATATGCACTCCTATGTTCACTGCAGTATGATTTACAATAGTCAAATTGTAGGAACAACCTAAGGGGTGGATTAAGGAGATGCAGTATACACACACACACACACGTGCACACACGTGCACACACGCACACACATGATGGTATACTTCTCAACTATTAAAATGATTTTTTGCCACTTGCAACAACGTGGATGGAACTGGCAGGGATTATGCTAAGTGAAATAACTCAGAAGGAGAAAGAAAAGCACTATGTTTTACTCATATGTGGGGTATAGAAAAACAAAACAAAGGAACCAAAACAAATCCTAGAAATATGACTGCAGAACTGAGGCTACTAAAGAGAGAGGAAGGATGGGGTGAGAACACCACTAGGGGACCCAATGGTCTGTGGTAGGCGACTATGGGTGCTTTCGTGGTAGGGGTGGTGTGGTAACGTATGTCTGAGGAGTTGTGAACCTATCCCCCTAAATCATATGTAGTGTTACAAATAACAGTGTTACTCCTACTTAAAAAAAAAGGAAAAAAATGAAAGTGAGTCTCTCAAAAAGGTCTTTTCCTTGATCCATAATCATACGCTTTTGCTGTATAATTCATTTTTCTTAATTATGGATATTCATCATCCCGTGTCTCCTTGAAGAGTGAAATCATACTGTTTTACAGAGGAATACATTATTATGTAGAATCTTGTGAAATGAATTCTCTCATTTGTTCAACTTGTTGGCTATCTCTTCTGACATTACTCCCCTTTGTTTTGGAGTTCTAGGTCGTGAGCTCAGGAGGAGGGGTAGTTATATGTGTGGTTTTTTTCTTGTGCTCATCGCTACAAGTCTCCAGACATGCCAAAGGGCCTGATCAGCGCACACTGATGCCTCATAGCACACCTTCTCTAGGGAGACCCACAGGCTACTCAGAGTCTGCAGTGGCCACCTCTGCTTTTGTTTGCCTTCCTAGCAGCACTGGAGCCGTCAGCCCAGTGCTGGCCACAGCCTGTTCTTCCCTCCAGGTAATAGGAGATGCCAACCCAGCACTAGTTTTACTCCAAGGGCCTGGCTTTGGTCTCCTAACGTCCTTGGGGATCATTATTTTATCCAGGCCCAATAAATCTAAATCTGTTCTTTGGCTGTTTTTGTGTTGTGCTGTAAATGTTCTGTGTGCTTCAATTTCGCCTCTGAGACAGTGTAAACCTTGTTCTACTCATACTGTTTGTGAGTGGTATTAAAACTTGTTATTATTTTGGGGGTAGTGAAGGTTCTGTGTGACCCATAGTGCATGCTGCCCTCATATCTGGTCCTCTAGATGCCATGGTATGGGATTATGTGAGACACTGTACACACCAGATTTTGCATAAAATTGAATTAGACTAATAAAGCTATGTCTCTTTGCAATACGTCTTTTCTTTCGTTCTGGAATAAAATTAAAAGGAAGTAGGGAGTTAAGGAGGGAAGGAAACTATTCCATCACAAGTGTTTTTCAGGCTAGCATGATTAATTAGTACTGATCTTATTTTCAAGCTGATGCTTATGCAGCTTGAAACCATTAAGGGTTTTTTAGTGTTTAGTTCTTTAATGTTTGTTGTTGTCTTAAAGACTTAGGTCAAAACTTTTCCTCCTCTGTGATGGCTTTTTTCATTGCTGGAAACTGTTTCCCTGATTTACCTGCCACATACTCAGAGCTTGTTCCTCATAGTGTCTCACTTAAGTAGACAATTTTGGGGGGGTGGTTCACGTTGAGCTGTAATTGCTCTGTGTGTTTTAGTCTTACCGCCTCATAGTGTAAGTCCTACAAGAGAAGCCAGCATCTTTTCCCGATTTTGTGAGCACATTGTAGTACTTTATGCAACACTAAGTGCATATTGAGTACAGATGCATTTTCTCGGAGATGTATGGGATAGTTCCAGCCAGTATTGCTATCCTGGGTGTGCTGATTTGGACACAGCTCTCAAGTCCATACATCAAAGACAAGAGTTCACCCTATAGTGTAATCTATTTCATGTCCCCAGTGCCAAAGGGTGTTAATTTATCAGAGAATTATAGGATTCTAAGGGTATTACTGGAGAACCCAGAATCCACAAAGCATATTTGAAAGTCCATGATCTATTCCATATAAAATCTGTATAAACAGATACTTGAGGGCAAGTAGCCAGTTTCATGGCTGATAGTAGAGTCAGATTTAGGGTTACTCTTCATCTGACTTCTATCCTACTGCGTTGCCCCCTCTACCAGGGTCTCCTACCAGAGGTAGAAAAAGAAAGAAAATTTAAATTGTACCATTAACTAAAATCGTACTGAACATTCCCTCATTTTTTGCCATACCTCCAGATGCCCCTTACTGTGGTGAGCCCCAAATGGCACCGCCTACTCAGCCAGCTGTCAGAGCTCAGGCTTTCGGGCAGCTCACCTCCTGAAGACACCAGAAGGCCTGTGCTTCATTCAGCCTCCCAGAAAGGGTTTCAGGGGTGTCTATCAATGTGCAGCCACTTAACTTGGTCCAGTCCTTCCTTCCAGCTTCCATTAGGTTTCTGACTCACCCACAGTACCCCATTCTAGGAGCGTTTTGCTAAGAGCACAACGGAGCACAGGGGTGGGAGTCTGGAGGAATTCAAGTGTTGGGGGAAGAGGGATGGGAAGGGGTTAGGCCATATTTATTTCCTAGGCTAAACATTTCTGTGGACTTCCCTAGCATTTTTTTGAAGTTGAATATACTAATATATCACCAGAAAATCTGATTCAAAATTCTAGACAGTCAGGAATTTTTTAAACTATATTCACAGAAAAATCAATGATTAGATTTAAAAGACACTAACGGTCTTCACGATCCAGAGGAAGACAATGATAGCAACAGATATTAAGTTTTTACCTATTATCCTGCTAAATTAATGAACATATTTAGACTGTATTACAGTCTGAAAGGCACTTTTAAGAATATCATCCCACTGAATTTTCACACCATCACTAAGAAGCAGGTGTTATTAGAACAATTTTATAGATGAGCATAGTGAGGTTGAGAGTAGATAAATAACTTGCCCAAAGTCACAGAACTTAAGTGGTGAAACCAGTTACACATCTAGATGCTTCTCTTTCCAAATTTCATGTTCCTTTATGCCCTTTAAAAGGCAGACTACTGGACAGGACAGACCATTGATCTGAGTCAGTTCGGTAGTTTTTATGTACAGTGATGCCTCATTAATCTCATATTACTGGGGAATGAGCTGTTCTACATAAGTGAATATTTCATGTAATGGAAGCTTTAAGCACTAAAGCTTAACATAAAACTTAACCATTTTGAAGGCAATCTTTCAGATGTTTTTGTTCTGTAGGTCACTTCCTGCACCAGGGTTTTCTCTGCCCCAGTATTGTCTGCCATCTTTAAACCAATTCTGCCCAGGTTTTTTGGGGGGGCTATGAAACCACGGGTCTGGGTAGACATGAGTAGTCCCTATCTCTGTGGAATTTGGAAACTGAGTTTGGGGTTTTGGTTGCTCTCAAATGTGAGTGGACTTAAGTCCTTAGTACCTTCGTGATCACCGAGCTGTGGCTACGCTCACACCATCACATGCCTGCAGAGCAGGCATCCCTGGCCATTATTTTTGTGAGCGCCTGCTGCTCAGCTACCCCAGTGGAGACTCTGGAGACTGACTCAGGGGCTGAAATTGTCGAGCAGAACAGTTAAAGCTAGAAATCAATGGAGCAGCAGCTCTTTTTATCTGAGTATCTCAGTTATGAGACTATGTTGGATGCCAATATTTTGATAATATTCTCCTTATTTTACACTGTTCCATTTTTCTGGCACTCTATTACACAGAGGTTAGACTTTCTAGACTGGTTGACACTCAATTTTCTTCTTATTGTTTCTTTGTCTTTTGGTTCTGCTCACTGAGAGATTCTCTTGAGTTTATATTCTAAACTTTCTACTGGATTTTCTTTCTGTTGAAACTTTTGAGTATCATACTTAAAATTTTAAAAGTTCTAATTTGTTTTATGTTTCTTATAAAAGATGGCAACTTGTTCTTTAGCTGAGGATATTTCCTCTTACTTTTCTAAGGATGTCAGTTACATATGTTCAAAATTTTCTCTCTGCACCATCTTGATTTCCCCTGAGTTCCTTTTGTTTGTTTTGATCTAGGTCTTTCTTATGGGAGACTCACTTTCAGTGTTGCTTTTTATTTTTTTGTCTGTTCATAGTGGAGAATATTATGTTGGAGCAGATTGGTTGCTTTTGGTGGTGGTGGGGGGCGGTGGGGAGCAGCAGGCTTGCCAACTCTAATGGCTGGGTGGGGATCCAGCCCTTCATGGGAAACTCTGCAGGAGGCTCGTGCCTGCATGGACTGTCAGTATCTCTCAGCATCTGCAAACACTGGGAGGCAGGATTTCGAGAGCTTTTCCTTAGTGTAATCTCTTTGTCCAGAGAAGAACCTCCAGTTTCCTGCCCAGGAGGGTGGTGGTAGGGAGCCCTGTACCCACAGGCTGCCAGTGTTCTTAGAGTCTGCAGAGACAACACGGGCCCTCCGGCCTCACTGTTTATCCATGTTCCTGTTTTCAAATGTGTACTTCTCTGCACTACCTGCTGTGACCCTCGGCACTGATCTTCTATGGATCCTGTTCTGTGAATAAACTTTCAGTTTCCTGCCAAGGTGAGAGAAGGAAATTAGGAAGTTAACTACACTCTTCGATTTTAAATGATTCCTCCTGTTTGCCGCCCACCTTTTTGGGCCCCTCGTCGGAGGGCCCCTGATTTCTGAGTCTTTCCAGAACTAGGCCTACCTGGCTGACTTCTCATTGACTCTCTCATGCAGGCCCTTGCTGTCCTGCTTTAGCTCTGATCATTTACTTTGATAATTTCTAGCCTATAAATATAAGGACTGTCCACTATGGAACTATGGATTTTTTCCTTTCTCTTTTTCCTTGTGAAGGTCTCTCTCTCTCTCACACACACACACACTCTTTACTCTCATTTTAAATAGGGTATTAGGAGAGAGGAGAGATAAACACACATGTTCAATCTACCATGTTTAACGAGAAATATCACTTGTCACCTTACTGAGAGCTTGCTGAACATAATTTTTCCTCGCAATCGTGGCACCCACAGGAATAGTAGTGTGTGGCAGCCTTCAGGAGGCTCTTCAGGTGTGGACAGTCATTTGTATCTGTCCTGAGTATCTTGACCACTGTACTTAAAAATACTGTATCTTCTTTTTTAGGTATTATTTTCATTCATCCATTCAACATTATTATGCAAATATTATGTGCCCAAACCTTGGGGACAGACCAGTGAACCTGCCCTCTTAACATTTTCTCCTTTGGGCTTTGACCTCTTAATTATTTCAGTGCTTTTGCCCATTTCTTCTAATGTGCCGTGAGCCGAGAGAACAGGGCAATCAAGTTACTGGGACAGCGTGTGAAGGCGGGACAGATGGATTCTGAGCATGGGCCACCAGGTCCTGGGAGGTATAAAATATACGGTCTTTGTAACATCAACTGAGTATTTTCACAGGTTCTCTCTCCTTTCTTCCCTACTTTTGATTTATGGCTGCATTTTTGATAGTTAAAATAGAAAAAGGGCTTCTGAACATAGAAATTGTTTAGAATCAAAGAATTTTAGGGCTGGCAGATATCTTTCAGGGCACACAATAAAATCTTTTCATTTTATAGTTGCAGTAGTTCATGCCCAGGAAAGTAAAAAGAATTGCTCAAGGTCACACAGTTAGTTATCACCTGACCCAAGGCTGGAACTCAGATCCCTGGGGGCTTTGTACTCAGAAATGTTCAGATTTATAACCTGCAAAAGCAGGCATATTAGCTGCCAGATCGGGTAATGGGAAATGACACAACAGACGAGGACAACTCTTCTGAAGGAAGGACGTGGATCTCATTAGAATACCAGGGCATCTCTGGCTGGCTTGAGCCAACCCCAGGCTAGAACAGGAAAAGCTTTCATATCTGCACCCCTCTTATGTGTAATGTAATTACATTTTCACTTCAGCTTAACTGGAAAAAGAGTTTGCATTTACACTGCACACGATTTTTACGTGTTTTCTGCTGATCACTGCTTAACAAGGTATTTCACAGGAGAGGTTTGTTAGCTTTAATAGCCCTTAAATTACTTATGGCAATTACCTGCATCACTTTCAACTCCATGGAGGTTATTAAAATGCTCTCATGGCAACTGTAAAGAAATATAAAAATAGGTAAAGATGAAATTATGCCCTTTCCCTGAAGGCATTTGCTTGGAATGTATTTGCATTGCTTTTTATAGAGGGGGATGCATTTAGTTCAAGATAAATATCTTAAGCACAGGGACTTCATCAACCTAAAAGCAGACATACCTCATTTTAAAAATTCTTTTCTCATCTCACCAAGTTTATTCCTTATAGAGGTAACTGGAAAATATTTTGGTTGAGATTTAATAAGCAATCTCTGAGCCTCTGGCACATGTCAGGAAGTGTTGCATATGCTATTCATTTGAATTCAAAGAGCCCCTGTGAGGTAGGCAACTTTATAACTGCTGTACAGCTAAGGAGACTTAGGCTCATGGAAGTGACATGAAATCATAAAATCACAGAGCTAGTAAGGGGAGCAGATGGGAGTCACAGTCCTCAATTCAGCATATTATATTGCAAGTACCACCTATTCATTAGGTGACCTGACCTGTAAGCAGAGCAACTTCTGTGTGGTTGTTGGCAGAATTCAGGGGAGGTGTTTTGGTCCCATCTGACCCCTGAACTCCCATCATCTTAGTATTCTTGTGGGCTAAAGTGCTTGCTTTCTAAAATTCCCTCTTTGAAACCAAAACCCAAATTTGGATAATGCTTTCCATAGGTCTGCACACATCAACATCTTCCTACTTGAAGTGTGGTTCATGAGCAAAGAGTGTTGTGTTAGAAAAGCAGAAAGTGCTAGAAAAGTAGAACCTCAGCGCCCACTGCAGGACTACCAAGTTAGAATCCACATTTTCACAAGTTCCCCAGGTGAAGTGGATGCACATTAAAGTTTGAGGAGCACTGATTTAATATGAGGGAGTTTGCCAGAGACTCCTTTTTCTGTTTAAGAATGTTGCACATTTGGAGGAGTAGGGTGAGAGAGAGGACTGCAGCCTGCAGTGTGAGCAAAGGAAATAAAATTCATTTTCACCTCCAGGTGAAGGGCTACAGATAGCTTCAGGGTTTGTGTGTGATGTTCTGTTATCTCTGCTAAATGGTGACCTAAAATCAGTTATAGTCAAAGGGAGAGGCAAAGGTTGCTGATTCCTGATATTTGGGTGGTGGGGGGGGGAAAGCTAGGATTTCGCTCTCATTTTTTTCCTCTTAGATAAAAGGTGACACTTGAGATCCAGGTTTATTGTGTGGTTGAGAGTTCTGAAGTGTGATCCATTTACAGAACATGGAAAGTTCTACCCAAAATCCATGACAATGAGGGCTGGTCTGTAAGATCCCAGATGGAGGGGAGGCAGAGGCCAGCCTCTCTGTAGCTGCCTTCACTGTTGCCTGAGGGTCTGCTCAGCTCTCTTCTGTCTTGGGAAAACACAGGGCTAAGACTCCAGACCCAGCATTACAAAGAAAAGGATGAAAACATGACTGTCTCCTATCATCCAGGTAACATCCCAACTGAGGTACTCTAAATTCATCTTTTAAATTTAGAGAGAGATCTTTTATGGGAGAAAAACTTGAGGTTTTTTTTTTTTTAACCTGTAGAGGCAAAGCTGGCTCTGGAAAAAATGTGAAGCTTATTCAGTAAACATTTATTGAAGTAAATCTCTATGCCAGGCAGTGCTTGGTGTGGGAGGAAAGGGAGAAAAACACCAAAATCCTATGAGTTATCTTAATCCCTACTGCATGGATGAGAAAACTGAGGTTAGGTGCCTTGCTCCAGATGGTCTTAAAACCCAGGTCACTAACAAGGGGTTCACAGTTTTTCTTCTCCAAAGCTGCAGCTCTCCCCATTTCTACACTGCTGAGGGCCCAAGATAAAGGCAACTTTGGCCCAAGAGAACAAGGATCAGGAGAGGTTGTTGAAGCAGGTTCTAAACATTCCCTCCCCTCTTAGTATGTGTTTTGAGGGTCAGTGGATGGGGGTCAGATGCTGGGTGAGCCAGCTTAGCAAATCCTGCCAAATGTCCTCGCGCTGGGCACAGCCAGCTGAAAGTTAGGTGAATTGAGGGGAAACAGCTGAAGACAGGTTTGTTGTTATTTTTATTCTTCTTTCTTTGACTTTGTCTCTGAACCTGGCTACAAACATGTATGTTGAAAAATGAAATTTCCTCTAATTTATCATATACCATACCATAATCCCCACCCCCAGACCACCCTGGGCCCCTGGAGAGCATACAGTTCCTCTGAGCTCCGGCTGCCAGATGTCTGAATCCAACCCTGAGAAGAAGCTTTGAATTTTCAGGAACCAAACTGTAAAAAGATCAGATGTGGAAGTAGAATAGGTTTATACTTTTTTGGCTGATAAATATTTATCAAGTGTGTGAGGTATTTTTGTGGAAACCATCTGGCAGGCCTATCATTCCTCTCTACTTCAGATATGCCAAGATTTAATATCTGAAGACCTAATTTAGACTGAATGTTTGTCCCCTGACCCCTCCCCATCCGTATGTTGAGTCCCAAACCCCAATGTGATGGTACTAGGAGGTGGGGGGTTTGGGGAAGGCAATTAGGTTGAGATGAGGTCTTGAGTGTGGAGCCTCTGATAGGATTGGTGCTCTTGTAAGAAACACCAGAGCTCGCTGTTTCCTCCTTGTGAGCACACAGCAAGAAGGCAGTCCTTGGGAAAAACAGAAAAAGCTCTCACCACAACCCAGCTGTGCCAGCCCTGAGCTCATACTTTCCAGTCCCCAGAACTGTGAAAAATATGTTCGTTGTTTCAGCTCTTTAGGTTTTGGTATTTTGTTCAGACACCTGAGCTAACTGACTTAAATGCCATGTCAAAGGTGCATGAAAGAAAGATCTAGTCATTGCATCAAAGAAAAGACAGCTGAGGAGGACTTCAGAAATTTCCCATCCAGCCCCTTGTTTGGCAGTTGTGGAAACTGAGGCCAGATAAGTGGTAGAGTAATTTATACGTGGTTAGTCAGGTCAGGTTGGGAACTAGGATTCCTGCAGGCTGCTCTAACCCTCTCTTAGGGAGAGAGTGGTCGGTGAGGTTGTTTCAGTTAGGAGAACAAATTCCTATGGCCCTTCTCAGAGAGATGGCAGGAAGTCTTTCCTCTCAGCTCGGAGTGCTGTGGTGTGAGAAGGAGCTCAATGCGGAGGATTGGCATTCAGCTCCTACGTGGCTTTGAGGTTTTGTTACCTCAGGTGAGGTTTTGAATTTCTCAGTACCTCCCTTCCCCTGTTAGTGAAGGAGGGGCGTGTTGAACTTGCTGGATTAATGAGGAAAGGTGTGGAAGTTGTCAAGAGACCCTCTGGAGAATCCAAATCAATACCTTACATGAAAACAAAGCCAACTTTGAAGCCCCCGAGTTCACAAAGGAAAGTTTCTTTGTTGCTAAGGCAAGTTAGAACAACACAAAAATGGTTAAAACTAGTTCAGCGTTTTTCTTTCCTCAGAAAGTTTAGAAGGCATTTTCCCATAGTGCATCTGGGCATAGCTTTATCTATATAAGGAGGAAAAAGATATGAAGTAAATGAATTTGCCTTCTGTTGGTGGATCACTAATCTACACTTGGCTTCCTCTCATCCTCTGCCTCTCATTCATGCTCCTGAGTGCCTCCTGCTGCCAACTGAGTCTATTCTTCCTGAGTGTCAGCTAGAACTTTCTCTAGAAAGTTCTAGAACTTTCCTCCTCTCACCCAAACTCATATGTGCCATACCTATCCACCCTCCCACCCATTCCTTCAACACCTCAGTCATGAGTGCTTGGTACTCGTGAAGTTGCTGGATCCTGTTCAAGCTTGTAGTGTTGGATGTAAGTGCCTTAGTCGTGAGAGAGGCTTGTGCTCTGTGTTTTTGGACAAGACACTTAATATCCGGGAGACTCCATGTTCTTATCAGTGAGTAAGTGGTGCTTTTCCTCTCAACCTGAGGACTGGTACAAGATTGAAAACCCATGTGAAGTGATGAAGGAATGATTAGATCTTTGTCCAGCTGTAGCATGCTTTATAAGATATAAGACAGCATTATTTAATATCTTATTTAAATGTGAGGGTTTATTAAGGTTGAAGAGAGATCAAGGATAACTAGCCCCAAGTCTTTGATGTGCCCACGTAGATCCTGCATGTTCACCTACGCTTAAGTCTTGTCCCGCTGTTCTGTTTAACTTCTTTCTTGTCTTGCTTCTCCTAGAGGAGAGGGGAGGGGGGCCAGTGGTGACCTAACCCCTTCATGCCTCTAACACAGAGATGGAGCTACGATGAGCCCATCTAGAGCAGAGTGGTGGAGCTAATAGAGGAAAATCAGTGCTTTGCCTTTTTGCCCTTTTATCACCAAGCACAGCACTAGACTGGCTAAGGAGCAGGTATTGAGCTTGCCTTCTCAGTTGCCCCAAACTGGTACCAAGAGGCTCAAACATGAGGGTGAAGAGACACCAAATAATCAACAACATTCTAAAGAGTAAAGACAAAAATGCACCCCTCTCCCACCCAACCTTCCCAGGAGACGGCAGCTGCTCCAGGTAACATTCTTCACTCCTCTCCATGACGGGAGCTCATGTAATAGACCCCAAGAGGGCACAGTGTGGTGGGGGTCAGAGCCTTCGGGTGGGCGTGGGCGTGCGGAGCTCTAGGAGAGGCACTTCCCTGCCGCCTTCCCTATTAGTGGAGGGGAAAGGGAAGAATACTCCCCTTCTCTCAGGCCAGGTGGGACCAGGAGCATCACCTTTGATGATTTGGGGTGCCAGCAAGAAGGGACAGATGGCATTTCATCTCCTAGATGGCTGCTCATTGCTCATCTGTTCCGGGCCATGTGTGCAGCGGACAAGAGTAGTGCTCTTGTTGGAAAGAGTCTGCTCTTGTTGGTGGGCAAAGAGGTGAAGGTTTTGGTGGCAAAGTAAGCAGCACTTGTAGCCACTACACCTCAAACAGGGCCGCCAGAGGAACCCATCAATTGCTACTGTTGGGTCTACTCCTGGTGGGGATCCCGAGAGGTTCACAATATGGAGGTGGAGCTCACTTTTCCCCAAGGCTCAGGACCTTCACTGTCCCCTGAGGAGCCGCGTCTGGGTGCCCTAGAGGAGAGGCAGTTGTTGGCTTCCTGTCCCTAGTGGTGAATTTGGGTTTCCCAGAAAAGCAGTTTGACGAATAGAGAGAGGTCCTCTATTGTCATTGAGGTGAGAGACAGTGGACCCCAACCTCACCCCACAGAGGGGAAGGGATGGAGACACCTGGGGCTAGAGCAGCACCCACTCTCCTTCCTCTGCTCTAAGAGTCAGGGTTCCTGTGCAGTTTGTACTTGGCAGGATAAAGTGTGAGGAAATTTAAAACTGGATCAAGCAAATTTTGATATCCAGAATTGTCCCCACAGTTATGGGTTCTGATCAAACTTGTAACTAAGAGTCTGCTTTCCAGAGGGGTGCAATAGAGGAGCTAAAGAAATAATGTAATTGGCATTTGCTCCCGGGTAGAGCTGTTATCTCAGGGGTACTCACTCATGCAGGGGAAGAAGGGGGGGATGAAAGGCAAGATGGCAGGAACATCTTGGGGATTCACTTTGTTGTCCATGTACCTCTGTGCTCTGCTTCTATCCCTGCTAAAGCCCTGGGTTTCTGCCCCGAAGACCTAGTATAGTGGGCAGTCCATCTGGAATGGCAGTCGCCTTTTATAGGGGGCCGTAACAGCCTTGTTTCTGATATGTCTGCGAGAGCAGCACCAGCAAGAGAATCTGATGGGATAAGCCCAGGAATCGTCAGAAGTGTCTCAGACAGACACCCTGAGGCCCTGTTTGAGAAGGTCAGCAGAAGTCTTCAGACTCCTTCCGTGGGGGGTCAGTTGCCTGGTAATTCTGGTCTCTGGGCCCTGATCTGAATACCTGTGTTGTTTTCTAGGGATATCGATTGTTATTCAGGTTGACCTTGTCTAGAACCCTTCCCCATGGTCCTATTACCCACAGAGCAGTCTGAGTGAGCACCATCTTGTCCTCTTAGGCTTCTACTTTGTTTTTGGGTTGAAAGCCCAGAGGGCCACCTTTATAGGTAAGACTGCACGGTGTTAGGTGAATAATGTCCACTAGGTGGCAGCAGAGGACAAGCCTGGCAAAGGCCCCTAGTTGGACTTGGGAGGCTCCAGGGGTAGATGAAGTCTCCTTACCACAAAGGCAGACTGGAATGGAAAGGGAGTGAGCTAGCATTTCAGAGGACTGGGAAATCAGCACTAACAGATGTAGAATGATTCTGGCAGGGTGCTGAAGTAGAATTTGCATAGAAAGAATAATAGTTCTGTATTGAATGTTCACGGTGTGGTAGGCAATGCTCGATACACACATTGTATCATCCACTTCTTGGAACAGTCTAATAATTATCCCTCTTCTCCTTGTGGACAAATAGAAGCTCAGATTAATGAATTTACTTGCTCAATTTCACACAGCTAATTAAGTGATGGAACTAGGAATAAAAATCATGTCTGTCTGTCTGAACTTACAGCTTTGAAACTTTGTTGAAGAGTACAAGTGTCAGGATAGACCAATTGTTCTCAAAGCCTGGTCCTCGGATGCCTAGTATTGGCATCACCTGATTACTTAGAAAAGCAAATTTTCAGGATCCCCCAAATCTACTGAATCAGAAACGCAGGGAGGGGCTCAGCAACTTAAGATTTTTAAAACCCTCTAAGGGTTTCTGATGCTGACTGAAGTTTGGCAATCCTTAGTAGAGACAAGAATCCAGTCTGCAGAAATGCTGGGCTGTTGCTTTGCCTCTGGCATCACCATTTGTGGGTGCTCTGACCTGAGCCAGACAGGTCCCCTGGTCTCAAAGGTAAAGAAGTGATTTTAAGGTTCACCTCAATTCCACCCCTAAACTGCTAACCTCTCTTCTCCTGCATTAGCTGTGGGGAAGGAAAACTCTTTGTGGAAATTGGAACTTTTCTCTTCATTAACATGACAAACAGGCTACCTTCATCAAGGGCAGCCCGGTGAGACCAGTCTGGAATTTAGAATCTCCTTATAAATAAGTCTCCGCTTTATGCACTAATGAAAGACATGGGAAGGAAAGGAAGTGGCTGACAGGCAGAGAGAGGGGACTCTGAAGACCACCGGGTTTGCAGAGACCCCCCCGCACACGCTCAGTGTCCCTTAACTCCAAAGATAATTAAAAGGGCGACAGATCATGCCAAGGAAGACAGACACCCATCTCCGTGCTCTGAGGAGCCCCTTCATAACCCATGAACTCTTGGTCTCTTCCAGCTCTTGCTTCTCCCTTTCTACCTGCGCCTGCACCCTGGCCAGGAAGGTGGGGTCCCCCCCGCAACACCGCCCCCACCCCCACCCGCAGCAGCAGCAACTCAGCATCAGAGAAGAGGCCTTTCCTGAGGAAGGCGCCCTGTAGCTCCCTCTCCAGCTGCCCCACCACGGCCATCAGGCCATCAGCTCCACCAGTTGCGCCCTCTGCTCCTCCCCGGTGGCCCGTTGTGGAAATGACAGTACTGCCTCGCCACTCCCTGGCCAGGGCCCGCAGGTTCTTGTTGTCTGTTTGGGCCACGCAGTAATCCAGGGCCCCGTCGTCCAGGTCCTCCTTGTCGGTGAACAGGATGCTCCCGTGTCTCATGACATCAGCCCCGAAGACCTCCTTCACCTTCCTCACGGCCTGGGTGTCCTGCTCCGTGAAGCGGCCCAGCTGGGTCACCAGCGGCAGCACGTGGGGCCTGGGGGCCGACAGCAGGTAGCAGTCCCCGATGTCCTTGGCTATCTCCCTTGTCCGAGGCTTTGCCTCAAAGATGGGGGGCCGTATAGACCACCAGGATGCTCCTCCAGTTCCAGGTGCCTGTCCCCCTCTGGCACTTCCTGGTCACAGACTGGGCCCCTGGCCGGGACTCAAACACCTGCCGCCGGCAGAGGATGCTGTTCCCGGTGGCGCTTATCCCGCAGCCGGGCTTGACAACCAGCACGATCCTCAAGCAGAACGATGCTGGCAACCTGCCGTCTGTACAAAGCCTTCAGCCATAACTCCATGTCTGCTATTCTGAAGTCCTTCCATTTTCTTTGGAGCTGGGAGGCGCGGAGGCAGAGGAACCGCCTCAGCCAGCAACGAGCACAAGACAGGACGGCTCTGGCGCTCTGCTGCGGCTCCATCTTTTGCCGCTTGGGCCTCTACGGGGCCCCTGCGCTGCCACGCTCTGCTCTCACGTCTCTGTTTCTGATCTCGCCAATTCAGAAGCTGGATACTGTCTTCTGTCTTTTGGGTTTGATTGCAAAAGCAAAACGTCTCTGGAAATAGCCATTTATGTAGTGAATGCAGCAGTACTGCTCAGAGTTTAAAATGAAGTGTAAGGGTATTACTCATGGAAAAAAAAGGGCTTATATAATTTGAGTAGGAAGGTGATAAGCAGACACATCCTCTTGGATGTTAATGGAGACATTTCTCCCCACTCCGACCTTCCTTTTCTATAAAGAAGGCTTGATCGCTATAATTCTGGGCCTTTCTCCATCCCAGATTCAGGTTGACCCTCGGCAGGTAGAGTGCTCATTTGTGAATCAGAGGAGAATAACCAGGTAGGAGGAACCCATTTCTTCAGAAGAGCAAGTCCTCCCTGCAGAGTCTCCTCCACCCTCTTCCGTTCTGTCGGTTGTGCAGGGCCCTCTGTGAGGGTGAGGTTTTCACACTGACTGTGTCTCCCAGCTTAGCCTCTGTTGGTAGTAAATGGATATTTTGGTCACCGGTGATACTTTTTATCTTAGTTCTCAACTTGCTCAAAACCCATTGGGGAAGGTGGGTACTATTTATTGAAAATACTTCTTCGAGACTTTTACAGCAGACATTTCATGACATTTGCCTTCATCTAATATGCATGTCTCGATAAGGATTTCATCTAACTTCTACCAGGTAAAAACATGAGGTCAGGGACTCCACCACATACTACATGTTTCCATATGCAAGTGCAAGGCCCCGGGTGGGGGGTGGAGTAAAACATTTTATTTCTGGAGTGTTTGCCTGGTGACACTCACTCAACCTCCCTCAGTTGGTAGAGTTAAATGATTCTGTGAGGCTGGGGCCATCTCTGCCAATGGTATGGTATGGTAGTAGGCTTCTTAAGTAAGGGGCTGGGTGGGAATCTAACTTTTGCCAAACTCACAAGAAGAAAACCAAACTCATGGTTTGGAGAGAGGACATTTTCTCAAATTATAAGAATGAGACCTGACTCCTTAGTAGTCAGTTCCCAAATGGAGCCAGAGGCACTAGAGGGTGGGGGTGGTGGCAGGTTGCATGGACCTTTATACGTGTTTGTCTGCGAATGTTTCCTTGTTTAGTCCATAGACACACAGCAAATTCCTCCAAAGGAGGAATTTGGTTAATAGAATTATTGAGATATCTAATGGTTAGTCAGTTTATTTATTGAACATGTGCTACCTGCGAAACCCTGTGTTATGTGTTGTCAAGAAATGTTCCACTCCTAACTCCTGCTGTTTAAATAATTTCTGAAGTGCTCGAGTCAACTCTTCTGCCTAATTAAGTCTAAGTTAGATCACAAGGATGAATCTAGTGACTTCTCTCCTCTACAGCCTCAGGGCACTGATTCTCTCTTCCAGAGCATGGCGCTGCATGTCAAAAGATATATTCAGCCTTTCATGTGTTTCCACAACAAGCTTGACGATGCCATGCTGGGTGCCAGACCTGTGCTCGGTACCCGCAGATCCACAGGCCACTGAGCCAGGGCCATTGTGCTAGAAGTCAGAATCAAGACAGTGGTTACACTCAATCTAGAAGTTGCTCTTTTGAGTGAATTCTTGGAAGTTAGAGCAAGCGTTATCCGCTTTTTCATTCAAAAAGTAGAGTTCACCGTAAATGTTTTAGTTAGTGAATCCCAGTTGTTTATATGAAATGTTATGTGTATACTTTGATTGCATGCATTTAATTTAATTGTGTGTGTTACACAGTCACACCCCTGTATCCAATGCACAGACAATCGCATGAATCAAGTCCCCAAGGTTACATGCCTGCACTGCTAACAGTTGCACGTGCACACAAACATGTGAGGGTTAATCTGTGCACGTGAACACATCTGTGTGCAAGTTGCTTTGTGCAACCACGGATGGGGCCAGTCCTAAGAGAGAGCCTTAGGACAATGAGATTTTGGAGATGGGGGGGCCATAGATTCTCAGTCCAATCTGAGGTGTGTGATAGAGGTCCAGTTTAGGAACTGACATTTGCAGGGAGGGCAACCTGTGGTTCTGAAAGCACAACCGAGAGCTGGATTGAGGATAAGGGACCAGGGGTGCTGATGAGGGGACAGAACAAAGAAAATGTGTGTGGCATTCAGTTGGGTGAGACTGATTCTTTTCAGCAATCTACCAGACAGTGCCTTGTGGGAGGCTGATGATATAAAAAATTTTCACACTGAAGCCAGAAAGACCTTGTTCTGAATACCAGTACTTGTAGCATTTCTGCACATCGGCTACCTCCTGCTTACACTTACTGGGAAGATTAAACGAAAGAACATATATAAAGTTTGTAGAAGCCTTCTGATACTTTCCGACTCGGACTGAAGCCACTCTTGGTGTCACCTGGCGACTGGAAGAGCCATGGGCACATCACACAGAGTCCCTTCAAATTCAAATGCGCTTCCCACACTGATGAAAGTTGAGAGATTTTTTCTTTTTTCCACCCCTTTCAGAGCTATTTAACTCCCTGGGGAGCATAAGAACTGTGCAAGGAGAACTGAATTCTCCATCTCTCTGATCTTAAAGCCTGCAGAATTAGCTTGTGCGCTTGGTGGGAACCTGAGGGGCTTGCAGCTGGCAAGTGAGGCACATGAATGCTGACACATGTGGAAGGTTGCCCAATGTTAGGACACGCTTCAGGTGGAATATTTATCACCAGGGCGTAGAGCTGCACAGGGTCTTGTATTTTGGTTGCTGGCATTGCCATGGGCAGAGCCTGGGGTCTGAGTGAACTACGGAAGGGCCTATAAAGGCAGACCAAAGATGTAACTAAGTCCAAGAAAGCACTTGGTATATGCCAGACTTTCTTCTAAGCACGTTTACATACATCAGCTCATTAGCTCATAGACCTCTACTAGGTAGAATTACAGGTGGGGAGAAAGAAAGAGCCACAGAGAAGTTAAGGAGCTTCTCAGAGTCACACAGCCAGTAAGGAACAGCCAGACAGACTCACACAAGCCTGCAAGTGGTTCTCGAAACCCACTGTGGGGTGTCATGGCCCACTGTACCTGAACAATGTCATTTCAGTCAATTTCAAATGTAACGTCAGAGGGATGAAGAGACTGAACTGAAAAGCAGAACTATAAATATTTTAGAAACAAAACATATATAGGAGAGTATCTTTATGATCTTGAAGTAGGGAGGAAATTTCTTAAGGCCCTCAAAGCTCTCACTCTAAAAGAGAGACTGATAAATTCAGCCATATTCAGGCTAAGAACTTATGTTCAACAAAACCAAGCCATGTTTGAATGTTGCTGGGTTTTGACGTGTCCTCAAAAAAGTAGCATGTTTACATTTAAAAGGAGTCTTGGAGAAAGTACATGAAATACCAGAGTAGGTCACTGGGGATAGACTTGGGAACAACCTGCCATTTCAAGTAGAAATAACAGCTCGCTCACTGTGAGGCCCTGTGATAAAAATCTCCTTCTGCAGTCTGCTGCTAAATTCTGACACGGGGTCTAAGAGATGCAATTTGAGAAGAAACCTATGTAGATGGTCCCACTGAGGCAGAGGAGGGCTGAGTTTTAGTGGAGCCAATATTCTCTGAGCAGTGAATTTCCCAGTTGGTCCAATTTTCCCTGGGGTGGCAGAAGCAGGTAGCAGGTGCGAGGTGGAGGGCAACAGCATCATATCTATCAGCACGCCCTGTATTCCCAAAATTTGAGAGATCTGTGCTGAGCAGATACCAGGAGCTCAGGATTCTAGAGTTGTCTCTGATACTCTGTTAACTTTGGGCCCCAATTCCCCCTCTGTATAGAAAGAGATTTAAATAGAATGATGACTCCTGAAAATTCTCTTTTGCTGCCTCTCTGCACATCTCAATGAACACTTTTTCAAGCCATCAATATGGATTTTACAGCTTTCAATTCATTCGATGGCTATTCTTTCTGTGCCTTTGGGTGGTCTTTCCGTACATTTTATTGCCCGAGAGTTCCCTGGACACCTGGTGGGTGTTTGATCTGGGATGGGAGATGCCCTGTGTGGTGGTCCACTGTTCCTGTGCCCTTCAGAGCCATGGGAAGAGAGTTATCCAAGATGCCAGGGTCCCGGGTCAGTCAGGGAGAGCAGAGAGCCACTGTGTGCTGGGGCTTTGCACCCTACAACTTCAGTTCTAATATCCTGGAGACACAGGCCTGGCCTGAGGCCAAGGTGGCTGAAATGTTCTTGTCCTGTGACTTAATCCTTCAGAACCTAGAACAGACATTGCTGATCCCTCACAATGCTGCTTTCTGAAAAGCCCCATGTAGCTTCCTCATCCTTCTCAGGACGACACTCCGACTGATCAGAGCTGACACTCCAGGTAGGAGCAATCTGAGAAAGAGAAAGGAATATATGTTTCACTCAGTTGCAGACCTGGTGTATAATGCAATCTAGCCTCAAGATGCTTGGCTGGTGTTGTGTTGATGTACAGGCTTCTACTTGATTCTGGGAGTATTTTCTTCTGTTTCACCTAGTATTCACCTCTAACATTCTCCCTAAAAATTACACCTGCATAATGCATTTCCTCTTTCTAATTCCCCATCCTTCTCCCATCTACCTCCTCCCCAGGAGTAAAAAAATTGCTCTTCTCTTCTCATCCCCGAGCATGGCAGTTTGCTGAAAACTTCCTCTGTGACAGCTGCTAGTCTTTGTATTTTGCATACATTATTTCTTTTCATCCCTCCTCATGAGGAATCCACTGTCATTATCCCCATTTTGAAGATGAGAAAACTGATGCCAGAGCAGCTAGGCAACTTGTTTAAGATTACAAATGGGATCCAAAGCTAGCCAGTCAGATTCCAGAACCCTGGACAATGTACATTTCTTTTAGAAGAACTGAGGACTCTCCACAGAGGGACTTTGGTGGATGAAAGGTGCTTCATCTTTTTTCATCAAAATGCATATTTCTAAATTTTGCATTGGTTAGTCAAACATTGGGAATACTTAGTCTTGGAAGTATTATATTTTATTGACTCTAAGATGCTATTGATGGAAAGGCATACCATTATTTTATGCATCATTTAAACTATGGTATAGGGTCTTACTGAGAGTATAGCGTGACTTCTAACTTGGACATAGTGCTTCACAATTTCTTTAATAAATGGCAAAGTTCTAGGTCCTTTCTCTTGCCTTCAATCTCAGTAACAAAATATTGCACAGCTTTATTCTCTTCCCCTCTAGATAGCTTTCTTTCTTAGGTCCCAGAAAGAACCAGTTTGATATTTTCTCAGAAAATATAAATTTGCAATTATTCCTTCAATGTCAAATGTCTTACTTTTATCACATTGACAGCCCACTGCTTGGCTTTCTACTTTACTAAAAGCACAATAAATATTTCATGTCAATACTAAATCATTGTATATTTTGGAGTATTATTTTCCCATTTTATTATGGAAATAACCATATTAAAATTTGAAAAATAAATACCTACGAACCCACCTAACTTCAAAAATTTGCAATATTTTTACTATTCCATTCTGGTTGAATTCGGGACAGGAGTGGAGACAGCGGGGGTAGTGCTGTACCTCAGGGCACGTGGGCAACAACAATTCCATCTTGATTTCTGCCTGGCTGGGAGAAATGGGCCCCACAATTACTGTAAGGCCCATCCCAATTTCAGAGATATTCAAATAGAGTCAAAGGGGTCAATTGTACGGTGAAGGCTAGATAGAAATGGACTTTTAGTGATGAACTCATGTAACATATACATATGTTCATGTGACATCTGAAATTTATAATAATGTTATATCAATAAAAAGAATTAAAATGGAGCTATATCCTCCACTAAACAAAAAACCAAGCCAAAATAAAAAACATGTATCTTAGAATTGAGGACAGGCTAGCTGCATTTTCCTTAAGAGTCAGGGCCTATATAAGTTTTGAATTCCTTTGGGTAAATAACAAGGAGCATGATTACTGAAGACATGATTGCAAGACATGAAAAGACTTGGAGGAAACAATCATATGTGAAAGAAATCCGTCTAGAGGCTACATGCTCTAATGAGTCCAACTATATGACATTTTGGAGAAGCGAAAACTATGAGAGACAGTTAAAAGTACATAGGAGCTCTGTACTTTTGTATCTACGTTGCCAGGAATATAAAATTGCTTTAAAAAAAAAAAAGAGGGCCTAAGGGGTCAGGATTTTCCTTCCTTGATGCTCTGAGTTTTTCTCCTTTCTTCTCCCCTTTTCTTTTTTAGCCTTCTTCACACACAAAGAGAAGAATCTTTGCGTGTTTCCTGAGGAGACTCCTCCTCCTCCTACTCTTTGGACTGTCAGGACCAGGCAGTGGGACCTGGCTGGAGAGAGCCCAGGGCCTGCTCCTCCTCTTCTCAGGAGCCTGGTCATTCCCGGGCCTGAGGAGGGGCTCACCGCTACTTTGGGCCTGATCTGGGCTCTCAAGCCACGCCCAGAGACGTGTGCTTCTGTGATACTCACTGTCTGCGGACTTAGTAGCTGAACCAGGTCCTGAAGTCCAGCGATTCTCACTTGTCCTAGATTGATATTCTATTAACAGATCCCAGATGCTGGAAACAGGTCCCCAAATCTGAATTCTCATGTCGGTTACCCTGTACCGGACGTGCAAGGCTGGGCATTCTGAGTATCTATCTGCAGTTCTGAGGGGGGGACAATTTTGGCCAAGAGATGCCATCTCCAAGCTCTGACCCAGGGTTGCTGCCATGTGTGGAAGAACCCTGGCAGGATGCAGCCACCTCACGAGGGGCAGAGGCAGCTTTGCCAGGCACAGTGTCAGAAGAGAGCTCTGCCAATGACCAGTTATCAGAGCTACACACAGTCAGTGGGCCGACATCCACTCTGACCCTATACCTCCAACTTGGACCAACATCCCAACCTGCTTCCAGGCAGGAAACAGGTGTAGCCTTCTAAACCTGTACATCATGCCCTAGGACCTGTTGGCTTCTCTCGTCTGTTCTTGGAGTAGTCCTCTATTCCAACACTTTCTCTATTAGCTCTGTTCCTCATTTCCATTCTCATGCTCTCCCTCAGATTTTGGAAGGAACAGAATCTAGCCAGTCCTGCTGTGATGTGGCATTCCTAAGGACAGGCTCACGGTCATTCCCGCCTCCGCCTGCTCCTGGCTATTTCAGTAACTGCTTCCCAGAGCTCTGACTGCCTGGGCTTGCTCAGGTGTTAGTTTCTCGCCCAGCACTCGCTCAGTCTGGTAGTGATCACCACATTTGGAAAGGTAACATTGACCTGTTAGGTCTCTTTGTACTTGTAGATAGAAGTAGCAAAGACTTTCTGGGCCCTTGCAAATTCACATGGTTAAGTACTATCTGGGCTGGTTTTCCTCTGTTTCAAAGGCTGTTTTTATTTTGAGAGAGATTTTTGAACATCAGTCTCAAGTGTGGTCAGTGATGGGTAGAGAGGGACACTCTGACTGCCAGAGGTTGGAAACAGTCCCAGGCCCACCCAGTAATACCTCCACCTGTTAACTGCCGCAGTTCCTGTAAGTCTAGTGTCACACAGACCCCTTGTAAAGGCTGCAGTGCTGTCAGGGAGGGTGACACTGGGGTGACTTCGATCTTAAGTACCTTCACACAAATGTCGAGAAGCACGACTCTCAGTGTACCCCCTAGGAAGGTTAATGATCAGATTAGACTAGATCAATTACTTAAGAGAGAGACTAAGGAGCAGAATACAGGTCAGGGAAGGTGAGCTTTGAAAGGGAGGAGGAAGTCAGTGATGTCAGATTTGGGTGCTGCTCACGTGGCAACACAGTCGCGTGACCTTGTTTAGCAGGAGGGCCTTGGGCATAGACAGCCAGGGGACATAGGCCATAAAGGCCACCAAAGGTGACCCTTCACAGTTACGCCTCAGACGGGCCTTTTCCTTTGTCTCCCTCATCCAGTTTTCACAGTCGTCTTTCCCAGCGCTTTGTGAGTTACACTCTCTCAATTTTTATCCTATTTCTTTTCAGAAGCAGTGCGCAGTGGTGGGAAGAACAACAGATCAGGAGTCAAGAGATAGGACCTGAATCTCTGCTTTTTCATTTGTAGAAATACAGAATTACTGTCAGGATCCAATAAAGTCATTTGTTTAAAGTAGTTCATAAATTGTGAAGCTCCTAGGCAAACGCCCACTTGAATTGTCTTGGAAAACCCCTCCCTTCACATCCTCACTCACCCTCAACATTTGAAAATGAGGTGACGATTTCACAATATTTTCTTGAGGAAAGCAGAAGCCTCTTCGGATTTTTACAAGAGTTGAGTGAGGAATTACTTCACCGGCAGACAGCATTTATTTTTTTTTCTCGTGAACTCACTGAAAGGAGCTGTCTCGTGTCACCTCCTGGGTGGTTAGAAGAGAGGGAGAGCCCCCCGAGGGGGCGGGTGGTGCTGAGTCACTGGTCCTTCGGACATGAAAAAGCTGTGCCACCTGAGACCTTTTGTTTGGTGCTTTCTCAGCCTTCCACAAAAAGCCTTTCTCAATTTGTGGGGTTCACAATGGCAGGCATTGTTGCCTGGGAGCCCTCTGCAAATGTCAAACCCATTAACAGGCTCAGGAAGGCAGGGTTTTAATTGAACTTTCCTTCCAACCTCCTGCCCTCCACAGCCATAACAAGACGGCTTGTGCTGTGATGGCCTTTTTACAAGGTCTAGACTAGAAAAAGCAAATTATCTCTGAAGAAATGTTTGGACAGGAATAAGTCTGAACTTTTGAAGTGTTTGTTTTTTTAAGTTCCAGTATCTTCTTGCTGCCGACATTTCTTGTTCACTCGATAAGGACACTATCTGTCATAATGGGTCCTCAGTCAGGTAAAAAAGAAAAACACTAGCAAGAAAGGTAGAGAGAGAATCAGGCTGACACTTTGAAAGGCACGTCTCACTTTCCTTGTAACTCTGTAAAGGTGCTCCAACTCTCTTCCGTCTTACACGGAAGGTCTCCCCTTACCCTGGATTTTCTCCCTTTCCCGGCTGAGCTCCTCTGCCTACTCTCTCTATTTTTGTGTCCCTTAATTTGACCACCACTCAGACTACATACTGCTTTGACAGGTTCATTGGCCTTGCCCTTGTCACATCGCAAGTGACCCATTTGCTCTCTCGGACCAGCATCTAGTTTATTTCAGGCCGCCAGTATCTTTCAGTTGGATTCTTTCACAAACTTTCTCACTGCTCTTCCGCCTCCTATTTAGCCCCTTTCTAATCCATTTTCTTCATTTGTGCCCAAAGGACCCCTACAGGCACTCCAGGATGCTCAGGACATTCCAGACCCATTAACCTGGCTTCCTAAGCCATTTCAGCTCCAACATTGCCCACCCTGCAGTCCCTTCTCACATTAGGCCCTCCAGCCAAATTAATTTGTCATTTCCCTTCTTCCAGTTGCTTTCTTTTCTCAGGATCCCTGCATCTACGGCCTCCTCTGTCTCTCCCGTGATCCTCTCTCTTACCTACACTGATTCTCACTCATCTCTCCAGCGTGAGCAGAGACTTCCTAGGCCCTGGAAGAACTCTCTGGTGCAGGGAGTGTGGCTCCAGTGTCCTGCCCATGAGCTTCTCCAGCAGTTCCCCCCTTTCTTTCCCATCATAGCTGCTTGCCCATGTCTCTTCCCCTTTTCAAGAAACTCACTCTGAAGGCCCCCAAGGCAAACTTTGACATTGGGATTCATGGGTAGGGGCTGTTTTAAAGGAAGTCTTCCTTGAGGAACCTGATGAGGAGTGGGGAAACAGGACAGTGATGGGGAGGGAACCCAGAAAAGGTATGTCCCCAGGGGACACCCTGGGGAGGGTCCTGCGAGGAGCTCTGGAGTGTAGGTGATGCCAGTACTGCCCCACTGGGAGGTCAGGACTGGGCTGCGGGTACCCCTCCCCCCAACCCTCTACTTGCTGGTCTAGGGGCTGCATCAGGGAACTCAGCCCTGAGAATTCTGGCTCTCCTTCTGTGTGAGTGTGTGCTGTTAAAAATGACTAAAGATGGTGTCATTTGTATGTGGAATAAAGAAAAGCAAAACAAAAGGTCTGATAAAGGCAAACTAAAAAAACTACGCTTTGAAATCTGAATGTGGAATGATCAGGGTAGTCCTCTTTGAGAAGATGCTTTTTGAGCAAAGCTCTGAAGGAGCTACAATAAGCAACAGAGTGTCTGTGGGAGGAGCATCCAGCAGAGGGAATGACCAGTGCAAATGCCCTGAGGCACATTCTTGTCACGGGTAAGGAACAGTGAGCAGGCCAGTGTGGTCAGAGCAGAGTGATCTCAGGAAAGAGAAGTAGCAGATGAGGTGAAGTGGAAATGGGGAATTGGGAGGTCATGTGGGGTTCAGTAGGATGTGGTAGGAGTTAGGCTCTTGCCCTGAGTGACCAGGTGGCATTGTAGCGCTTTAAGTGGAGGAGGGACTTACAACCGAACAGCCCTCCCTATCTCCAGTCTGGCACGTTCGTTTGCTTTTTGGATGTCCTATGGGTATCTCAAGTTAAATGCAGTTAGTCCTCATATTTACAGATTCCATATTTGCAAAATTGCCTACCACCTAAATTAATTTGTAATCTCTAAATTATTCCTTGTGATATTCTTGGGGTCATTTGTGGGCATGTATAGAGCAGTAAAAAATTTTGATGGCAGTCCTCAGCTGAGGTCGAACAAAATAATCCTGTACCTTTTTATTTCAGCCGGCATACCATAAACAAGTATCATTTTGTGATCCGTTTAGTGCTGCATTTTTGCTGCCTTTTTTGGTGATTTCACTTTAAAATAGTCTCCAACCTTGCTAGCTTGTGTTCCTAAGTGCAGAAAGGCTGTGATGTACCTGATGTGATAGGCTATGTATTATATGGGCTTCATTCAGGCAGGAGATACAGTGCTGCCGGCCATGAGTTCAATGTCAGTATATACCAGATATAACAGAAACACACTTAAGTTAAGGTGAGGAGTTGATGGGTTTGATGAAAATGTTGTGACCTAACCTTGGATTTCCCAGAGGGGGGATGGTTCAGTTTTCATTAATTCAGTGTTTTCAGTGATTACAGAATAAAACTACCATGAATAATGAGAATTGGCTCTATATAACACACTGAACTTATTTTTAGTTCCCTCATTCACTAAATCACTCCAGTGGTAGAACTCTCACGTCCTCATTCCTTGCTTCAGTTCAGTGTTAAGCTCTCCCTTAACACCCTCTTCTCTCCATTTCCACTGTCAAGGCCTTAGCTAGATGCTCACCTTCCTTTGTCTGGGCTGATTCAACAACCTGATCTCCTTCCTTACCTCCCTGCTTCTGATCTGTACTCCTTCATGTATCTTGCAGAGAAATCCTTCTACAAGGCAGTACATATTATACCTCTGTATACAACCTTCAAGGGCTCCCTTTTGCCATTAGCCATGACTTCGCAGTTCTGCTGTTGCCTACTCAATATCTACTTCCTTACTTTCTCAGGGGACAATGTGCCCAGCTCACCCCTCACACCCCCTTGTGGCTTTGCCCACAGTGCTTGCTTGGTGAGTGTGTGCAGAAGTCACTGCGCAGAGGATGTGGAGACCTTTAGAGGGGACAGACTTGACGAGCATTGACCTTTTTGCTCCTTGTCCTTCTCTCTTCCCTTGGGATATGATTTGGATGCGGCAGTCATCTTGTTAACTATGGAACAGAAGTAAAACCCAAAGGCTGGGGTTTCAGTCATCTATTGCCATGTAACCAAGCATCCAAAACGTTGTGGCTTAAAGCAACATCACTTATTTATTTATTTTTTAATATATATTTTTATTGTTATTTATGTCTATTACATTTTGTATTCCCCTTGGGTAGCCCACCACCAATTCACCCGTGATCCATCTCCATGGTCCCTTGTGTTCTTTTCTATTCCATTTTGTGCCCTTATCCTCCCTTCCCCCCCCACCCCCCCCCCCATTTGCTGAGTGTCTCTCTCCTATTTGGTTTCCTTATAGTCCTGTTATAAGTGAAACCATTCGATATTTTTCTTTTTCTTTCTGGCTTATTTCACTGAGTATGATCCCTTTTAATTCCATCCATGTCGCTGCAAATTGCATGTGTTTATCTTCTTTGAATGCTGAATAGTATTCCATTGTGTATATGTACCACATCTTCTTGATCCAATCATCTATTTTTGTTCATTGCAGCACTGTTCACAACAGCAAAGGTATGGAAGCAACCCAGATGTCCAAAAACATCACTTATTTGCTCACGATTTTGCCATCTGAACTGGGATAAGCTGGATGGTTCTGTAGCTTTCTCCCTGGGGTCATCTCTGTTGGGAGTTTGTTGGTACTGGATGACTTCAAGCAATCACCTGTGCGGAATATCAGTGGCCATTTCTGGAAGAACTGGGTTGACTAGGCACTTCTCGCCATCTGGTCTCTTTTCCAATCTGGCTTCTCATTCTCCCGGAGACCAAGGCCCCCTTACATGGTGGTTTCAGGCAAGAGAACAGATGCCACAAGGATTTTTAAGGATAAGGCTCAGAAGTCACACAGAGAATCTTCAGTTATATTCTATTGGATAAAGCAAGTGTCATGGCCAGCTCAGTTGAACGATCATGTGTCCAGGGATGAGAGCGATTGTTGTGGTCATCTTTGCAAGCAGCCTGCTGTACATGACAAAATCAGAGGCTAGGAATACAAATATTATTTATTTAGTCCCTGGAGTAGTGTTTTTACCATGAGAACTTAACATATTAGGAAATTGAACAATTTAGGAAATTGATTTAAGTTGTTCCTAACTACGATTTTACTGTGCCTTGGTGGTTCCAATCAGTTGTTGAAATCTCACAGGTAATTTATCACTAGTAATAAAGTGCCAGAATTTGGGAATGTTTTATAGGGCTTAAAAAAATAAATTAGGGTGGATTAAAGATCTCGCTTTTGAATTGTCAGTCACTTCTGTCATTGGGATAAAATGGCAGAAAAACTGGTCTACAGAAACAAAGTCCATTGTCCTGTGCTTGTAACTACTGTCATTAGGGATTCTATCTTCATGTTCTCATTGCCTTTATTGTGGGATTCTAACTCCCACTCCCAAACCAGCTTCCTCCCTATTTATTTCATATGTAGGGAAACCACTCCCAGTCATTCTTTATTACTCCAGCTTCCTGAAGTAGGATGTGTAGCTCCCACAATCTCTGTGAGATCCTAGTCTTATTTTACCTGAGAACCCACAGGCCTAGAGGACCTCTGATGTTCTTAGGACTCCTCCCAATACCAGGTAGCATTTTTCATTCCTCTTCACAGTACCAGTGCACATTTATATCCTAGTTATCTTCCAAACTAACAAGAAAGATGCTTCTTTCCAGTGATACTTTACTAGGCTCTCTAGCAAGGGTTGAATACAAGTTTCACTGTTCAAATTTCTTGTTCTTTGCCTCCAGAGTCTAAGTCTATCTACCTGTCTATCTGTCTCTCTCTCGACAGTGAGCTAAAATATCTGCTACACTACTGATGGGTTTTCACCCCACGCCAGGACCACTCAACACCTTAGAGGGCCTTTGTGCACCCTCAAAGAGGTTGTGTCTTTGTTTTATTCAGAAGTAGTTCAACAGTGCTGTTGCTTGGACCCTAAACATTTCAGAGCTAGTGATGCATTTTTTTCCTTTAAGGATACATATTTATTAAAATTACTGAATAGCTATTTCATGCATTTGATTAAGAGCAAAAATTTTCAGCAGTACCAAAAGATGCCATGATGAAAAGCTCTAGTCTCTAATCCTGAACACCACATCTTGGTCTCCTTCACCTGAACAGCCCTTTAGTGTAGTAGATATGGACCCTCATGTGACTAACCCAGCCCTTTTAATTTACAAACACAGCTTAGGCTGAACTGGAGCCTAGGTTAGGACAAGTTCTAGAATAAACTGCTGTGCCACCCTGCGACCTCCACTCTACTTTGATCCTTAGGTTTTGATTTATTTGGTCAACCTCCTCCTTCCATGATGGAAACTTCTTCATTAGTTTCTTTTTTTGTGTGTCTGCTATCTTTCCCTGTTCAGGATATATTTGACATTCAACTGTAAATGAGTTTAAGCGGTACATGGCATACATTTGTTGTGAAATGATTGCCCTGGTAAGTATAGTTAAAATCCAATTCCTCATAGCTACAATTTTTTTTCTTGTAATGAGAACTTTCAAGATCTACTCTATCAACCACTCTCAATTATACCACACAGCCCATCTTCAGTCTTTTGTTGTCCTATCAGACATGTTTGCACATGTTCAAAACTCACTAATGTTCAGGGTTCCCATAATTTCCTGGGAGCCCCAGGCCCCTGGGGTCCCTTAGAGGAGGTAAGGAGTCCTCTGCTTCCAGCCTTCAGATATGCTGAGAACAAGCTCTAGCTGTTCCAGCACAGCTCTTGTGGGGGGTCCCCTTGTGTAAGCCCAGGCTTCCCCCCCTTGCTTCCCCTCCCCCAGCTTCCAGCCCTAACAGTACTCTTGGCCATTCTCCAGTCCAGAGAAAGAATGGCTGAGAGTACTGTTAGGGCTGGAAGCTGTTGTGAATCCAGAGGTTTCACATTTTTGAGACTTTCCTGCTTCTTGGACTATCCTTTTTCTTTTGTTCTCTTTGAAAACCATTTTCCTTCAGAATTCAGCTTAATTGCTACATTTTCTATGAATTTACAGGATTCATTTCCCTTCTCAACTCCTGAGTTGAGGTCATCACATCAACATCGATCAAAGCTGTCTCTGGGCTTATTTTTGTTGTTTGACCTATCACATCATGCTACAATTTTATTGTATTTTTTGCTCCTATTTTTCACTTCCACCAACCCTATGAACAACTTGAGAATAAGTACTCATTAAAATTTATGCATTTCACATACGTGGCATTCAACAAACATTTCAAAATAAAGTTTTTACACCTAATGTATATATTTTATTCTTAGAACTCCAGCTCTGGAATTCACTTGAATTTGGAAGCATTTGAAAAACATGGGATCTGGGACTTGGGATAGTCAGTCTGTGGTCCTTTGCATGAAGGCTGACATCCCTGTGTCTGGACGCTTGGCTTTAAATACTCAGCCACTTAGTAAGCCACTTAGTAGCTCTGATAGTGGGCAATCTCTTCATCTCACTGAGCTTTGGTTTTCTTGTAAGGAAAATAGAGGGTTTCTCCATCTTGCAAAGTTCAAGGAGTGACTTGTGATAAGTGCCTAGAAGAAAGCTGCATGCTGATTGGCTGTTCCAGGCATGTTAATTGAATGAATGAATGAGTGAATATCTTTCATGTTAGAGTAGGTGACATGTCTAGCCGAGCCTCTAAAGGAGGAATGTTTTCAAAACACCAACAGGAAGAACGTTCTGATATATTAATATATTTACATGCTTCTACATCTTATTCTTGCTCTTTGAACTGATACTCAGACCTGTTGTTCCTCTCTTGTATTTACAGTTCTAGTTTCCAGTTTTGTGCATTGGTTACAGAATAAACCTCCAGGACAAGGTCTTGCAGGTGAGAGAAGTTGAAGCAGCTTTAGCTGCAGTTTTGACTTTATGCTCCAGTGCTGTTTCATTTTCGTGTCTGTTTTCCTTTAGTCCAAGGACGTTATACAGCTTTCCTTTCTGTGTAAGCTGGTTGGGGCTGCTTACTACTGTTTTGTCAGTCGTTTTGATGGCCTGCTGTTCACATCGATATTCTATGAGCCTTGAATTTCTAGTCTTCCTGGAAAGCCCTGATATCTTATCATGTGGACACAGAGATTTTCTTCAATGCTTACTTTGCTTCCATTTTTAGGTGTGATTGAATTCCGTAAAAGCCTCTCAGTGAAAGAATGTTTTTTGATAAGCCCTTGAAATCCTCCATTTGTCAGGTTCACTTTGAGTTAGGGTTTTGGCTACATACACAAGTACCCCTAGGCCCTCAGGCTCTCTGTCACGTGGGTGTATATCACCTGACCCCCACTGCCCAGTCCCCAGTCCGCATGATGTCATAGTTTGCCCACTCTCAATCGCATCTCCATCTTTGAATATATTTGGAGAAAAGTGGACTTCTTCCCTATTTGCTCCTGAGTTGGTCCACGCTTAGCCTGTTTGTTCACCATCAGGCCCCTAGGTCCACCTTAGTTTTCAGCTCTTGGTCACCAATGGTGTGGCCCATGGTGACTATGGTCCACTCTCTGTAAGGTGCTACTATCTCCAAAGTGTTTGCAGAGACAGAACGAGTTTGGGGGACAATGTGTGAGGCAGATCTCATTCCCACCCCATGTATTACACACTGACCATCTTTTTGTTCTCCTTACCACCACCAATGTGGTGATACTAGTCTCAGAATGAAGCCTTGGCAACTGCTGAGAAAAATTATACAGAAACGGAACAGAATGAACAGAAATAGCCTAAAAGTCTTCCCCAAGTTGATTAGGTCTCCCTACAAGAAAGCTCGCCTTGATTGTTTCACTTGAGGTTGCAGCCTGCAACTGGGTTGGTGCATGGCAGTATTTGTCTCAAAGGTGGTTTATCCTCCTTGTTCATTATTTTTATTGTTGTTTTTTAGAGATTTATTTTTATTTACTTATGCATAAAAGAACTGGGGTGTAGGCCAGAGGTGCGGGGGTGGGGGAGTGAGAGGATTCACCAGTGACAGAGTGGGGAGCAGAACAGGAAGATTGACTGGAATACACTGCTGAGGGGAGCAGCGGGAGAGACAGGAGTGGTCTGCTGTGCCATGTGAGTCAGCTCCCTGGCTGGGGATCGAATTCATGCGAATTCATGCCATAGTGGCTGGTGATAGCTTTATAGCACTGAGACTCTAAACCCTCTTCCACCTTGTTGTTATTAACCGCAGAGTCCCCACCCCTGCCTAATTGGGTAGTCTAAAGAAAGACTCAAATCCTACTCCTTTATTACTCAGAGTAGTTTATCTTCTGTCTGTCTCTTCCATTTTCTCCAATAACAAACAGGCTGCAGCTTCACAACCAAAGTGCCCACCACGGGTCTTACCAAACCAAAGACCAAACTTCCCCTCCTTCCCTTGAGTCTTGCCACTCCCCTCATACTATGAAACTGATAGATTTAGTTCCATATTTAAAATTGGTAACATTTTCCCCCTTAGGGTACACATACCCTAACTCTAAATATTCACCGATTTATATTCCAGTTTTTTCTTACTGTCTATGGAAAAGAAGACATTTTAAGTCAGTTTCTACTCGCCTACTGATACATATCTACTACATGATCTACTGTTACAATACTTATAATTGTTATTAATGGCAGTGGACATTATAAAATTATTAATTTCTGGCATATAATGTAGCTGTTATAAAAATTTGTGATAACATACCTATGTACTCAATTTAATAAAAGAATATTCTTTTATAGGTCTACTCCCACAGTGGATTTAGCTGGTATAGTGCACCAGAGCAGTAAGCCAGCCAGCACACATTTTTATTGGTTTACTGTGACTTTTGATTGATAGGTGTCTTGCTATATATTTTCAATATTACCTTGGTCCACACTCATGTCTGACATTAAACAACTGAAAATAAATCAGTCAAGCTTCTAACTGCTTAGAACATGTAAGTCCAAGCATTAATTTATTTAAATTACTGAATAGGTTCAACTAAACAGTTACTTAATATTAGGACAGATTGATTGAGTTTGTAGAACTCCATTCTAGAGCTTGGGACTGTGTGTTTGGTAACTAAACACACACAATAAGTGCTTAATGCTTTTGTATGTTACGCTTGTTCTCCTAGGCCTTACCCATACTTGGGATCAACTTGGCCTTGGTTGATTACCATGATTTTTGACTCTGATAATCTGCACAACTTAATTCTTCAAAACTATATCTGTCTTGGGTTTCTACTTGGTGGTTTACTGGTCCTTGGTGGCTACTGTAGTTTTCTCCCTCTCTCTTGTCTTGTCTAAATGGTCTTCTTGGATTAACAGGAGGCCCAAGGGTCCAGTCTGAATGGGGTGACAGGCGTGGGCTGTATGTCAAAGGCAGCATTCCAGACATAGAATCAAGCCCAGTGGTAAGTTTTATAGACTGGGCAGGAAGCAAAACTTACAGCATGCAGATGACAGAGATCAACTGGAGAAGGCCACAATCTGTGGGAAACTGTCATAGGGGGCAGGAAAGAAATGTTGAAAGCTGGTGATTGTTCCTTTTTTTTTCTGTTTGGGGTATCTGCACTCAGCAGTGGGGTCCTCTATACCTCCAGGACCCTGCTGCCTCTCAAGTTGGAAAGGAGCCCCCAAGGTACTGCAGATTTTTCGCTATTATGTTATGGCCTGATATTTAATAATAAATCTTGAGTCTTGTATTTTTAATTTTATTATGCTTTCTCTTACAGAACTTCAAACAAGCTTTTCCAGGCACTTGGTTCTGTGGTACCACTCAGAACAACCCTCTCACCAGTGAGCTGTGTTGTGTTCCACCTACTTCATCCCGCTTCTATTTCCAGTGCGCTCTGACTTTCTATGGTCTCTCCTTTCATGGAACCCTCTCAGTAGTTTGGGCAGCTGCTTCTTTCTTCTTTGCCGAAAAGTCATAATTCCAATGTCCTAGGGTGAGACCTTCAATCTCTGAGTCCCTCCTGATTTGGTAGCAGTCTTGCAAAGAGTTTCCAGGTCCTTTCTCGGCAGTTCAGTGGAGGGGTACGGATGGGGTGCCATTCTGATACCTTGGTTGGCACACAGTTGGAAATGCAAAGAGAGTATTCATGACCTCGAAGACAGGTTCTGCTATGGCTGCTAATGTCAAGACATCAGAGGGCCCTCACTGCCAGCTCTGTGCTTTTTGCTCTGTCTTAGAGTTATGTCTATTTGCTACTTCTGCATCCCTCTCTCCTGTCTGGTTCTGGCTTGTTGGTCTGATGAGGTGACCTCAGTACTATTTGTCCCTTCCCTTCTGCCTCTGAGTGCCATTTCCACATGTTAATGTTTCTCTCAACAGGAGCGGGGTGAAGGGTTCTCAACCTTGGTCATCTCGGTGCACCTCTGGTCACTGCAGTGCCAGACCCTTGTCCCCAGCTGGACAGGGGATCACTGCGCTGTGTGCAAGCCTGACAAAAGCTGTCAGTTAAGGGCAGTGCATTTCAGGCTATGATGACATTGCAGCGAAAAGACCTAAGGGAATTTTCCCTTCTGTTGGGAAATCAGAAGATCAAATTGCCCTGGTAACAAAGTGGACCCTGAATTTCTGGTAGGAAGTACATATTTCTACCTCCTCACAATCATTGCAGTCTCTGTTGGGAGAGAAAAGTGAGCAAGGTGTGCTCCTTCTCCAACCTCCCTGGATACTGGTGGTCTGGTTGGGGAGTCTGAGCGATGTGGTGGCATGACATAAAGATGACAAGGACATCAACACCTAAGTTGGAGACAGTGGGCTCCTTGCATTGTCGCTGGGGGTTACTTGGAGCAGGGCAAAGAGCCCTGAGTGGACTAGCAAGATGTGAAGGCTCTGAGGCTTCTTTGGTCATTGCTTGTGTAGCTTTAACTTAGCTACTCTCATGAGGGTCAGGCTGCAACAACACCACCATCAACTGAGTGACTTATAAACAACAGCAACCTATTTCTCACAGCTCTGGAAGTGTCGGCATGGCCGGGTTCTGGTGAAACTCTCTTCCAGCCTGTTGCCTTCTAGTTGTATCTTCTCATAGCTGAAGGCATTGGAAGCTCTCTGGAGTCTCTTTATAATATTAATTCCATTCATGGGGACTCTGTCTTCATGACCTAATCACCTCCCGAAGGTGCCACCTCCTACTACAATCACCCCGAGGGGGTAGGGTTTCAACACAGGGGTTTTGGGGAGGGACACCAACATTTATTCTAAAGCAGTTGCTTATATTTGGACCCTATTACTTCAATCTGTAAAAGGGATTGATATCGGTAATTTCTAAATTTGCTTGCAACTGAAGGTATTCACAGGAGTGCCACAGATTTAATATTTCTGAACTTTGACAAGGCACATTTTAATATACTTTTGAACAAGATGCCAAAATATGGATTGTGGTCACCATAATTCAGAGGCTTAATTATAATTGTGGTGGGTTTCCATCAAAATATTGAAGTTATATTTGATATCCACCAGGAACTAGGCACCTTGTGATATACTAGTGCTCTATTTTATCCAAAAATTTTCTTTATAACATTGATGAAGATATAAAAAAAAATGCATCCACCATGTGGAGAATTGATGATGACCTAGAGCAATGTCAAGCCAGAACAAGGATTAAAAGTTTTAACCCTTATTTAATTAATTAATTAAATTATTGCCATGGCTTCCAATTTTCAATGCACATCCCAGGTTCTAAAAGATTCTAAGTTAAGGCATGTATAGGTGTTGAGATCTGGGATTAGCAGCACCATGTGAAAAAATACACTGGGTCATTATTTAACTTCTTTTTGGGTCCCGGAGCTCCTTGAACATCCGATGAAATATACATCTACTCATAAGTGTGCACACACACACAAGTAAGCATACATATGATTTTTTTAATACTGTATTCAAGATTACATATGCCTGAAGTCCACCCACTAAATGCTAAGAAGTCCTGACTTAAAGGATTCAGTCACAGCATGATATAATCACGAAAAATCTCAAGGAATCATAGATGAAATGAACAGAAGTTTACTGATTGTCCTTTTCACATCCGCAGACACTAATTTGTGCTGTTTAGATCACTTTTTTGAGAAATGGAGACAAACCAGACACTTTCAGAGGAAAATGGCAGAAAAGCTGAGGAGACTCAGAAGGCTTATAATGAAGAACAGATATGGAGTGTACGATAGAAGGCAGGACCAATGCTTAGTGTGATCACCCTGAAGACTCAAGGAAATAGACTCAAATATTCAGGACAGGGCCTCCCCGGTGGCACAGCGGTTGAGCGCTGCGCCATGGAGCTGTCGGCAGCGGCGACGCGAGTTCGACACCCGGCTGGGGAGAATCCCACATGGTGCGGCAGACCTCTCCTGCCTCGCCCGCTACTCCCCTCAGCAGTGTACTTCTGATCTGCCTGTTCTGCTCCCTACTCTGTCTCTAGTGAACCCTCTCGCCGCCCCACGCCTCTGGCCTGTACCCCAGCTTGTATGTATAAAAAAAAAAATCTTAAAAAATAATATTCAGGACAATTTTTTCCTTTTTTTTTTTAAAGATTTATTTATGCATACAAGAGCTGGGGTGTAGGCCTGAAGTTGGGTGTGTGTGAGAGGATTCACCAGAGACAGAGTGGAGAGCAGAACAGGCGGACTGACTGAAATAAACTGCTGAGGAGAACAGCAGATGAGACAGGAGAGGTCTGCTGCGCCATGTGGGAATCTCCCTGGCTGGGGATCGAATTCCTGCTGCAGTGGCTGCAAATAGCTTCATAGGCTGAGACTTAACCCCTTGCGCCACCAGGGAGGCCCATTCAGGACAATTTTCACAAAAGATATTGGGGCTCAGGGTAATGTTCAGTTAACTAAAAAGCTAAGTTTGTAAGAAATTTTATTCCTCTAATGCTCCAGTAAGTAAAGGTTTTATCATACTGACCTGAATGAAAAGTATCATACTGACCTGAATGAAAGTATGGCAGATACCTTAATTCTGATTGTGTGTGTTAAGGACAGATGTGGAGATGTGGGAAATCAAGCATGCAGGGACTGTAGGCTGCTAAAAAAAGCTTATCTGAATATCTACCCAGTGTCTTTATCTTCCATGCTTCCCAAGATTTCATAGCGACCATAAACTCAGATATGCAGTATAAATGTAACTTCCTTTATTTTTAAAATATAACAACATATCTTCTCTCTCAAATCCTACCTTGCCTAATTAATCTAGTAATTTCCAGGTGAATTCTGTCATTTCAAGGTTTTTTAGGTTATTTGACTATATGCTTCAGGGTTCTACTTCTTTCTCTAAATTCTAAAGTTTTTCTAAGTCATTTCTAGACTTTCTAGATCATTTGGTGAAACACTCAACTAATTGATGGTTTCACTTCCTCTTTCTCTGGATTCTAAATGTTGATATGGATGGAAGAGGAGTTTAGGAAGTGTCCAGCTATTGAGGGGGTTATCTGATGAGATATGTAACTTTTAATGGTTCTTCATCACTGGTTTCTGTTCCCACCAATAGCCACTGAAATGCCTGTGTTCACTCTGCTATCTGGCTATAGTGACATGTATTTACTCTCTCTCTGTGTCTCTCAGATTCATAGATACTTATAACCAATTTCCAAGACCCTCTGATGAACTATTGGCATCAGGGTGTGGGTGTACATGGGACCTCTGTCTGAAGTCTCATTTCTGCCCAAACAAATCATGCTCTAAGTGCTACTCAATTGCTGCTTCACCATGTTGGTGCAGAGAGCTGCTCTTGCTTCCCTGAGACATAGGACTGGGGTCCTTCATTTTTAAATTCCCCAAATATATCTGGTAGTTATGTCCCCTCCTTTCCATTTCCCCCTCTTTCAGTTGAGCACAGGACTGAGAGATCCATAGGAGAGTTTAAGTCTTTTCTTTTTTTTTTTTTAGTCTCAGACTTTAATTCTTACCCAGTCAATCTAATCTGGATTGGTGAGGATTCTGTAATTCCATGTATTCTCCTTTTTATTTGAAGAAGTTAACATTTTATGCTTTGCATTCCTAAGGACTTTGACTTACAACTGAAAAATCCAATAGATTGGCAGCTAAAAAGCCATTACTTTTACGTTTTTGCTGCATTTTTTCCAAAATTTATTTAAAAGCTCAAAATCACTGTGAACCGCTATTGCTTTGTATTCTGGGTAATTTCTTCTTGGAGGTAATATTTGCCACTGACTCAAGGGATATAGATTAAGTCTGAAAAGGAAGTACGAAGGTGGAAGGTTATGGAAACAGCTATAATGATCTGATAATATATTAGGATGTATTATATAGGATAAATATTAGGACACAGTTTTCCTCTGCTGGGCACAAATGTGCCATGGTAGAAACACAATGGTGGATCACACATTATCAGCAACTTATTGTGAATTAATTTCTTTTCTTTACACAGGCTAAGTTCTGAAAGCAGACTTGACAGCAGAGTGGAGAGGCAGGTTTAGGTTAAGGACAGGTATAATTGGAGCAAGGGGCAATCGGGGAACATTTTATAGGTAGCAGAAGTCTGAGGTGGATGAGTACTATGGTGGGGGGTGGAGAGCAGTGTTAGGAGTGTCAAAGAAAAGCTTTACACACTTTCCAATCATGCCAGAGTTGGTGAAACATGAGGTCTACATATTTAAGCAGAGTCAAGAGAAATCTTTGTTCACTGACTCAAAGATTTGTAGGAGACATACTTCTCAAATTTCAAGGTGACTCAAAGTGATTTCAGGTAGGAGAGGTCAAAGAAAAATTAACATGAGTGGGGAGATAAGGTGTCTGTGAATATAGGAGGGAAGACTACCTCGCCTATGACTTGAACCTCTCATGGGGCAGAGAATTCTAGTGGGTGGGGGGATGCACAACTAGGGGGTGGGTGGGGTTATGCCATTCTAAAATTAGAGATTTTACATTTAAATTGACACAATATAGAATCATTCCTTTATTAAGCAGGACTGAAAAATAGCTGATACTGTCTTTATGCTCTTTTCATTGTTGTAATTTCTACCTCCCTGCTTGGGTTCTGCATGAAAAAGTAGCTTCCCAAACCTTGGCTTTGATCACATGCATGAGAAACTGATATTGCTTGATGGACAGGGAGAAGGAGGATTCAGCTTTTTTCCTTGAAAGCTCCTTGTGTTGGGAGTTTTTGACTCTCCTTTTTAGGATATCTTCACTAGAAACCATTCCATCACAGGATGGCAGTAGAGATATAATCTAAATTTATAAGCTATGATGCATGGATGCATCCCAAAGGGAGAAAATGTCTAATTTATGTTTGTCCATTTATTTTTCTTTGCTTGGTATTTTGTGTTCTCAGTTTCTGGAGGCATCAAACATAGAAAGGCCCTGTAATTCCAGCTGGGATTAATGCAGACAGTATTTTATTTAGGAAGTGAGACCATAAATAGGAGGTACCTTTTGATAGCCTCTAAATTCTTTGAGATACCACTCAAGTGCCTGTAAAAACCAAATCAACTTTCTACTTGCATTCTTAATTTTCTCTGCACCTCATTTCTTTCCAGAATAGAGATAATTTTTCAATCTGGACAGGAGACAAAGGGCACCTATGAAAGGCTCAGACATTTCCCTTTTTACATGTTTTCACCCTAACTCTGAGTTCCTTCTGGTTTTTTTTTCAAAGGAAATTTTTCTTGGGTCCTAAAAAGTATAAAACAATAGGAAAAATGTGGGATCCCTTATGGAAGGTCAAAAACTTTTGGGAAGATTTGTGTATTTTGACATTTATTCTGGATATGCCTTTCTTAAGCCACAGAAGGCTTCTGTAGAATATCCAGTCTTCTTCAGTTGTCATATTTTCTTCTGAGAGACAACTCAAATGTCTGTTATAATTCACTTATTCATCCAAGGCACTAATGGCGCCCATTATGTAGCATACACTGGGGGAATAATAAGCGCTAACATCAAGTGATCACTAATCACGTGTCATACTGCTCATGCTCTCTAAACATATCTCATTTGACCCTTTCTGCCTTATCATAAAGTAGTTACCAGCAATATCCCCATTCATCTTACAGATGAGGAAACTGTAGCATCAGGAGGTAGAGTAATAAAATCAAATCGCTAGTCAAGGACTGACCTGACTTCAAACTCTGCACGATTACTCATTGGGTACCAGGAGACAAAGGTTCTGTCTTCAAGGAGTCTGTAATTTAGCAAGAAATGAAAGTTTATAGTCTGAGTTAGAGTGAGAGGATGTGGTGGTGCATTGAATGTGGTTGATTTATTAAACTAGTCAATTCATTAAAGGCTTATAGCTTATACATGGAAAAATTAGGAGATAGAAAATTCCTCTACCTGGAGAGTGAGGCGGTCATTTCCTTTCCTTGTTTCTTTACCCTGGACATTGCAAGGTTTTATAAGCAAAATTCTGGTCTGACTGTGACTATATTTAGTCTCTGAGATTTCAGTTGGTAATTTTTTATTTTTTTGGGAAGAGGGTAGTGCCTGTGGGCATTTGTTTTTAGGAGTACTTTGGCTTGAGTGCTTTTGTGGGGTTGTCCTTTTCACTCTCATTATTTTCCCTCTTTAAGTGACTCCTGACTTTTAATTAAAAATGTTTTAAAAGGTCTTTTCTGAATCTGGAAATCTCAGACCATAAGCAAACAGACTATGTGACTGTGGTGTTCAATTTAAGGGTCAAAAGGAGACCTTCAGCTATTCAAGTTTGTCTAGCTCAGCTCATGTGGGGCCGGAAAGGAGGCAGGTGTTTAGGGTAAAAGTGCTATCCAGGCATAGAGGGTGTATGCATTTATTTGAAACATCCTTGTGCTATAATTTCAGGAACCAGTGTGAGGCAGATGGAGTATATGAACCCCAAACCAATCTCATCAAAGGAAAACATATGAAAATTAGTTCTCTGCCTGAATAGCAAAGCAGTCACTAAATCTTATTCTTGGTGTATCCAAAATTCTGTTAATTATATATTTTCCAATTAAATTTCATGTTAAGAATAACTTGGGGCTGTTTGGTTCTTCTTGTCCTAGAAAAAACTATTATTTGGAGATAAATTTAGCCCTCTTTGCTTTTGCTGATTTACATTTTGAAATTTGCATGGGCAAATTAGAAATTAGATATCTAAAAACACCTGCTTTTTTCTACTCTTAGAGGGAAGAGAGATTATTTTTTTTCTAGACTCCTTTTAACTGTGTAAAGTTTGAGAAAACAATCTTGAGATGACAGATAATCGAATTAAGGCCATTCTTGGGGATCATGACATTAAATGGTACTAAGGATACTCAAAATGACAACATCCAAGGAATAAAAATAATGTTTGACTTTCATTTTACTGTTGAACCATTTGAACTATTAAAAGTGAGGAAATTTATTATAGTGCAACAGTTTATGTTTTCCCATTTCTAAAGAGATAAATAAATAGAGAAATGGGGCCATATTTCTCCAAAGATGAATAGCTTAAGACAACAGAGAGACTATTCACTAAAAGGCATAATGAGTAGGGGCTAAAAATATAGCCACTTTACGATGTCTGCAGTAGCTCTTCAGCTATCTGCATTTTATAGGGTGGAAGAGAAAGTGTTTTCACTCGGCCTGACTTATTCTCTATTCAGGGCACTTATTCTATTTCTTAACACCATTTGCTTGTGTCTGAGTTGTTTCCTTTTATTTTGAAACTAGCCAAGAAGTAGGTTGGCTTAGCAGGACCAACTGTGAGAGTGGGAGAGAAAGCAAGACTTGATCTATTGTTTTCACCGAAATGGCTTAGAAGTGAAATGTTTAGTCATTTGTCTTCATTTTTAACCTTTATGTTTCCCAGGATCCTTATTAAGAATAAATAAGGTAGTATCATCGAATAGGAAAAGGACTCTGTGCTCCCTAGTAGGATTATTCTCAGGTCGCATTTAAATAATTGGTTAGAGCTCTTTCCTGCGCAAGGTATATATATGCGTGTCTTGTAAAAAGAAAGCTGTTGATTTGGAGACAGCCTCTGCCCCAATTCAGGACTCAGGTAGGGTCTCATTAGATTAAATGAACCGAAAGCTCCAACATGAGTTCAAATTGTAATAAACCTCTGAAGAAGAGGAAAGTAGTAAGAATCACAGTCTCAATAGTTTAGAGAGTAGAAGGCCTTCTAGTTAGCTCATTGTTCTGTTTATCTTACTCATCAAAATTCAGAGGTAACTATTATGAATGATCATGTCCTTTACTGTGTACATTCTGTTTTTATGAGAGTGTCTGTAAAAGGGTAACTAACCCAGTCAACTCTGGGCTGCCATTCATCTCACGAAAGGACTCTGGAATAGGAACATTTTCATTGTTAATGGACCAGTTGAGTTGAGGACCCAGTGGCTCTTCCCACTTTCCTGGGAACTGCTCCTGTCCTCACCTACAGCAGTGGGCCTCTAGGTCCATGTTTGCTCAGTGAGACTTTTCTCCCTTGGGAAGGACTAACTCCATTAGGAGTTGAAATTTGTCTCCAACTGGAGTCATTGTCTTTTCCAAGATTTGGAAGAAGCAAAAGGGAGAAAGAGACAGGGAGAGAGGATGAGAATGGACTGAAGAGACTCAATGTTAGGGGCTCTCCAAAGAAGGAGAAAAAACTGAGAAAGTTAATCTGGAGTAAAAGTGAAAAAGCAGTGGCAGCTGTCTAGCATTTTCTCCTGCGGTTTTCATGAGAATCCCTACATCCCTGTAATAAATTGGTCCAATTTAGTCTATCTAGATTGAATTGGTTTCTGTAAGTGCAATCACAGGAACCTAACTAAAACAGACTAAAGAAGATCCTGATGATTTATTTGACTTGTGGATTTATTTCTAATAATTTAAAATACAAATCTGAAAAATGGTTTGTATTCAATTTGATATGACTTCAGAACAAGAACGTACAGGCTAAAAGTGGCCCAGGAGTGGAGTGTGCTTTTGAATGAACACAGAATGGATATGCATACCAGCCTCTTCTCCCGCAGAAAGTATTGGGCATATTATTTAACTTCTCTGCGCTTTTGTTTCCGTAACTTTGAAATGCAAATCATAGATCTCTCATAGGATAGATGTTACATTTAATGAGCTACAATGTGTAAAGCAGCTAGCTAACAAGGTAAAGGCACTTGTCCTAGTTAAGGAAGTGTCTGCTGGGGAAAAAAACTATTATTTTGCCTTTTTTGATTTGTTTTGGTTTTTGGTCATGCTTAGGCTTGGTTCAGACTGGACAGGAGGGACTCTGAGTGTGGAGGAGTTACATTGTCTCCAAATAGTCTGAAGGGTGGCGGGTATCTATCGCCTGAGAATGTGGGAAGGGGAGAAGATAGAATAGAAAGGTCAATACAAACATCAACCACCACACAGCTTTGGTGAGACATGCTCAGGCTGATGAAAAAGCTATAAAGTCATATTGTGGGGTGCTTCCCCTTCTCAGTAGCCTGATGCATTGGTTCTGATGCATTGGTGTGTTTTACCACATTTGTATTCAGTATCCATGTTTCACGAACCTGCTTCAACAGGGTTTCTCAATCTTGGCACTATTGACAGTTTAGGCCACAATTTTCTGTGGTGAGGGCTGTTATACAGGGGTTTTATTATTATTTTTTACTTATATCTTTTATATTATTGTGTATTCCCCATAGGTTCCTCACAAACAATTCACCTGTGAACGGACACCATAGTCCCTTGTGCTCTTTCCTCCCCCGTTTTGAACCTTTATCCTCCCCCTCCCTCACTGAATGTCTCTCACTGATGGTTGCCTGCTAGTTTTTGTTGTTGTTGTTGTTGTTATTTTCTCCTTCTGATCCATTATTTGGTTCCCCTATATTGCTCCTATGAGTGAAACCATTTGATATTTTTCTTTTTCCTTCTGGCTTATTTCGCTGAGCATGATCCCTTCTAGCTATACAGGAGTTTTAAGCAGAATTTCTGTCCTTATCCACCACGTTGACAACCAAAAATGTCTGAGAACACTACCAATTAGCCCCTAGGGTGGGTGGTAACAAAATCATCGATGCTTGTGAACCACTGTTCTAAAATAATACTTTGGTGGGTGCGCTACCTGATTGGGGCTGTGTGTGGGGGGAGCCTAATGTTACCTCAAATAAAAAATGTATATATATATATATAAATCCTTTTTACAGATTAGAACCTCTGTTTAAATCAGGAACTCTAATCATAGAAAACACAATCAGCAGAAATAATACCCCAATCTCTTCTACAAACACCCCCTTATATTTACAAACTTGGCCCAATATGGCTATGTACATCTTATGGAGGGCTGCATCCGGAAAGAAGTGACCTGAGTTCAGATTCCTCCACAGCCCCCTACCCAGTGAAGGGCTTGTGTGATAGTGTGGTGAGGGGAATGCCATTCTCACTTCTCTGGATTCTGATTAATGACTATGTAGATGGGAAGATAACTGGCCAAATGGCGAGGTTACCACAAAGTCTTGGATCAATATCCAGGCAATTGTAAAAATCTACCTAAATACCTGGTCACATGTGTGGGAGAATGAGGCTTAGATAGGGGTTCACTCCCACATGCAGTAAGCCCCAGAACCCAGCACCTGGGGAGATCTGCCCTAGAAACTCTAAGCATACTTCCCCCTGACAGGCCCATAGTCCCAAACCTTTTAAGGGTACACAGAAAGCAGCAGGCTTATTCCCACCAGGTGGAAGCTCCCCTTAAACAAGAAATTGAAACCAGGACAAAGAAGCATATTAGGAGATTTGTACTTAATGCAATCTCCTATACAAATCAAGAACCAGAGTTCTGTATCTACACTGCATATACTCAGAGGACCTCACCTTTAACCCCAACTCCTGGAACTGTGTCCCAATCAATACCCACTCTAATAAAATACCCCTCGCCTGAGAGGCTGGAATAAGAGGGAAGGGACCCCCGACACTCCAATTTTCTGAATTTGGGGAGGAAATGGGGGGACTTTATCATATAAAAAGGCAAGTGAGGGGGAGTTGGCAAGTGTCTCCCTCCACCTTCCTTCTCCACCTCCACCCCCCCAAAAAAGGAGATGCATCATTTTCCTCCTTCATAACTGGATATGTGCAATGAAATAAAAAGAGAATGTATGGACTGGTGACCAGTAATTATTGTTGTTTTCAGGAGGAGTTTGCAGATTTGTCTACTTAATAATCACACAGTTTAAAGTCTGCGGGTTCTTTCTTTAATTCACCAGGTCCTGCCCACATCTTGGATGGCAGGGGGGATTGTGCTGATGTAGCACGCTAGGCACAGCAGGGGCAGACAGGGGTTAAGAGACTAACTGTCCTAATCACAGAGTGAGCTTGAGCTATGAGGAGCAGTGAGGTTGTAAATTAAGTGCACTCCTCTGAGCATCTTTGAAATTATTGAAAAGAAGTTGGTGTAAATCCTGACATGATCCGGAGGAGGGTGGTGCACACCATCTGTTTGGTTTGTGGAATGATGTATGCTTGCTGACCCCTGATGTATAGAGATCATAGCCCCGGGGACAGAGGCAGCTCTGCTTCTGGGTCTCTTGTGCAGGTTTTCATAGTTGCTTTTGTTCCAGCTCTTGTATGCATAAATAAATAAATCTTAAAAAAAAACCAACGTAGTTGCTTTTGTTTATCTTTAGGGAAGAATTCGTTTAACAAGAAATCCTTCTATTTTTCCTGCTAAAAATCAAGAATGGGCTAGGATATAAAATGACTAAAGACTGAATGAGGGCCCATAGCACTTTTCTTCTAAGTCATGAACTGTATTGATTGACGGACTTTATCATATCTACTCTGAAAATCAATGATCTCAATTCTTTGAATCTCTTTCACTTAAAACTAAGAAAATTTCCTTGTTCTGAGTAGCCTCTCTTCTTCATTCTTCCCTGTGTAGCAAGAGGATTTTCTACCTATAATTTGGGATAGTTTGGGAAGATGGTTTCTGGGTTTGCTGGACAAAAAAAGAGCAAATTGTAGAGTGCTTCCTGTTTTCAAATCCTGCTCAAACTTTTACCAGCTGTGTTTTCTGGGTGAGATTTTAGCAATGCAGATTTAAACTTATGATCATCAAGGCATTATATTTATTTACTGATGGTCAGTAGTTGAAATGGAAAGTGTTTCTCTATCCAGTGTTATGGAAAAAGGAGACTGCATAGTTTGGTGGGCTACTTGCTGTGGCCTTCAGAGACCTGCCTCTACCCTAAATGGGTTCACCCAAAGCACATGAGAGATTTACCAGTTTGACCCAGTCTGATGATGATGTTGGTTTCATCTACACCTTTTTCAATAGCCTCTGGCAGAATCGTAGTTGATTTCAAGGTTGATGTAGGTGGAACTGAAAGGCCTTTTAGTTCCCAAATATCACCTCATTACTTTGTCTTGGTGTCTGGAGCTTTTACTCTGGGTCATGCTTTAACTTTAGGATAAGGGAAGTGTCACAGAAGAAAAGGTGAGTTTGACTAGTTCATTCTTCCCTCCTCAGGAAAGGACACAGGCAGACTGCTGAGCCCTCATCTTGGTACTAACATCACAGACAGGTGCCTAAACAGGAAATGCCCTGGACAGTTTTAGGATTTTAAAGTTTTCCCATATTTTACGTGGATGGTTTCTATAGGAATAACCATGAAACACACAATAATTTCTCAATGCCTATGTTGAAATCCATGGACTTCCATTGGAATCCTGGCTTCAGACTTTGGTAGTTCATATGTCATTCTCCACTTCAGCTATTGAAGCAGCAGGTGGAATGAAAAGAGCCTGTTTCAAGCAGCCAGATTTTGTTTTGGTTGTCAGCTGAAACAGAAAGCCCATCATTCTGGGCTTGGCAGCTTATTAGTAGAAAAGCCACTGGGAAGCTCTGCGTTGGTAATTTAGAGCACAGATTTTGTCCCTGATACAGCTGCAGAGCAGCAGGTGGCTGTGACTTAAACAAACACTAGCTTTTAAAAAATGGAATAAGAAAATGGAAAACTTTTTTTTTTGCACATGTCAATATAGCGAAGTAAGGAAGAGTTTATTTCTTCTACCTCTAGATTATCTTCTTATTACTTGCCTCTATCTATCTATCTATCTATCTATCTATCTATCTATCTATCTATCTATCTATCTATCTATCTCAATTCAATTTATTTTAACAAATATTCATTGATTATTATGTGCCAGACAGTGTTAGGTGTCAGGAATCTTCATTTTCTGTTATAGATTTCTATGTGGACACAGACATGAGTATAGGTTCGTAATAAAGGAACAAAGAACGACGACATTCTTTCAGAGCACTTAGCAAAGAGTCATTTTGATCATGGAATGGAAGAAGTCTTCCAGGAGAAAGTGAACAGAAATAAAATGGATAAAAAGAATAGAACTGGACTGGACCAGACTGGAGATATTAGGTACTAGTCGGAGGGAGTTGTCAGAGAATGATCTGAAGAATGTCAGAGTGATTGAGGGTAGGAGAAAATAAAATAGGTATTTTCATTTTCTGTATCTATCTGATGGATATGCTCATATTAAAAAATAGATCTACCAAACAATCCAGCAATTCCGCTTCTGGATGGAATCCAAAGGAAATTAAGACAGGATTTTGATGAGATCTATATGCTCCCATGTTTATTGCAGCATTATTCACAATAGCCAAAATATGGAAACCACCCAAATGCCCATCAATGGATGACTGGAGAAAAAAGAAGTGGTACATATTCACAATAGAATAGCATTCATCCAGGAGAAAGGAGAATATCCTGTGATTTGTGACAACATGGTCTTGAGTATATTATGCTAAGTGAAATGTCAGATCGAAAAAGACAAAGTACTGTATGATAGCACATATGTGGAATCTAAAAATGTTAAATCTATGAAAACAGAGTAAAATGGTGATTAATAGGGGATGGGAGGGGCAGGGATAAGATTTGGGGAGATTAAAGGTACAATTGTAATGAGTAGTAAATAAGCCTTAGAGTTATAATGTACAGTACAATGAATATAGATAGTAATAGTGTCCTGTAACAGTACATGTGATACATATTGCTGCAACAGCAATCATGCTACAATATGTAAGTACATCAAGCAACATGATGTATACCTTAATTGTATACAATGTAACATGTTAAATTTATTCCATGAATATGCAAAGGGCACCTTATTTTTCTTAATTAAAATTATTGTAATTTTTGAAAAAATTGTATCATTTTCCATTGCTGTCAGATTAGTTTACAACACTGCACACAATATAGAGGTATAGGTTACACCTCTTCAAATGTACCTTTGCACACCACCCCCACCACCAAAGCACCAATAATCTTCCACCACAGTCTGTTGTACCTTTTTACTTCCCATTACCACTCCCTTTCTGCTAGCCTCAGTTATGCAGTCATATTTGGAGGGCTAGTTTTGGTATAGTATTGTTTATTCTATTGTTTCATTTCTTTATATTCCACATATGGGTGAAATCAACCAGTATTTATTTTTCTGCTTCCTACTTCTTTCGCGTAGCATAAGCCCCTCCTGTTCCAAGCATGTTGTTTCATATGGTAAGATTTTATCTTTTTAAAAAACACAACTAATAGTTTTCCACTGTGTATGTGTAGATATATACATATATATGTTTATGATATATACAGGTAATATGTAGATATGATACATAGATATGATATGTATAGATGTGATATACACACAGATGTGATATATATCTACATGACATCCTTATATCAATTCATTTATCACTGGGCACTTTGGCTGTTTCCATAACTTGGCTATTGTAAATAGTGCTGCAGTGAACATTAGAGTGCATGTGTCCTTTTGAATTAGTGTTTTGAATTCTTTGGATAGATACTTATGAGTGGAATTGCTGGATCACATGGTACATCTATTTTCAATATTTTGAGAAACCTCCATACTGCTGTCCATAGAAGCTGGATCAGTCCACATGCGCACCAGCAGTGAAAAAGTGTTCCAAAGGGTATTTTAACTACCTCTACCAAACCATTTGCTCTGGGAGGTCACAGAATGAGATGCCCTAAGCTACAAAGGTAGGCAGGAAGCTTTTCTTGTCATATGGAGGATGGGGAGGACAGAAGGAAGCACTGAGAAAAGGAGATGGAGACTAAGAGAAGCTATGGAAATAAATTTAGAGTAATAGGAGTGTAAAAAAATAAATGGTTCTAAAGTAAGTATATGAAAATTGATAGTTTTTGTCTAAACATGAGTTACCACCTCAAAGATATAATGCAAAAATATTATCCATAACAGTTGTACAAATGTAAAACATGCATGATTTATCTTAATCAGAAATTTGGTGCAGAAAGATTAAGATAATTTCTTTATTGAGAAAAACCAGATAAAGAAAACTATTGTACAAAACTCTGTAGATGCTATTAAAACAGGTTATTAAAATGATTTGACAAAATGAATAAAAATAAAATGTTCATGAATAGAACCTTCAACTTGTAAAAATATTAGGGGTTCCTAAATTTTTATAGATTTAAAATGATTCCAATTAAATTCCAACAAGATTTTTTTGAAATGTGTAATTCTGTTAGAAGAAATGACCAAATAAATTAGGGAAGTTTTAAAAAAGAGAAGTGTTACTTTACTAGACACTAAGATGTACTGTAATCCTAAAATACATAACATTTTGTAATACTGAAGCAAACTCACATACAAGTCAATTAAATAGAAAAAAGCTTAAAGCAGATATTTGCATACATCAGAATTAAGTATATGATTAAGGAGAGATTTCTAATTCATGCTTAAACAAAAGATTAATTTATGGGGTGAGGACAATGAAAGAACTATATATAGGAAAATTGCCCAATTGTTATATCACACAACAGGCTAAAATTCAGTAAGGTTATATTGAAGTGTTAAGTGTAAAGCAATGTTACAGAAATATTTAAAAAAAATATAGATCACTATTTATGTGTGAGGGTAAAACCCTTTTTTGACCTTAAAAACAAAGGTTTAAACCATCACATAAAAGGTTTGGCTACATGTTTATTTTTCATACAAAAAAGTAAATAAGTTAAAGACACGGGAAAATTTTAATTCAAAGGATTAGATTCTTAATATATAAAACACTTGACAGATCAATGTACAAAAGATAAGCAATAGAGTAGACAAATGAACAAAGATTATGGACAGACAACTGACAAAAGAGGACAAGCAAACTGAATGCCAAGAGAATCTTTTTGGCCTGGCTTATCAAATTTGTAAAGAATTAATATATATATAATATTGGGTCTTAGTAAAGGTGTTGGTATTGGTGAGGAAAATGAAAATACTCATTTAATGTTAATGGAGATTTAAATGCTTACACCTCATGGACAGTGATTTAATAATAGACACTACAGCCTTAATAATGCCTATTATGCCCCCTCAGCAATTCTTCTAGAAATTGATCCTAATGAAACAATCAAAAGTGTATGCAAAGATTTATCAATGAATATGTTTATCCTGGTGGTGTTAAAATAACAATGAATTTTAAAAAGTAATAGTTATTTAGAAATATTTTAAATCTCTAAAAAGGAATTGGTTAAATAAATTTACACAAAAGAATATTATGTAACCTGTAAAAATCATGATGTATAAGATTATAGTGAACATGGGAAAATATTCCCTTTTTATTCTATGCTGAAGAAGAAGAAAGAAGAGAATAGGAAATGATATAAATTATGATCCTATTATAAAATCATTTCAAAATATGCTATACATATTTTAATGGAAGCATATGATGTCCAGTTACTGACAATGATTATCGATCAGTGGTAGGATTAGAAAATATTTTGACTTCAATTGTTTGTATTTTTCAAGTCTGTTATAAAGAATTAGAAAATGAAAAATAAAACACATTTATTCCATTTAAACATTCCAGTCTCAGTGCATGGCATAACACATTCTTGCAGAAACAGCGGCATTAAAGCATTTAGTAACTGGAGTGGGATGTCTGGAAAAAAGAAAATCAGTGGCAGCGTGGATGCTACCAGGTCGCTTGCATTCCTGCCTGCCTGGCACATGCAGACAGGGTTTCAGGATGAACAATTTGCAAAATATTTCAGAAATTACATCCTCCTCTCTGTTCTCTGCTTTCCCTGCCCTGTACACACCCAGAGTGAGAGCAAGGAGTTTGGGTGTGTAAGTAGCTGGGGAGATAGTAAGTAGCCAAGTTCTGGTACTATGGATTGACAGACTTCTTGTTCTCTCTGTGTGCTCCCCAGCTGCTTTGACCTCCAGAAGTAACTTTTATGTAAGATACAAGGAAAATACTTTCTTCTTTATATAGCTGACAGATCAGAGAATCAGAGGAAATGGCAGTTAACATGGACTGGGGAATCTCTTAACTCATTAGGCCAGGAGACCTTTATTGAGAGTCAGCTTGATGAATGAGAATTCCCTATCTCCCACACGAAACTGAGTGAGGTGGGCTAGAAGTGAGGCATGGATGAGAGCAAGACCTGGACAGAACACAGACTAAACTGGACGATTAAAATCAATACTGGATTAAGACTGCCCATGTTCTACTCATTCAATCTGTTTTTTTCTTTCTGTCTCTCCATATTTATTAAGCACCAACTGAGTACTACCATGCCTTGGGAGTCCCAGTTTCATATTTCAAAGGACCTTTCAGGCTAGGGTCTATAATTGGCAAATGGTTTATATCCTCGTCCAAGGTTTTCTGATTTCCTGTTTTATTTTTCTTTTATTACCTCCATGGTTCCCTGAAGGAAGTAAGTGATGATCTGTATTGTCTGTCATGATATTAGTTAGAGAGTAGCATTTAGCCCCCTTTTCTCCAAAATGTGACTAATGCTGAGAAGGATGAGAGCCTAAGTCAGTGGAGTGGGGTAAGGGGTGGGAATAAGGAAACCTCCTTAAATGCTTCGTCAGCCCATAGTCAGATATTTTGATTGAATAGATCTAGGGTAAGGTTCAGATGCTCTTTGTTTTGAATAATGCCCTTTAACTTACAAAAACTGTGTATGATTGATTGAAGGTTATAGGCTCATGCCTGTTCAGATGTATGTTAACACACCAACAAAGCACCCATAATCCTCCACCATAGTAGTCCATTTCCCCCCCTTCCCCCCCCCCCCCCGCCCCAACCTCCCCTTCTGCTAGCCTCAGTTTTACTGTCATATCTCTGGAGTTTGTTTTGGTATAATGTTGTCTGTTCCATTGTTTTGTTTCTTTATATTCCACATATGTGTGAAATCATCCAGTATTTTATCTTTCTCTTTAAGAAATAAGAAAGGTCTTGTTCAACATGCTCTGCATTTCAGGGAACATTTTAGAGAGATTTATTATTTCCTCAGTAGAGTTTGAGAGTTCCGGTGGAGTTCCTTGAGGTCAGTAATGAGGGCGGCGATAGCAGAGCAGAAGGCTTAGTTTCCAAAAGGGAATCTCAATCAGTGTGAGCCACTGATTGGGCCGATCAGTGTGGAATAGCCCTCTGACACATGCCTGTCAGGTAGCCTGTAACCTACCCAAGTTTCTGACCTCCTCTCCTTACAGGGAAGGAGAGAAAGAAATAGGTACTTGAAGATTTTTTTGCTTTTACTTCTGTCATTGGCTGTGTTCTGTTCGCCCAGTCTTCCGTATCTTTCTATTTCAGTGTTGACTTTGGATTCTTATTCCGGTTGAGTCAGTTCATCTGATTTTTCAGATCTCAGTATTTTGTTTGAGTTCAGGGAGTTGGTTTGTTACATCTTCAAACCTAACCTCTGACCCTGGATATTCTCTGACCCACGATTTATTTCCTGTCCCTTCTGCTCAGCGTGGTGACTGAGAGTGATGGTAAGTTGTGATGTGCAGTGGCTCCATGTTTTGGTTCACAAAAAGGACAAATTAGATACTGGACACCTCTATCCTAAAGCACTAACTATAGAATCACATGGTTAACTGGCCATACGGGAGTTTGTAACTTGACAGACCCATCTAAGGTTCTGCCTTGATGGGAATTCTGAAGCCTTGCCTCTGAACCTTTTATCAACAAAGTACAAAATATGACCTTTTATTAAATTTCTACCTTTATGTGTTTTATTGAAGTGAAAGACAAGAGGCACATGTTTTACTGAAATTAGAGAAAGTTGAAGATCTTACACTCTGCATCTTTGAGTTCATGATTATTTAGTCAAATTCTGAGGAGCAGTGATAAAAGGTGTTTCATTTTGGATTCATGGTGACACTCAAGCAGTGTGACTGGGAGGGCAGCAGACCCCCATGAGGGGTAAACTGACCCCCGATGCTTCTATTCTTGCTGTTACATGTAACATCAGAAAGGTCTCTGGAGAAAGTGGTGAACATACTTGCGTGTATTGGCAAGGCCTCTTTATCTTTTCCTGGTCTGGTCTAGAGTTTGTAAGTATGACTTCTGGGTCATTCTTCAGCAATGCTTCTATATCGTTCTACCTGATGTTTTTCTGATTTCTTCTCTCTCTGAACTCTTGAAACAATATCTACACTATTCAATTTCCATTGAATACTTCTCATCTTTTCCTGTTTCTGATCTCTGCAATTCACTTTCCAGCATTTTGAGCACTTGTTCCATGTTATTCTTCCTTGTATATGGAGACAAGTTTTCTTTTCTTTCTCCCTGACTTCTGTCCATCTGCACATCTCACTTCCCTGTTTCTACCTTACATCCTGTTCTCAAGAGCGAAGGAGCTGCTATGCGGATTGTTCACCAGCTGGGAGTCAATTATCAGTGTGGTTATTGTGCTTTGAAAGCCAACACTGTCTACAGTTTTTACTTTGGAACTTCTTGCTCCTATGTGATAATGTACCCTGGCAGCTCTTTTCTCCTACTTCACGCGTTAACACTCTTTGGTTCCAGTGAGGGTGGAGCTATTTATGTTAGTCGCATGCGTATGTATGTGGGATAGAGATTTAGACTGAACCCTGATCTGTGTCCTCTGAGACAACTCTTACCAGAGAGCCCTGCCTTGTGTCTTTAGATTATGCCATCCAGTGCAACCAGAACCCACTGAGAAATCTTAACACAAAGTATTTTCCATAGGGCTGTTACATTGTGTGTGCTTGAATGAGTAAGCAAAAGAACTAGGTAATAAAGAAGCAAAAGAAGGTGATCTTTAGAGAGACAGCTGAAATGTCATTCGAATGTTTGACAGCGATGGAAGAAGACTGCTTTGTGTCGGGAAGGGCTGGCTCGAGGCACAGTTATTGAGTAGTTCGCCCCTTAGTAAGGGGCCCTCTTTCTTGTTTAGTCATCTATTTTTCTAATCCTGCCTTCAGGCTGTTCTGAGTCGTCACACTGTTTTTATTCTATTAGTTTTCAATTCAGTATTTAACCCCAGACACATTCTTTGTCCACCTGTAAAGTGAAATAAGCTCATTGTTTGAACACTTGTGTATTTGGTGATATGGCCCTAAGGTCCACAGGAAATATTTTTCAGAGCTTGTGAGGAAGGGGTGTAGCAAGGAGATTCCATCAGGATTGTTAGTCTGTGGGGACTAGAGGGAAGAAGAGAACAAGCTTACAGTTGAAGGGAACTCGAGATATATTTTATTCCTGTTTATTGTAGATGAGAGGCTCTCAAGGTCTAATGTAGCACCAATAAAGTGACTTTGTGTCTAACATGGAGGAAGGGCCACTTGGAGAAGAATGTCAGCTGCCCTATGAAGAGCAGTGAACTTGCAAGTGTGGGCATTTGGGCAGCTGTCCCTGGCACCACTGTGTGGAGGGGGGCAAATTCCCTTTTGAAAAATCATTCCTTGGTTGGCTATACCTTGGTGCTGGGAATGCTCACCTATGTGGATTTAGGTATATTTTGCAAAGCCCTCGTCAAATAATAATCAGGTTGCCTAGGAGGTAATGTATGTATAAGTTATTACCCTAACTAGGAGTACCACTGTATAGACTCATGCAAACCTAGGACACATGGACATAGGCTACTTAATAGAGCATGGTGGCTGATGCCAGGGGTTAGAACAGAGGTCTAGTCACTTTGGAAGACTAGAGTGTTTCTAGAGAGGACATGTCAGGAGCTTCTGGAAATAGGAAAAGGAAGTTACATTTTTGGTTATTTGGAGAAGGTGGAAAGGGGAAAAGCACAAGGAGAGAAGAGGTGTAAATAGAAAACCAGGCCCTGGGAGGCAATCTTTTCTAACTTCAGAACTTTCCTAATCTTGATTATTTTTGCCTATGATTACTTTTATTTCTATTTAAATAAGTTGGGAGTGAACCAGCAGCTAACTATAAAGGAGTGACTTATTAACTGCTTAGTAGATTATATTAGATTACCAAAATCTTTCCTCTGTTGAGAGCAAAGCTCTCCTTTGGTGCTTGATTTGTTTCCTGCAGGGCCCACCACTGATACAACATTGGAATTCAGGGATTGTTTTCTTTCTGATGAGAGTGAACAAGGTATGAAGGGAGTGGGGATGGATGAAAGCTTGTAATAGACATCTTTTCAGAGTATGGATGGCTTGTCTGTCTATACTACCCAAATGAATGAGGTAATTGAAATATATCCTTAAAATCACTCCTAGGGAATATGAAAATGGTCTTTTATAATGTGACCTGTCTTGGCCTGTTCCCCACTTTCTGTGCAAGAAGGAAGGGAGGGGGCAGTTGATGTATTTTATCAGTTGGGGAATTAAGGAGCTGTCCATGATCTTCTCTTTGTTGCATGAAGACAATGAAAAGACATGAAACCAGGTTCTAAAGAAGTTGTACGATACTGAATTGCTTTTTAATAGTCCTAATTAGAAGACCCATTTTTGTCAACAAGTCACTCGACTGTCCTATTTCCCCAGTCAGGATGGATAAACCTGCTTACTATCTCTATTCTCCAGATCCTATCCTGTCCTTGTTCTTCTTCCAGCAGTGACCTCTTTTTAGTCAACTAACGATGATATAGTTATCACTGTACTGGCTGCCATTGACTATGTTATGCTGCCATCAAAAACAAACATTGAAACTTCAGTGACGGGGATAAAATTTTCTTTTCATGGATATCTGATGTGGGTCAGCTGGGTTTCTCTGCACCTGCTGAAGCAGCTGTACAAGTTCTGCCTTCCCGAGATTGCTGCCATGTGGTTTCTAAAGGGAAATGTAAGATGTAGGAGATGCTGCTCTCATTGTTTCCAGCAGGAAGTAGAGGAAGAAAACATCTCTCCAACTTTGCCAGAAGGTAGTCAAGTGGTCCCAATTTAAGTACAAAGGAAGTAGAACAATTCCCAGGAAGAGAAGCTGGTGTGGTGAGTAAGTGGCTTAACCTTTATATTCTTACTGGCAAAGATGTTCAGTTAGAGAAGGTGCCAGGCAGAACCAAAAAGGGTGCCAAGATTGTGAGATCAGACTGATATATGGATTTCAAGCATTAGTTCACTTCCTGGAAATGAAGGGACTGTGAGGAAAACTAAATGATGTAACATTTCTATAGTTTTCAATTCATTGCCTGGCTCAGGGCAGGCATTCAAAAGGTGTTATTTCCCATCACATTCCATGTCTGAGTATGCTGGGTAAAGCCTTGGGAGCAATGGGCATAATGATACAAGTTCTTCTGTTTGTATCATGAACAGGTCAGTCTTTAAGGACATGTGGTGGGAAGCTGCTAAAATTTTCAGGGTAATTCTTTCAATTTATTCCTTTGGTCTGTCTTTGGACTTAACGTTTACTAGGATAAACAGGAAGATCTCTGACGATCAGACTGTTGCTCTAGAGAAATAAGCATTTTCCTTCTTCTTAATTAATCTGGCTACTCCCTACAGCAATTTTAATAAGCTATGATGCACAGAAAGATGAAACATTCCAATTGTTTTTCTATACTGCTATAATCCTTTACAAGTACTTGCCTCTGATGTATAATGTCCTAAATCAGACACAAAAGAATCCCAGCTTTGATTTGACAAGCCTATCTTTTCACGAAGGGGGGAGAAACCACCCACCTAAAACCCTGATTCTCTCAACAGCTGTGAAACAGTCCCCTTACAACGGAGTGTTTCCGCTGTTGAGAGTAGAACTCTTCTGGGTTTGACTGCTTCCTGCAGGGCCCACCACTGATGCGACATTTAGTTCCGTGATTATTTTCTTTCTGATCAGAAGTGGAACAAGACGTAAAGGGAGTGAAAATGGGTGTGGGAGGAGAAATCCCTGGTAAGGAAGAAAAATATGGAGTGGAAACAGTCAGTGGGGCAGGAAAAGAGAAGTGGGGTGGAAAATGCAGGCAAACCAAATTTGATCCCATCAGCTCATGAAATGCCTGGGAGGGCAAACCAAGTAGTGATGGAAAGGGAAGCCCCAGCTTTGAATCTTAATGGGGTTTGAGAACTGGTTTTGATTCTGAATCTGCCATCTCATAGCTGTGTGCTTTTAGCTGCCAAAATAACTCTTGTAAAATTTAAAAAAAGAAAGGACTGTGCGGAATGGAAGGCAGCATACAAATATGAGTCATTTTCATTATTTTTATCAAGATGTAGCTAGATACATGTTGAATTGGGTTGAGAAATAGGACAGGCAATTCTTACTCATTTAAGAAAATTTCTGCATACCTATCATATGTGACACATTGAGTGAAGTCACCAGTTATTGAGCTTACAGACTGGAAGTAGTCTTGTTTTTCTCACCAGCTGCTAGAAAGTTGTGCACTTTCTGTTTGACCCCACGATTCCTTATGGCCTCCATCTGATTTCCTAATTTCTCAACTTTTGTTAATGAAGTAGTCCCAAACTTTGTGAGTCTTGAATTGTCTGTTTTTAAAACTTCTTATGCATAAATCAAAGCTGTTTTCCATTCCTCTCACCGCCCTCTTCCCTCCAGTGCTTGGAGTTGAATCAGGAACAGGAAGAGAGAGGAACATACACAGTGATGTTCCTGCTCTCCTGGGTTGGTCCTCAGCATCAATCCAGTTATTTGCCCATGGCTCACTGTGACTGGTTGCTGAGGAGAGCCCACACCCAGATTGCTTCTTGGGCACTAGCGGTCCATTATGGGACAGGACTCTCAGCTGGAGGCTTCCCAAAAGATTCCTCTGTTCGAGGGCTTTTTTGCCTCATGGTGAAAATCAACAAGACATTTAAAGAGATTGTTGCTCCCCAAAGCGAATGTGTTCTGAATTTAGAAGTGGGGAATGTTATTATTTTCTTTAAGTTGTGTTGTGTTGTTAAAACTGGAAAACTGAGGGAGGGCAATGAATCTCTCTGGAGTTTAATATGTGTATTGATAAATAAATGTGTTATATGCACATCTTAATGTACATATTAAACTCTAGTAAGATCTGTCTCTCTCTCTGATCTAACATCTACCTATTTTGCAGTCTTGCATTTTTATCTCAAGTCCAGCACAGAATAGCTTGAACTCTTTCTCCTTGATTACAATTTATTTCAATTTTTTTTGAAAAGTAAATGTCACTTCTCATTTTACAGAGTCATTTTCATGATGCCATTACTTCTTTTGTAAATAATTTGTTTCCAGGTTTATTAAGAGAGAACTGATGTAAAATATTGTATATGTAATGATTTGATACATGCATATGTTGTGAAATGACTATATAACATGGTTAGTTAACACATCTATCACCTCAGACTGTGTGTGGTGAGAACTTTTAAGATCTAGTCTCTTCTCAACTCTTTTTTTTTTTTTATTTATACATACAAGCAGGGGTACAGGCCAGAGGTGTGGGGCGGCGAGAGGGTTCACCAGAGAAGGAGCGGGGAGCAGAACAGGCAGATCAGAAATACACTGCTGAGGGGAGCAGCGGGCAAGGCAGGAGAGGTCTGCCGTGCCATGTGGGATTCTCCCCGGCCGGGCGTCGAACTCGCGTCGCCGCTGCCGA
>PVIJ01001831.1:0-65098 GCA_004024925.1 Scalopus aquaticus
GTGTGTGTGTGTGTGTGTGTGTGTGTGTGTGTGTGTAGGGGTTGTGGGGGGGAGGAGAGGGATGGATAAGGGAGCAGCCAGGTGAGGGGAGATTCCATGACAAAGAGAGGTCAGCCAGGGGAGGCCAGGAGTCAGATCTGTTGCACACCCGCTATGTGCCAGGCACTTTCCATTCGTATCTCAGCTATTCTCACCCCCTCCCTGAACCTGACATTTGATAACAAGCCCAGGGTTATACAGATGGTGAGTGGGGAAACCAGAATTCCAACTAGGTCTTTCTGACCCCAGAGCTCTGCCCTTCCTACTGTATCATACTGGGACAGGATCTTTTCAGAGAGAAAAAGACAAGCACACGAGCTGGCAGGAAGCCAGACCTGCAGTGCACTAGAGCAAGGGGAAAATCCCCCTGTGCCAGGAGCCCTTGGGGTATACCGAGGGGCAGGGACCAAGACTTCAGGGCACTCATACCCCTCCTCAGGCGCATTACCACCCCACTCCTTTCCTTGGTCCTTGATGCTCCACCCAGCCCAAGGAGACAGAGACTACACAGGAAGGAAGGAGCCCTGGACTGGGATTCCAGTCTTGGGTTTCCAGCCCAGTTCTCTCTCTGACTTGCTGGGGGGTTCTGCTTTCTCTGGGCTTCGTAGCCTCAACTGGCCCAGGGGCTAATACCACCACACACCCGTGTGAAAGCAGGGTTTGGACCTCTTGAGTCCCCTCTAAATGCTGAGGCTGATGCTAGAAGCCCGCAGTTCTCTCCCGCCCAACCAGCCCCCTCACCTCTGTGGGTCACGCGGAGAGCGGCCTCCTGGCTGAAGCGCTGGTGGGCTGAGTTGGTGGCCACGCAGCGGTAGGAGCCTGCATCACCCTCCTGAAGATCCAAGATCTGGAGGACCCCGTTGGGAAGAGTGATGAATCTTGGGGAGGGGGGAGAGGGTACCTGTGAAGTGGGCAGGAGCACCACAGGGAGGGTGGCCTGCCCTAGCCTCCCATTCTGGCCAGAAATACCTGCAGCATTTCATTGTCAAACCCCACTCATAATAAAGAAATGCAAGACAAAACTACAACATACCATTTTTACCTCTCAGATTAGCAAAGGTCAAAAGTTTAATAACACCCTAGTTGGATGAGAGAAGGGCACTCTAGGCCAATCAATACACCCTCTTTCAAGAGCAAGTTGGTGACATCTTCACATTAGAACTGCATATGCCTTTTGACACAACAATGCCACTTCAAGGACTCTTCAAGATAGTATCATAAACGTACATAAATAGGTACTCTTAATGACAGTCACTCCAGCACTATTTGTAACAGCAAAAGATTGTAAACAATCCAAGTGTCCATCTGGAGGGCAATAACTGGCTATATTGGCTAGGGTACATTCATACAATGGAATGTTAGGCAGCTGTTAAAAAGGAGGTAGCCCATGTGTGCTGATGTAGGATGATCTTTAAAATGTGTTTGTTCAACAGTGTGCATGTGTGTTTGTGTGTGGGAGGGGGGCAGAGAGAGATATACGGACACTTATATGCTTGTATGAATGTCCCTGGTGCTTGTCTTTGGGGACATGTGGGATCCTTACAGCAAGGAACTTATTATTATACACCGCTGTATTTGTACACATATATATGTGTGTATATATATATAATATATATATTAAACCATTCACCCATATTACCTCTTCCCTCCACTGGCAATATTCGTTTATTCACAGTATTTCATCTGATATCTCGCAAAACAAATATAAGAGCTAGAGGTGATTACAACTTCCATTTTGTTGGTGACGATACCGAGACCCTGAGGGAGTAGGATATGTCCCTAAGGTGTCACCACTGGTGCAGTTAAAATATGAACCCAGGTCTTCGTGTACCTGCCCCCTCCATGTCTCAGTAGCCATTAGATGACCAAGAATGCCCTGGAAGGAATGTAATCCCCAGCAAGCCCCAGTGGTCCTTAGCAAGGTAACATAGCAACACATATATTCCTTAAGAGGGGCAAGATGGACGAGGATGGCTTCTCTGCCCTCTTGATTAGAGGGTGGGAAAGCTGCTCAGCCTAGAAAGGCCCAGACAATGCAATCTAGGGTGGAGAATTACCCACAGGACCAGGGTGCTAGAGAGCAAAGTGGGCTCTGGCCCAAGCAGAGGATGAGTAAGCTGAATCCTCCAGCTGTAATCCCTGCAGAGACAGCTCAAGGTAGAGAGTCCTAGTTTCTCCTTAGAACAAATGGTGCTGACTCCTACATGTAGGCTTGGCCAAGGTCAGAGAGGGAAAGGGGCAGCTGTGCATTTGGTGAAGATTTCTTGGCTTGTGGGGAAATGGGGTAGGAGAAAATCTAACCACAGGAAAAGCTATCTCAATGGTGTCGGGAGAAACTTCTGGCTAGGGGCCTGGAAAACTGGTCCAAAGACTTAGAGAAAAATCAGAAACCTTCATCCCTCCCTCTCTCACTCCCTCATTCCACAGGCTCACTCTCCTCTGTCCCAGGGTCTCACCTTCATCCCACAGCTGCCCACATCAGAGGGGGCAAAGGGACAAGGGGGCAAAGGGTACTTGGAAGTAAAATCCTGGGCCAGGTCCCAGTCTGCTGCCATGGAAAGCTGAAGGGCAAGGACAAGTGTGGGGAGACAAGCAGGATCTGCCTGGGAAACAAGGCCCCATCCCCATTTAGGTCTCCTCCAGCTTGTATGTTCTGGATCCAAGAACTGGTTGCTCCCTGGGTCTAGCCTGCTGACATGCCTGCAGGGTGCCTGCCAGAGCTGCCCACACTTTGTTTTTTTAAAAGATTTATTTATTTATTTATTTATGCATACAAGCTGGGGTGTGGGCCAGAGGTGTGGGGGGTGAGAGGATTCATCAGAGACAGAGTGAGGAGCAGAAGAGGCAGACTGACTGAAATACACTGCTGAGGGGAGCAGAGGGCGAGATAGGAGAGGTCTGCTGCACCATGTGAGAATCTTCCTGGCAGGAGACCAAACTCGTGCTGCAGTGGCTGCAGATAGCTTCATAGTGCTTCGCTTAACTCACTGCACCACCAGGGAGGACCTGCCCATACTTCTTAACCCCAAAGTTGCTCAGTCTTACCAGGGAGATTGTGCCCTGGGTGCCCAAGAGCTGACACCTCCTTTGACAAGGATTGTTTCCTTAATCATGTGTGTGAATGAGTGAGCGAATGAAGGAGTGATACCCTCCCTTGGATGCGGTGCTGCTGCTGCAGGCAGCAGACGCAAAAGAGACTGCTGTCAGTGTTCATCTAAAATTTTTCCATTTAAAATGTGTTTTAAGGAGCTCTGTCCTTGGAAAGATGTCCAAGGAATATTGGTTAGTGGGGGGAGGGGAGTCACAAAACAGTGTTTATGAAGCAATTCTATTTCTGGAAAACAGATAAATGATAGGTTAGGACAGGCGTAGAAAAATGTTAAGCGGGGGTAAGTCTCACATATCATTTGTAGAGGTTTCTCTGGGAGTGGGGTTACTGGGGACTCATATTTGCTGTGTTTTAAAAAAAATGTTTTCACTCACTAGATCACTGATATATTGCAAAGGATATTAAAAAAAAAAAACAACCCAACACGAATCAACAGCAAGATAAAGAGAAGCCGGACAAGGTATGGGAAAAGAGTGGGGCAGTTGCAACTCTCCCCAAATCTCCACATATTCACCAGCCCAGAAACTCTAAAACATCTTTCACAGTGATTATTTATTCATTAGAAAATTTAAAACCTTTAAAAATTAAAATTGGGGCCTCCCTGGTAGAGCAGCGGTTAAGTGCTGCGCTGTGGAGCTGTCGGCAGCAGCAATGCGAGTTCAATGCCCAACTGGGGAGATTCCCACACGGTGCAGCAGACTTCTCCTGCCTCACCCACTGCTATCCTCATCAGCGTATTTCCGTCAATCTGCCTGTTCTGCTCCCCACTCTGTCTCTGGTGAACCCTCTCAACGCCCCACGCCTCTGGCCTCCACCCCAGCTTGGATGCATAAATAAATAAATCTTTAAAAAAAATTAAAATTGAACAAAGCACATGCCCTTGGACACTGCGTGGAACTCCGGGCCACCACACAGAAGCGGCAGTGGCGTGGCGAACTGGTTGCCCCACTGGTGACTTCAGCACATAACCTCAAATGTCTGGGCCTCGTGTGTCTCACCTGAAAAATGGGTTCCATAATTTTTGTCCTGACTACTTCACAAAGGCACCTGGTACCTTTTAATGTGTTGTAAGTTCACCTTAGCTCATGGGCATAAACACGATCTATGAATCACAAAAGCCAAACACAGACTGATATCTAAAATGACCAGGAGGGAACACTCAAAATGGCAACAGCAGTTTTCAGTTGGTAGGTGGCTATTTTCCCCCTTTCTGTACCTTTCTGGTATATTTCATCATGTAAAATTTAATTCAAATTTCAAATAAAACAAAATAGCTACTCACAGAATGAAAAGTCACCTCTGTGCAAAAGATTTTCTATGCCTGAGCTTAAGCTGCCCGTCTCCACCCCGATAAGGTCACTTGGACCCAGGCATTCAAGAATGCAGAAGAAATGACACAGCTGCTCTGAATTTCCTGAAGGCCAGAAGCCCCTACCCCAGCTCCTCAGAGATCTGCCCAGGGAAAAGGGTCACATGAGGATGACAGGCAGAAGGACCACGGAGATGCCCAGGGCAGATGTACAAGGGGCCCCATGGCATTTAAGTCTCATTAGTGCCATATTTTAAAACTATGAGAGGATGGTGATAACAAAATGACTCCAAGTGGATCCAGACACACATTTTTATTCCAGTGGTTACGTATTTATATTTATGGTTACCTTCTATTTATTTATGGTAAGTGTTGCTGGTTTGCCATTTTACTGCGTGAGCTAGTATTCCTTTCTAGCATTGTCAAAGTAAAAAAAGAGAGAGCTGACTTAAAGAAAATGTATTAAGCAAATGGTTTGGGGATGAACAAAATTAGAAGGGGTTTTGTGAAATCCTGAGATTGCTTTCATTGATCACGGGTTCCCATGGAAGGAAAATTATCTCCTATCATTAGAACTTAGTTTAAATATCAGGGGATTGCCTCAGGGTCTACTCTTTACCATCAGTTCCAAAAATATACACATATACCCTGACAAAGTGTGTTTATTAACTGCACATGTGCACGCCCCACACCAAGGCATATGGTCTTTTTCAAACCACTGGGCCGCGTTTATGAATAGCATATTTGTACATGTGCTATATCTGAGCATGGGTAAAAATACATACCTTGGGCATAATCAAGTTGCTGTTTTAGACATTTCTTTATTCCCCCCACACAATGTGCTGGACATGTGAGCCTGGCTTATTTATAGAAGAGGATCACTTTTCAGAGGACTTGGGGCAAACACTCCCAGAGCCCAGGAACTGGCAGCTCCTGCCTCCTGGGAGAGGCCTGTGGCTTCACGGGATGATGCCTGAACTAGATATTGGGAGGCCAGAGCACCTCGCTGCTGAGAGACATTGGGACGTACTTCTCGGCTCAGAGCCACGGACCACCTGCAGCAGGAACTTCTTAAGACCCTGCACCCAAACATTAAATCACAGAGAAGTGTATGTGTCATCCACATTAGGACTCTGGAGCCTGACATTCTGGGTGCTAACTGTGTGCCTTGGGGCAGGTTACTTCTGTCTTTGATCCTCAGTTCTGTTATTTAACAGTCCAGGTGATACTATCTGACACAGCCATGTGTGCAGACATAGGTAAGGATGTTCATCATGTGTTAAGTGAAAATAAGTAAAAGCTGCAATATAATACTATTTTTACTTTGAATAAAAAGTTTATGGAAAGAAAACTTCATTTAGCGTGTACAATATTACCCCAAAATTTCAAAATAATATTTATAAACACAATGGGGGGAGGTTGAGAAGGACAGACATCAAAACTAACAGCGGCTTTCCTTGGGTGAAAAGATAATGAATAATTTTTGTTTCCTCTTTTTGGTTTTCATGAATTTGAAAAATGCATCAACTAGGAACGTAAACTAAGAGAAAAATAAGAAACACCTTGACGGTGGTAGGAAGCAAGTGGGAAAACATATTTTGTAAAAGGCTTATTTAACACAATGCTGGACCCAGTGTGAGCTCTCCCTAAGAGGTCCCTCTAGTAAGTTTCAACGCAGGCAATTTTTCTGCTCTCTCCCACTCCTTTGGGGGCTCCCAGGAGTAGGGCCTCACTTGATTCTCATCCAGCTCATCTTTTCTGTGCTCGAGCAACTTCCAGGTAGTACTACCAGATAATGGTGAGAAACCCCACATTCAGAAAGACATAGAATTTAAAATGCTAGGACAGGTACGGTTGGGCCAGCAGTCCGGTGGTGCACTCCCTGGAACACTCACTCCCCCATGGGATGTTAACAGGGTTGCTCCAAGAGGGGCACTGGGCAACTGAGTCTAGGAAGTGCTCAGCTCAACAAGTCCCCTCCAGCACAGGACTTCTGAGTGCCTGGTCAACTCCACGAGGGAGATTTATAGGCAGTTTCCTGACCTTATCTGACCATGGAACACTTTTTTCAAGAAGCATCTTTAGAGACTAATGTGCTATAAAGAGAACACGTTGAGGAACTACGATCTAATCAAGCCTTTTCATTTTTTTCCCCTTTAATTTTATAGATGGGAAGGGTGAAGCTGAGTGAGAAGTGACCTGCTGAGGACCAGTAGGGCTCACCGATCAACAGAGTCAACGGGATCGCTTATATCTTGACCTCCCGCCCTTCTCCCTCACAAGTGTTGCCTGGATGTGTCCTTTTCTCCTACACCTTCACCCCTACCTAGACATGGACAAGAGTCAGAGAAGCTGGGACAACTCAACACACTCAAAACAGGTTAGTCCCAAGCCGGGGAGATCTGGAAACCAGTATTTCTGAGTTCTAAGGAATTCCACCTCCCCCAGGAGAAAATGAGACAGTGAGCTATCAACTACAATAGAGAAATGTAGGGAGAGGACTGTAGAGTGGCCGGGAAAGGCCACTGGAGTCACATTTCCAAAGATGCCAGAATCTGTGATGGGGGAAGCAAGTCATGAGATGACTCTTGAAGATCAAGCTGTAAGTTCAGACATACATGAGGCTCCAGTTTCCTGTTCATGCTGCATGGGCATCTGGACCTACCCAGGAGGCCACAATAGGGATTGACTCTGGGGTCCAGCCTCTGCTTCTCTTCTACCTTAGAAACTCCTCCTTAGCATTTCTCCACCTACTCATTGCCTTTTTAGGGAGAAAGGAGGGTGAAAGAGCAAGAACCTCCACAACCCATTTATCAGATGCTGTACCCATGGGAAGCAATTGAAAGAGGAAGTTATTCATCCAGGGTGGAAATGCCAGAGGAACCCTACAAAGAGAAAACCCTCCCTGCAGCCTCCAGACCCTGCATGAACAACAAACATTCTTCCAACGATTCACCGCGTGACCTTGCTTAAACGACAGCTCCTCTCTGGCCCTCAGTCTCCTCAAAAAGCAGGTGGTTGGATTAGCTCTGAAGGACCCTATCACCACCCCTCTCCAAGTTCCACAGCTTGATGGGAGGCTTTCCTCCCAGAGGGCAAAAACTTCATGTCCTTGAACCAGAAATGAGAGGAGATTCGGGCAGTGGTTGGCTCCCAAGTCAGTTTGAACAAATGGAGTCACCCAGACTCTAAGGAGCCCAGTTCCTGAGCATATCCCAGAGCCCTCTCCAGCCTGCCCACTGGGACCCACTCCCCAGTCCCCTACCGGGCACTCACCGAGGCTCCTCAGGCACGGCCACCTGGTCCTTCTCCCAAGTAATGACAGGGGCTGGCAGCCCTTCAATGTGGCACTCAAACCGAGCCGTCCCATTCTCCTCCACCGTCTGAGACTCCGGGTGCAGAGAGAAGCCTGCGAGCGCTGGGGATGAGGACATCAAGACACAGCAAGGACAGGGCGTGGGAAAGAGACATGGACAGCGAGTGTGGACAGTGAACCCCATCACACACATGCAGGCACATGCACACATGGACACACGGACACAGAGACACGGGAATAGACACGTGAGCAGAGCAAATTCAGACCAAGGGAGACAGTTGGGGAGAGGCAGCCAGGGGTTGAGGAGTGGGGATTGTGGATCAGATGCAGCAGCAGAATGAATTCAAGTCCCTCTGCCTAACAGCACTTTGTGGTCAGACTACAGTAACACGCATGAAAATTATCTCATGGTGATCTGTGCCTCCTGAGAGCCTTCCGAGGGGTGACACTCCACCTGCTGTGGGAGTGGAGAGCTCCCTGTGGTTCTGACTCTTAAAGCCTCTCTGGCAGGCTTCTTGGAGGAGAGCACCACTCTAGACCCCAAAGGAAAGACAAGAGAGACTCAGAGGGAAAGACAAGGCGTGGGGAGAAGTGGGACTACTGAGCAGTGAGGCAGACAATACCAGCAAGGGATCTACCTAGCAGGATGGGAGGCAGGGAAAGGAGGAGAGGACTCCAGAGAGAGGCCTTCAGGCAAGTAACTAACCTCAAATCCCACTTCCCACACCCAAGGTCTCCCAGGTCTCAGCTTAGCCCCCAAATGTAGGCACTTACAGGCGAGCTTGAGCACGGCCACCTGGCTGGCCACCACTCCAAGGGGGCCGTGGGCCAGGCAGGAATAGTTGCCCTCAATGACCTCCAGGGCTCCAGGGGCTGCCTTGTCACTGCGGTTGGGTGCCAGTGGCTGGGACAGCCACAGGGAGCCATTGGGGAGCAGGTGTAGGTGGTCGTGCTCTGGCAGGGCGCCGCCATCCTTGCTCCATGTCACACTTGTGGGAGGCCCGGCTGTGGCAGCCCCCAGACTACAGTCCAGCACCGCCGCCTGCCCCGGACCCAGGATCACTCGCAGTGGCCCGGCTCCACAGCTCAGCTCCACCGGCGTCTCCTGGGACAAAGGCAGCGCCCCTGCATAGAGGGGGCATGGACCATCAGTAGGTGTCTTCCCACCTCCCACAGCCTCCAGTTCTTGAGGCCTCCACCCAGAGCCGGGGTACATGAGGGGTGGGAGAAGTGGTCTCATGGAGAGACCTGCCCCTGGGTCCTGGCACTCCCCCTCTCTGTGATCTTGGCCAAAGTGCTGTGCTTCTCCGTGCCCACCCTTCCCAGCTGCTCAATTTCCTCATCCGTGAAAACACAGTTCACAGCAAAACTATTCATAATAGGCAAAAAGTAGAAACAACCCAAATGTCTGTCACCTGATGAGTGGATAGATATATTACTCAGCCAACAAAAGGAATTAAGTACTGATGTACCCTCCAAGGTAGGTGAACGCTGAACACTTCATGCTAAGCGAAAGTAGCCAGACACAAAATGCCACATGTTTCTATAAAACATCCAAAATAGGCAAATCCATAGGGACAAAAAGGAGATGTGTGGTTGCCAAGAACTGGAGAGAGGGGAGAACGAGGAGTGATCATTAAGGAGCGTGAGATTTCTTTCTTGGGTGAGGAAAATGTTCTAGAATTAGATAGTGATGATGGTTGCACATCCTTGTGAAATATATGAATAACCACTTATTCCTACACTTTAAGTGGTGAGTTTTATGGTATGTGAATCATATCTCAATAAAAAAAGTCAGTAATTCCTTCCTCATAGGCCTGTTGTGGACATTCATTGAGAGGACACGTGTGTGAGAAAAGAACACAGCACACTGCCTGGCCTGGTATAGAATAGAGGTTCAGCAATGCCGTCCCCTCCCCTGGAACCTTAGGGATTGTCTTGACCACTGATACCCAACAAAAAGTAGACACTAGGATAGAAAAATACAGTATCCAGGAAATGTATTGCGAGTGTGAGAACATGCTGTGTAAGAATGTATTGTGTTTCTGTGAATACATAAATATCTTGAATAAACAAAACAAAAATAAAATCCAGCTGGTTTGTGAGCACCTGGATAAAAGAAGTCAGACTTCCTCTCCTGTTCCACAGTGGAATACAAGGAGCAGATCCTGCTGGGCAAAACTGAGCGCTCTGTGACCACCCAGGTCGGAGCCAGCCCAAGCTCAATCCAAAGCAAGTCTAAAAGGAGGCTCCTCTGGTTCATTTCAGGCACTGGGGGGACCAGAGCCCTAGTGGCCAGCTGAAACTTCTGATATAGAGAGAGCAAAGACTTCTTCCTTCAGCTAATTTCCTGAACCAGAGGCAGAGCCCAGCCTGTGAGACAGACCCCAGCCTGTGAGCCAGACCAGGGCTCTTTTCTCTTTAGAAGCCCCAGGAGAGCCTGCAGTTCCAACACAGGCCTTGCCGCAAAGGGAAGAGTAGAGGGACAATGGAGGAAGGGAATAACATCCCAAGGTAAGGGCAAGACCACACAAAGATCAATGTCTATTATTTTTACCAACATTTCAGTAAGGTCCAGAAACCACTACTGACAGATAAATGGTTCTCCCAGGAGACTGGACTGCTGTCTACCTGTTCCACAAAAACTCAGTGGCCCAAGGTCCTTTCTTATCCTGTGACCTGATTCTTGCTTCAAGGCAGAGTGGTATATCTGATAGTGAACCAGGGACAGAGGTGAGGACAATGACCCATACTCACAACAAGGTCATTGTGGACTGACAGCCATGTGGGACATGTAGAAAGCACATGGTTATGGAATCAGGAGACCCTCAATTCTAGACCCAGCTCTGTTACAGTCTAGCCATGTGACCCTGGGCCAGTCATTTCCCCTTCTGGGCCTTAGTTTACTTGACTGTATCAAATATGTCTAAGAGCCTATGATCTTAAAATTATTCAGTGAACGGGATATACCTATTCCAGAAGATCATCTCACACAAAACTGTAGACACAACCTACCACACCTGAACACATACATCCCAGTCCCTGCCATATTCATCAACACCTGGACATGTATATGACAACTAAGGACCCCTTGTCACCACCCCTAAAGAGGAACAAGATTGAGTGGTGAAGAAAAGTCTGGACTGGCTGAGATAAGGAGGGCAGGACAGAAGCCAGGGTGCTGACATCACCATGTGAGGGTCAGACAGACAGAAGGGACCTGAACTAGGCCTCTGCCTTTCTTACTCCCTCAGAAAGTTTGCCCTGGGCACTTCCAACTGTGCAGACGGACTCAGCATTACTAGTGGGTGAGGGCGAAAGTAGTCCTTACCCTCACCGAGTTTCCAGTCTATTTTTTAAAAAGATTTATTTATTTATGCATACAAGAACTGGGGTGTAGGCCAGAGGTGGTGGGGGGAGGCTTCACCAGAGACAGTGTGGGGAGTAGAACAGGCAGATCTGCTGAAATACACTGCTGAGGGGAGCAGTAGGCAAGACAGGAGAGGTCTGCTGCACCATGTGGGAAGCTCCCTGGCTGGGGATTGAACTTGTGCTGCAATGGCTGCTGATAGCTTCATAGGGCTGAGACTTAATCCCTTGTGCCACCAGGGAGGCCCCATCTATTTTTATTTAAGTTACATCTATGAAATTATATTTTAAGAAGTTAATATTTTTAGCAAAAAATAACCTTGCAATGCAACATCTTACAGATTTGCTGCCTTCCCTCTCCAAATGTGTGCTACAATTTCTGGGGTGCTTTTCCAAATTCAGATGTTTCTCCAGTTTCTATTCTAATTGAGGAAATTGAATTGGCATCCACACCACTGCAGGTTGTGTGCTGTGGTGGAAAGAGCATTTGACCTTGGATAAAGATCAAGGTTCCAGTCATGCTGTTCCACCTAAAAGTTGTATGACAAGCCTCTGAAACTCTGTGGTATTCAGTTTCCACATTTTACATCTATAAAATGAAAAGGATGCTAACAAGCCTGTGATGATTAAACAAGATGATGTACATGGGGACCCCAGTCCAGAGCCCGGTGGAACAGGAGCTTCTTTAATGGCACTCTGTAAATTGCAAAGGGCCCTCGTACAAATGCTAATCACTGTTCTTAATATGCAGTCCCCTCTATCTCTGAGGCCCTAGAGTCTATGATTCAAACACTGGGTAAGGGAAGGCAAGCTCGGGCTCTCAGCCCAGTGTCTTCCAATTGCCCCATTCCAGTCGCTGAGCAGTCGGTTTGAATTTCAGGGGAGAAAAGCCCACATGACACGAATCCCTGAGCCCTCCGGCAGCCTCCCTGCCCCCCAAAGCACGTCCGGGGCTTGGAAAATCCCCTGCCGCGCTGAACAAACAATGTGAACAGTTGGGGCTGAGCAGCTGCTGGGTATGTCAGCAGCCTGGGCTCTGGCGGGCAGGACTATGGCCAGAGGGGCAGGGCAACTGGCTGGGGAACCCAGAGCAGGCTCCAATTCCTTTTCTGAATATTCATGGCTCAGCAGATGTCTGGCTTCCCCCCTTGAAGGAGCCCAGCACCCAACAAGGCAGAATAGGGAAAATCAACAGGGATGTAGATTGTGAAGAGAACTAGGGTGCCCCTCAGAGAAAAACAGGGCTCTGCCAAGCCGGCTCACATTGGTGGAAGTATGCGTGAAGCCCGAGGTGCCTCATTCAGTAGATGGGGAAACCGAGGCCCTCTGGTAGATAGTCTCTGTGGGAGACAGTCTGGGGAAACTGTCCTTTGACTTTCTGGGGATACACTCAGCATCCAGGACTCATTTGCTCCCAAATAAGAAGGTCCTACTTGGACACTGCCTCAGTGTCCAATCCTACTGCTTTTCCCAGGAATGCATGATTAGGGGTTCAGATCAGGTGCCAGCCCCCCACCTCTATGAAGCTAACCCTGTCTCCCCAGGTGAAGTTCTTCCTAAATCTCACATCACATAGCCATTTGGAGGCCCTTACCCACCCTTCCTCTTGCTGAGATGGAATGGAATGTGGTGGGGGTCGTCTACTTTCCTCCTCTCAGCTTCAGTTTTTCTAATCTTAAATGAAGAGTCTGTATCCAGGTTGCTCAAATATTCTCACTAAGATTCTCCCTGCAGCAGAGGAGAGCATACTCAGGAGGCTTGCTGACTGCCTGAGATGCTTTTATTTTTCAACCTCTGGCATATTCTGCATTCTGCTCCATTACACAGCAATGTTTGTTTTAATATAAATGTGGTTTCTGCACCACAAAATCTTTTCCTTAAAGTGATGCTCTGTGGAATGAGCCTGGTTTGTCCAGTGGCTCAGGACCCTCTCTTCCTGCCACCCCCAATCTCACTGCCCTGTCTGCCTCCTGAGGCCCTCAGTGTCAGGACTGGTGGGGTCATATCACAGGTGTTCAATGGACACTGTTGCCCACCAGCCTTTTGCCTCAAGGGGGCTTCCTCCTCCCACAGTCTCTTTTCCTTCAGTTCCTGGGTGCGACCTTGCTGAAGACAGTTTCTAGGCTTGGGAACCCCAGGGGCCAGCTCTCAATCTCCTTTTTCTGACAGATTATTTTACCCACTTACAGGATAAATTAGATTTTACGAGCCAATTAGAAGCCAGACAGAAAGGAGATTCGCTGCTGAGCCCCAGGGCCTGGGTACCATCTTTCAGTGAATTCTCAGGAAAGGGGTGGGTGAAATGGGGGAGGGGAACGAAGTTGAAATGGCTCTCTCATTAAGCCAAAAACTTGCCACAACATCAACTTCTTGTCACTTCTAAATTTCAGACTTAAACTTGTCTAGGGGCAGTTCTCCATGACACCATCACCACTTATTCCCCAGAGGTATAAGTTAGTTTCTTCCAGAAAACTCCCTTCCCCCTCCCAGGCCACCTCTCTTACCATACACTAAACCCCTCCCACCAACAGCTGGAATGAGAGCTTGGGACAGTTGCCTGGGACACAGAGAAGGCCCAGAGCTCCCTTTCTCCGCCCTCCTGAGGAGAGAGCTTCAGCCTCAGCCAACCTGACAGCAAAGCCACAAGCAACTGCCTGCTTACCTCCTGTTCCCTGACCCCTCTGTCCCCCACCAGACCACACCACCTCCGGTTCTCTGAGAGTACAATGTGTCCATGCATTATTCCATCTGCTCCTGCTCCCTGCGTATGCCCACATAAGTACCCCAGGACCTCAGTCACTAAAATCGTCACCCTCAATTTTTGACCTGCCTTTCTGCCCAACCAGCTTGAGGTTATGTCCTAGTACTAAATTCTAAATTCCCAGTACTTAAAACAGTCCCTGCACATGGTAGGTGCTCAATAAATACTCATGAATGGCTGTATGGACGTGCGGAAACACACCAAAAAGATAAGACACAGATAAGACACAGAGACCCCACATGCTTTTCCATGCCTCAGTTTCCTTATCTATAAAAGTAACTCCCTTGAGGGACAGGGATGATAAAAATAACCTATGCAGAGTATGTTGACACCTAGGAGACACCTAATAAAGGCACAGATAGAACAGCAAACTACACTGAAAGAAGCTTTATATTCAAACAGCCCCAGCTTGGGAGAGCACTGCCTCACCTGTTTTCCTGTTCTGTGGTTCATATGGTAAAAACCGCCTTTCTCCTGTCTCCAACTTTATCTCCCTGTGCACACTGTCTGCTCACTTGCTGGAGCCCCATTCTCCAAACTATGTGACAAGGTAACAAGGCCTTAATGAAACCCTCCAGAAGTCTCAGATCTGTATCAGCTTGCAGGCTCAGGTCTGCACCCAAGCAAGAGTTTACAGAGCCTCTGCTTCCCTGACCCCAATAACACCATACTCTCACCCCTACCCCCAAATCCAAAGGATGCTTCAGTCTCAGCAGTTTGGCAATAGTAGCTGGCAATCTAACCTGCCCAGAAGAAAAGGATTCCACTTCTCTGCATGTCAGGTCCAAAACAGCATCTCTCTGTTTTTCCTCCCTGCTGCCCCCACTCCCAGCTTCCATCCTCTTCTGACCAGGCTGGGACTGGGGTCCTCCCACATCAGAACTGTTCTTACTCCTTCCCCCACACCCTGGGAAGCTGGGAGCTCCTAGGCCTGCCTGGCAATGACATCTGTTCTGCATCTGGAATTCTGTGTCAAGTCTGATTGCTGTACCTCTGAAACCATGGAGGCCAAACAGGAGGAGGATAGGGCTGGGTGGAATTCCAGAATTCAGACAGACCAACTAAAGGGCCAAGCCCAAAGTTGATCATTTCTTATGTGAAGGGGAGGGGATGCACAGAGGCTAAACTTTGTATGTGTGCACCAAATCCAGAGAAAGTGTGGCTGCTTCAAGAGCCAGGAGACTGGTTCCAACCCTAGGTCATTCCCTATCCATGCAACTTTGGAAAGTTACTCAGTTTTTTCATCTGTCAAATGGGCTCATGCTAAAATTATTTCCCTTCAGTGCTGACATTCCATGATATGCTAATTGTGAGACTGTTTAACTTGAAAGAGATACCTTTAAGAGAAAGGAAAGGTAATGCTAATTTACACATAATGTGTAAACAGGGCCATTAATCGGGCCCTAAAAACACAAAACAGGATCAATGAAGATTAGGTAACCTCTGAATAAGATTCATGTTTAAGAGAGACTATGTTTGACCTGGCTCCTAACTCTTAGATAGGGCCATCCAACACCCCAACTGATGGAAGTGGGCCTTTGGGCCATTGAAGTGAGAAAGTGATGGAAAGACGAACTCCCAGATGAGAAGAAAGTAAGTACCATGTTCTTAGACCCCTCCTATTACTGATGTTTGGTTTTGTCACCCTCCACCAAATTCTAACTGGGTGGAAGAGTCCCATTCTTACATATGATGAGAGCAGCATCACTCAGCATTTCACCACCACCACCCAAGACAAGGGTCTAGAAAAGTTAACCCCGTCACTATCCTGACCCCACACCAGTCCTTTGTTCTCTCACACTGAGGTTGCTTAAGTGTCTGTTATATTTGACTTCCCTCACCCTCTGCAAACTCAATCCATCCTCAAGTCTTACTGAGTCCAGGTCCTAAATACCTCTAGAATCTGGCTGCTCTAGCCATCCCAGCTGCCACTACATTAGTTGCCACCGTCTTTTCTGGATTACTCCAACAACCTCCTAAGAAGCTGGAACTTCCAGCTTCCAGCCTTGCCCAATCGATTCTCCACACTGGCTGGAAAGGGCTGATGCAAAGCTGATCTTAAAACTCACCAAAGGCTCACAAGGGCTTTCAGGCCAGAATCCTTGGTGGAGTTTATAAGATTCTTCGGAAGTTGGATCCAGCCCCCCTCTTCAGCTTTTTCTCTTGATACTGGCCGACCCTTCCCCAACTTGCCACATTCTCAGCCCTTGTGCTCCAAACTCCAGCCAGATTTACTTTGATGCAATGTTCTAAACTAAGCCATTTCTGACAGTTTGCACATGCTGTTCTTTCTAGAAAAACTTCACCATCTCTCTCCTTCTATAGAGATAACTCAACTCTGCATTGAGTTCCATTATCCATCCTTTCCTGGAGGAATCCTTTCCTGACCTTCCCACACTGGTTTAGGAGCCCCTCCTCCCACACCAAGGCAGGTACTAGTCTACCTGAAGTCCTCACTCCCACTCCTACCCTACCCCTAGACTGGAAGCTTCACACCAGACACAGGTCTGTCTCCTTATTTACTACATTCCAGGCACCAGGCACATGCTAGCCTATCAAAGTGCTCAGTAAATATTCGGTGAATGAATGAATGAATGACCTAGATGCTGGCCTACTGAACTTTGCATACTCAAAAGATTTGGGACTGAGGACCAATAGAGTAGTTGCTTTACCCATGCACACTGCTGCCAAAGGAACCCCAGTTAGGGCCCTGCCTTATGCACTCCAGGGTAGGAAGAGGCCAGGTCTCTGAGGCAAACTGAGTCCTTCACTGGTGGGGCCCAACCATACACAATAAAGCCCTAGTGCATTCCCAACCGTGAGCCCACTCAGCTAGGGGGCCTGAGCTCCTTCCTGGAGCTCTTGGAAAAGCAGAAGAGGGCGGCACAAGTAGGAGCAGAAGCTTCAAGGCACATCCACGCCCCCTTCACCTGACAGGGGGGTGGGAGCTCATTCCCTTAGCCCAGCCACTTGGACCCAGGCCCCAGGCAGATCCCAGCCAGTTCCGCATTCGGGACTGGAATGAGATGTGTCTTTGTAGGGAGAGAAGGGGTCCCGCAGTTCTCGGCATTTTCCCACCCGCTGTTTGGGTTTCCTGGAGATGGGCCTGGGGCCGGCCAGGCCGAGGCTCCTTCCCCCTTACTTCCCTGCCTCCCTCCCACGTGGCCTGGCTGAGTCTCTCTGGAAAGCCGCAGCAGCTGGAGAGAAATCCCCCTCCCCACCCCCACTTCCAAGTCCCTCCCCGATTCGCCCCGGACACATCCTCAGCTCCCCCCTCTGCAGGGAAGGCTAGAACTAGGCGAACAAAGCGGGCAGCCCATCCCCCTCCCAGCCCTACAACTTACATTCCCCAAGGGCTACCCCCCAAATGCACACCGACAGAAAGCGAAAGGGTTGGGGGGTAGAAGAAGGAGCCATAAGTTTACGGACTTGGGGCTGCATAACCCCATTCCCCAATTTTCTCAGTCAGACAACTCTTGACTCTTACTACCACCGCCACCCCGCACAGAGGTGGGGGTCTGGAAAAGGCCTGGAGGCCTCGTCCACGATCCCCTGATCTCCTGGGGGCTGGGGCAGGAGTGACACGCGTCCCATCCCAAGAGCGAATGTTGGACACGTCTACGAAAGCAACTGGTTTCCTCCCTGTACTCCAGTCGTCCACTGCGGGCCTCAGGTTTGGGGGAGAAACACTACCTCCCCAAAGCCCCAACCAGTCCCAGGGACCACACCCACTAAGCAAAGTTGAGTGTTTTATCACCACTACCACCACCCCCAGTCAATCCGGAATCTCCTGCTCTGTGCCCCCACCAGGAGCAAGGACACTCCCCAAAAGCCAAGGCCAAATATTAGCTCAGCCCAGTAAACACAATTACACACACTCTTGACACAAACGGAGGGGCAGACACACACCCTCACACCCCTCCTCTTTCACACATATTCTCCACCCCGAGACACGCGCGGGCAAGGCAGAAACCGCCCCACGCAAGACACCAACACCGCAGCCACGGCCCCGCGATGCCAGCCACAACCGTGGCACGCACTACGGACACGTATGCCCGCAAAAGCCCTCCTCCTACCCTCCGCGCGCGCGCGCACACACACACACACACACACTCGCTCACTCTCTCCAGACTCCGCACACCAAGGACACACACCCCCTGCGGATAAGTACGCGCCGCAACGGCCCCCCCGGCCGGAGCTCGCAGACCCCCAAAGGCAGGCATCACGGGCACAAGGGCGCGCAGCCCGCGCCCTGCGGCCCCCGCACTCGCTGGGGACCCAGGACACACGCCAGCCCACAGCCCAGCGCAGCCCCGGGTTGGGGCGCACCGACACACCGCAGCCGCTCCCGCCACTGCCGCGGCGCTCGCCCTTACCGCGCGCGGCCAGCAGGCAGAAGGTCAGCGCGATGAGCCCGCCGCCGCGGCCAGCGTCCCCCAGTGCCATGGGGCCGGGCCGAGCCGGGCCGCCGCCGCCGCCGCCGCCACCGCCGCCTCCCCGCGCCTCGGCAGCCGCCGCCGGGGGAGGGCGCGCCGGGCGTCAGTGGCCCGGGGAGGCGCGGCGCCGCGGGCGGGGGCGCGGCCTCGGGGGCCCGGGCCCGAGCTGGGGCCGGCGCGGGGGCCGGGGCTGCCGCCGCCTCGCCCGCCCCTCTATCGCCATCTTGGGCTAGCAGCCCGGGCGGGGGCGCCCAACCAGAGCGGCCACCCGGCGCTGCCGGGGGCTCTGGGCCGAAGCACGGTAATCCTGAGCAGCACCGGGACTCTGCTCTGCTGGGGTCCGCACCCCCAATGTCTCTCCTTGAGTTGGTATTCCTGGGGCCCCCGTTGGTTCGCTTGTTTCTGGGTTTGTTTGTCCCTAGACACCCTGTTTCTGCCTCGGTGTCTCCGTTTCCTTTCCCTGTCTCAGTCTCAGGGTCTCCTCCATCTCGGTTCCAGGCTCAGTGTTGGCTTATTCAAGGTCTCCGTCTTTTCCTGATGACCCCAACTTACTACCCGAGCAGAGTCCATTCCAATCTAGGTTTAGCATCAACACAGGTACACCAGCAGACCCACTGAGGCCGTGACAATTCTTTCCTCACCCCATTTCCATTCCAAGCAGGGAACTTCCCTTGGCCTCCTTCCTTTGCGCTTGCAATAATCAACCTCCACAGGGCATTTACTCTACCACCAGCACAGCCCCATCTAGGTCACTCTGCAACCCTGGGAGGACAAGGAAAGTTTGACTGCTGCCGATTTACACTCAGGGAAACTGAGGCTAGAGGTGAAGTGACTTGCCTGAGGACATAAGGCTAGGGAGCAACAGATGCAGACCTGGTTTTCTGACTCTAGAAGGTCTCTTCTCACTCATTCTTCACCTTCAACTGCCCAAGCCAGACTTCCTGCCTCAATATCCCACAAATATTTCTTATTCAAAGCCAGGGATTGAATTGTCAGGCAAGGATGAGAAGAGTACAGATTAAATTACCCACTCCGGGTTCCTTCCATGAACAAAAAGCCATGGTTGGTTATTCTCTATCTCTGTGGTTCCTGGGACTTAGAACCATCTTGTCTCTGTATCCAGCATGGTTAGTAATACCTGTACTTCAGCAGATCTAACAGTATCTAGCATTTCTTCATTCATTGCCAGGCCCATCAGGAGCATTTGACTTAGCCCATAACTCCCACTTGATTTTTTTGGTGATGGCATCTGATTACGAAGGCTTTAAATAATATCTTTATGCTCAAGGTGCCCAAATCTATACCTCTAATTTGGACCATCTACCCTGAACACAGACTTGGGTATCCAGCTTCCTGCTCAACATTTCCATTGACTGTCTAATAGGCATTTCAAATTTAATATGTCCAAAATTGAGCTCTGATCTTTCCTGTTAAGTCATTTAATTCCCCGACGGTCTTCCCCATCTCAGTTCCTAAGAGCTCAATTCATCCTGCTGCGCAGGTAAAAAATGTTGGAGTCATCCCTGATACTTCAATTTCACATCCTTCATGCTCCACCTTCCTTCCCACTGCCACCTCGATCCAAGCACCGGCTCCTCTCAGGACAGCATCTTGTTAAAATGTGAGTGAAATCATGTCACTCCTCAGCTCAAACCCACCAGTGCCTCCTCTCTCAGAGCCAAAGTCTTTATTACAATGAGAAGACCAGTCTGATCTGGATGCCTGCTTTACCCCACTGGTCTCACCTCCTATATCATGTCCTTTGCTCACACTAGCCTCCTCACTAGCCTCCTTGCTGTAACTTGATATTGGCCAGCCCACTTCCCTTCATCCTCAAGGCCTTTACCTAGCTAGTGCAAGTCTGGAAATTTGTCCCCCATTCTTACAACTTCTCCCACTGTCCCTAACCACCTTCTCTCTCACATGTTCTATATTTTACTTGTTTTATTTATGATTTGTTCCCCTCACCCAAAATATGGACTTATGAGGACAAGGATTTTTGTCTGTAGGTTCACTCACCACAAGGCACACACAAAAGGTTAATTAACTTCTCTGCACTCATCTCTCAGCACACAGGGAAATATGTGTGAGGTATGACAGGCTTTAGTCATCAAATCCAGTGTGAGGGAGAAGAGCCATAGTTCTTGTCCTGCCTCTGTTACAAGACAGGTGCTATGTGACCTTGAGCAACTCCCTGGACCTTAGCTTCATCACTGAGAAAAATAAGAGTATTGAAGTATGAAGCATATTTCCCCAAAGATGTCCGAAGAGTTCACACCATAAAAAGTGAAGATGGCACTTTTCTTTCTTTTTTTAAAACAATCAATAACATATTCTATTTCCCCTTCCAAGCGGTACTATGGACCACCTCCAAGTGTGTCCGGGGTGTTCCTCAGTGGCGGGCATGAAGGGCCCATGAAGATGTTTTGGGGAGCGTCATTGGCATCTGTTGTCATGGTGCTTACCATTAGACAGTTTAAATAGTTGTCAGTCTCAGGTATTTCTATATTTGTTGCGTCAGCAACACCGCACTTATAAATGGAAGTCGTGGAGCAGGCTGCACAAGGCAGGATGCTGCTGAATGAGTAAGATCCTGGCCTTTTTATTGATAGAACAATCATACAGCATCAGTTATGTGGAGTAGGAGGACAAAGAGAGAAAGATGGGTGAAACTGAAAATGTGTTTATGTCATCTAGGGCTTCAGGGGATATGAGTATGCTGACCAGATAATTCTTATCTGCTTGATGACCAAGTGTTGTAATTGAAACCATACCCCAGACCCTCGGCCATGGTTCCAATCTTTTTTTTTTTAATATTCATTTATTAATGCATACAAGCTAGGGTGTAGGCCAAAAGTGTTGGGGGGTGGGGGTGAGAAGATTCACCAGAGACAGAGTGGGGAGCAGAACAGGTGGATTGACTGAAATACACTGCTGAGGGGAGCTGCAGGCAAGACAGGAGAGGTCTGCTGCGCCACATGGGAAGCTCCCTGGCCAGGGAACAAACGTATGTTGCTGTGGCTCTGGATAGCTTCATAGTGCTGAGACTTAACCCCTTGTGCCACCAGGGAGGTCCCCATGGTTCCAATCTTATCAACAAGGCGTTCCACTGATCCTTCTGGGGTTCCTTGTTATACATCAGTCAACAGGCCCCCTGGGCGTTCCCAGTCATGCCTCGTGATGCATACCCTTCCCAGGGTGATCAAGCTTTCTGCTCTAGATCGATTTGAAAAGCACCTTGTAAGGTTGGGCTCCTGTAACTGATTGACCGGCAGTTCTGACCTTATATAGGAATGCAGAACCTTAGGTAACAAAAATGGTGGCTGAACAGGCCACTTAAGTCTAGAAGACCCACATTACTTAATTTTCAGCCATGTTAGCCCACAAAAAAATATATGACAGGAATATATGACAGGAAGTATGAGGAGCACTGATGGCAAAACTACAAGAATCTGATACTGAGGAGAAAATTATAATTTTGCAAATTTGCTTCAAATGAATCCTCATCAGAACAGAATGTTATAATCTTCTGATCCAAAGTCATTAATCACTAACAAGTCAAGGCCAATGTTTAAAAAAATAAGATCTGATGATGTTCTGATTTTTTGTTTATTAGAAAGGCAGACCAAAAAGTTATAAGAAGAAATTAGACCATCCACATGTTATTTGTGGGGAAGTATTTTCCAATAGATCCTAAAATATTTTATTTCACACTTTAGAAGTAAAGCTAAAACTTTTTTTTTTTTAAGATTTATTTATTTGTGTATACAAGCCAGAGGTGTGGGCTGGTGAAAGTATTCACCAGAGACAGAGTAGGGAGCAGAACAGGCAGATTGACTGAAGTACACTGCTGAGGGAAGCAGCAGGCGAGCAGGAGAGGTCTGCCATGCCATGTGGAAATCTCCCTGGCCTGTGATCGAACTCCTGCTGCAATGGCTCTGGATAACTTCATAGTGCTGTACTTAACCTGTTGCGCCACCAGGGAGGCCCTAAAGCTAAAACTTCTTAAATTTAAAAATGTATTGTGCCTCCCTGATGGTGCAACAGGTTAAGTGCAGCACTATGAAGCTCCAGAGCAACTGCAGTACTAGTTCGATCCCTGGTCAGGGAGCTTCCCATAAGGCACAGCAGACCTTGCCTGCTGCTCTCCTCAGCAGTATACTTCAGTCGCTCTGCCTGTTCTGTTCCCCACTCCGTCTCTGTTGAATCCTCTCACCAGCCCACACCTTCAGCCTACACCCTCGCTTGTATGCAGAAATAAATAAATCTTTAAAAAAAAAAATAAAAATTTATTGTACAAAATACAGTCGTATCTGGTGAACCTAAGGTTTTCTAATGATAAAAAGAATTTAATCTTTTTTTAATTTTTAAAAATTTAAAAAAAAAAACTACAAAATGCAAACTGGGCCTCCCTGGTGGCGCAGCGGGTTAAGCACTGCGCTGTGGAGCTGCCGGCAGCGGGGACGCAAGTTCGACACCCGGCCAGGGAGATTCCCACATGGTACGGCAGACCTCTCCTGCCTCGCCCACTGCTCCCCTCAGCAGTGTATTTCCGTCCATCTGCCTGTTCTGCTCCCCACTCTGTCTCTGGTGAACCCTTTTGCTGCCCCACGCCTCTGGCCTGTACCCCAGCTTGTATGCATAAATAAATAAATCTAAAATAAAAATGCTACCATATCATGAAAGCAATTTTTGATCCTTTAACACGGTTAAAATTCAACCTAAAGTTGAAACCAAATTTGACATATAGTTTTGTTTGCTGACAAACTGCTTTTTTTTTTTTGAGATTTAAAATCAGCATACATCACTTTGAATCACCAATTTAATTATTACTGTTACCTTGATATCAACATACTGTTATAATTTTTTTCTTAAAAAATATCTTCTTTGAGACAGGTCTAAGAAGTAATATCAGGTCAGTGTAGGAATTGTGCTATTCTTTGAGACTCCTCTCTTCAAAAAGTAGAGTCTACTTCCCCTCCCTTTGAATATAGGCTGGCTTTAGTGACTCACTTCTAAAGATAGAAGGAAAGTAGAATATGGTACAGGCGATGCACCTGGCTTCTGAGATTTGTCATAAAAGAAAATACAGCTCCCACCTGACTTTCTCTGGGGACATTCACCTTTGGGGACAGTTGCCCTAAGACAACCTTGAAGCTACCATTCTAGAGAGACAAAGTGGCATGACCACATGCAGGTGGAGATGCTGGAGAAGCTCCAGTTATTCCAACCCAGGAGCCACATGTGTAAGTAAAGAAGCCTTCCTGATGTCCAGCCCTGTCTACTTGCAATCACACGCAAACCCTGAGCCCAGTGAAGCCCCAGCACGGTGAAAGATGGTAGTCAAAACAAATGATTGCTGTTTTACTACATTTGGTGTGGTTTATTATTTAGAACTAGATACCCAGGACAACTGTAGGAGTCTTTAGTGGGTTGAGTTCACCATTAGAACCACTGTCTTCCCCATAGATCCCCTTTTAAGGAAGATACAAGAGACAGATCTGTGTATAATATCTTCACCCTGCACAGTCAAAGCTGTCTCCCACACTTCACCTCTGCTCAAATCCTCTGAACTGGTAAAACGGGTCTTGCCCCAGAATCCTCAGAAGCCTTCCCACCATTTCTCATCATCATATTGATAACCAATTTGTGGAATTATGGGATATTTTAATTTATTCCTTTATGGTTTTTTATACTTTTTTCAAACGGTCTACTGTGAGCACATTAATGTAACCAGAAACAATAAATATAACTTAGAAAGGAAACAATTCATATAATCTTCAGTTTGGGATGATGAAAATGTTCTGGAGAGACGTAGTGAATGATGGATGCACAACAGTATGAATGCACCTAATGCCACTGAACTGTATGTTTAAAAATGGCTAAAATGGTGTTATGTATATTTTACTACAATGGAAAGAATATATACAATCCCTTAAAACTCAAGTTTCAACTCTATTACGGTGACCATCCAGTCCTCCCCCATCTATCTCTACCACTCAGTAGGTGCTGGATTCTATCTGCCTTGTACAGCGATTTCTTTACTTACATAATTAATATATCTTAGCCTTGTGGCTCAGATGACACTGGAAGCTCTTCGACAGCAGAAATAGCATCACACAGGTAGTCATGCCTATTACACTTATAAACCAATTGCCTGAAAATCAGAACACATTTCCCTAAAGAACCAACCCTACAAATGATAGCTATGTTCTCAGACTAGTCAATTGAAGCCTACTTAACTCATTAAATATCTGAAATGTATTTTGGCAAAGGAAATATATGGCAGAAAAACAGTGGAAATACAACTAAGCAAAACCGAAAAATCAGTGAAAGATAGACAAGTCTGGGATTTAAAAAGATAATTATGGGTCTCCCTGATGTTGCAGTGGTTAAGCGCTGCACTGTGGAGCTGTGGGCAGCGGCGACGCGAGTTCGATGCCTGGCTGGGGAGATTCCCACATGGCATGGCAGACCTCTCCTGCCTTCCTTGCTGCTCCCCTCAGCAGTGTATTTCTGTCGATCTGCCTGTTCTGCTCCCTGCTCTCTCTGGTGAACCCTCTCACCGCCCTACACCTCTGGCCTGAACCCCAGCTTGTATGCATAAATAAATCTTTAAAAAAAAAGGATAATTATTTGCTTGTTAAAACAAAGTTCTGCATGAATGAAAATGATTCAAAGTTTATTACATGACTCATCTCAGAATACATTTACACAGACATGATGATGTTAACACTGAATATTGTCTCAGTAACATTATAGCAGAATTATATTGAAAAGATGAGGGGAATGGGAAGTTTGTGTGCTGGAAATGGAGGGAAAGCAGCTAAGTTCTGATCTTTAGTAGTGGGATGCCACTAGATAATGCATAAAAACACAGTAATACTACAAACATTTTATTCAGAGATTTGTTTTACCACTTGTAAAAAAAAAAGTGATGGGGGCCTCCCTGGTGGTGCAATGGGTTAAGTCTCAGCACTATGAAGCTATCCACAGCCACTGCAGCAAGAGTTCAATCCCCAGCCAGGGAACTTCCCACATCGCACAGCAGACCTCTCCTGCCTCGCCTGCTGCTCCCTCAGCCGTGTATTTCAGCAGATCTGCCTGTCTGCTCCCCACTCTGTCTCTGGTGAATCCTCTCACCACCCCACACCTCTGGCCTACACCTCAGCTCTTGTTTGCATAAACAAATATATCTTTAAAAAGGGTGATGCAGGTCTGTCTTGTCAGGTGGGCCCCCTCCCATCCCTAACTGTCCCTTCCTCCACAACATTCCCTCAACAAACACTGTTCCATTTCCTCATTTCCATCACTGATTTATGGACTGATTTATGATTTATGGACTGATTTATACAACTGACTAATGGATGAATGAAACCAGTGTGAGCATTCCTTTTTTGTGCTTTGACCGGCAAGGCACACAACCTCTATGAGTTCTAATTTTTCTCAGAGGGAAGGAGTGGGCAGATGTTGCATTGGAGGAGTTATAATACTCTTTGACATCTCCTAGCTTATTGTGAAGATCAAATTGATTGTGATGCTGTTGTAAGGAAATATTCTGTAAGTGCTGGAGTGCTGGGAGACACTCACCATGTAAATGTTAGCAATTGGTATTCAAAGGGATAGGTGTAGACTGCTCACAGATAAAACACTTTGCCCCGAACAAGCTCCTTACAGTCAATGATCCTTTATCCAAACCAATGTGTGATGTGGGAGATGAACCCTTGGGTCAGGCAGGTGGGAAGTATCTGAGCGCTGTCACTGCCATGGGAAGTTTCTTTTTTAAAGATTTATTTATTTGTGCACACAAGAGCTGGCGTATAGGCCAGAGGTGTGGGGGTGGTAAGAATATTCACCAGAGACAGAGTGGGGAGCAGAACAGGCGGATCTACTGAGATACACTGCTGAGGGGAGTAGAGAGTGAGACAGGAGAGGTCTGCTGCGCCATGTGGGAAGCTCCCAGGTTAGGGATAGAACTCAAGCTACAGTGGCTGCTGATAGCTTGTAGCGCTGAGTTTTAACCCCCTGAGCCACCGGGAGGCCCTGCCGTGGGAAGTTTCTGTACCCACCATCATTACTTGAATCTGTACAACGATTTCTCCCAAGAATGTTCTCCCAGCGATGTTCTCCCAAGATCCCTGGGTTTGAGTCATGCTCCCCACCCAACATCTATCTTCTCCCCTAGGAGAAGGGCCTGGACCTGACAGCTCAGGTTCTGGAGAGCAGACTGTTCCCACTGGCAGCGTTGCACTCCTTGGAGGGAAGGGGATGGCAGGAGGGCCAACTTCAGTTTCCCAACTCACTTTCAGTTTCCATACCATGCCAGTCTGGACTCTGCAGTTTGGCCTCACTGCACTCTGCAAAGGCAGTATTAAAACCCCATTCAAGAGTCCAAGGTCAGAGAAACAGAAGATTTGCTCAAGATCCTGACTGCTGGACTTGAACCCAAGTCTATCAGATTCCAAGTTCTCTTTTCTTTCCCATACTCCCCCTTCTTTCTCTGGGCAAGTTCAGGGAGAATCATATCCAAGACCCACCCAGCACATGCTTTCTGAACTCAGCATGAGCTCAGTCCCTGAAGAAACTCAGATATCAAGCAAATACCGTATTTCATTGATTCTGAGGCACATTCTTCACATTTTTTTCTTATCTCAAGATCTTATAAACCATCTTAGCTTAAATTTTAGGAAATTTATGAGTCCTAGAAATTGCAGTCAAATGTCCTTGCTAAGCTACCAACTAGTTTAGTGCTTTTGGGGGGTTGACTTTACTTCTCTGCACCTCAGGAAGTTAGTCTGACTTGGTACTGGCTCTGCCACCTGCCAGCCACATGACTTTTCAGCCCCCTTCTGGATCTCCTCATATAAAAACTAATATGCTCTGGAGGAATCAAGTTTGGAAGCCTGGAACCCTGGGGTTTCCCCCACTCTCTCCATCTCTGCCAGGGTCGTCCTTGGCTTCCTCTTCAGCAAATTCCTCTGCAGAGCTTGGTTTGGGGGAACTTTGGTCTGGGAGGTGGAATACAGAGCTAGAAGACCTGTGTTCAAGTGTGAACTCTCTTAGAGCTCCTGGATGACTACCATATGATCGCTTCCTGGCTCTGGGCCTCAGCTTCTCATCTGTAAAGTAAAGCAGTGAATGAGATGATTTCTAAGAACCTGTTCTGACATTTCCATGAACACAATCTTCCACTGGTCTACCTCAGAAATTCTTGACTGTAACTGCACAATAGCATCACCTAGGGAGCTTATTCTTTTCAAAATTAAGAGATGGCAGACCTCTTCCCTACCTCCATGTTGGCAGATGGTGTCCTAGGAGGGACTCAAAGAGCAGCATTTTTTTTTTAAGCTTCCAGGTGATTGTGATAGCAACCAGGGCTGAGACATACCATTCCTCCAGACCCAAAGGCTCAGTGGTGGACGAAAGATAAAAACTGCAAAGGAATCCTAAAAGCTTAAAATAGGGAGAATTATTATTTTTGCAATCTTACAAGTGAGTTGGAAGACATGGGCTTAGGAACCTCTCATCTACCAATCAGATATCTCCTGAATGATGGAGGTCAATGTGTATTTTTCCTTTGAAAAGTTTTGGTACTCAAGTACCTAACACAAAATTCTTACATATCTTATTCTATGATAGGTATGATTGGGAGAATTAACCGAGTGTTAATATAGTGACGACCTTTTTTTTTTTTAAAGATTTATTTATTTATGCATACAAGAACTGGGGTGTAGGCCAGAGGTGTGGGGGGGTGAGAGGACTCACCAGAGAGTGGGGAGTAGAACAGGAGGATTTACTGAAATACACTGCTGAGGGGAGCAGCAGGCAAGACAGGAGAGGTCTGCTGCGCCATGTGGGAGGCTCCCTGGGCAGGGAATTTGAACTTGTGCTGCAGTGGCTGAGGGTAGCTTCATAGTGCTGAGTGAGACTTAACCTCTTGTGCCACCAGGGAGGCCCCTATAGTGCCTACTCTTACCATCTGTAATGTAGAGAAACAAGACCATTGGCAGACAGTATAAAAAAAAGTTGTCAAATATGAGATAACCTTTACTGAACATTTTATTGCTTGCCAGGCACAAAACTGTGTAAGAAACAAAGTTAATCCTTGTAACAATTCATTGAGGAAGATTCTGTTTTGAGTCCTATTTCACACCCAAGGAAATGGTGGGTCAGAATGTGTAAGCCCAGGGTCAGAATGAATAACCAAGCCCAGAAGGGTAGGCAACAGCAGAGTAGAAGCCAGGCTTCAAAGCAAAAGCTGACACCGTATTACCTTACCACCTGTCTCAGGTAGGGAGATTCCCACATAAGCTCTGTTCCAAGGTTCCAAAAAGCCTGAGTGTAACCTCAAAGCCTATGTTCTACTAATTGAAAGAGAAAACCTTCAGGATGCTTGTGGTGAAGAGCCTAGGTGAGGAAAGTGAAGCTAGCTCAGGTGCCTTGAATGTATTTAATTAGGAACTAGTGTAGCAGAGTGTGTACTGTGCTTTACCAGAAAACAGAAAAAGGAGGTCGTAAGGATTCATCTATCGATAACAATCCTAAATGTAAACCAAACTGAAGAAAGCAGTGTCCAGCTGGCTGTGCTAGTGAGATGGGAAGTGAAGTTGGTTCTCAGAACCTGTTGAGGGCTCTTCATCATCTTTGTGTCCTCATGGTCTAACACAGGCCTGGCACATGACTGTTAGTAAATATTTGCTGAATGAAAATTGCTTCTTTGAAGTCACTTGGGTTTCGTCATCTCCAATTCAGGCTAGAAAGCTACTGCAGTTACCCAGCGTGACATTACATGGCTGACTGAGGCATGAGCTACAGAAGGAATGAGGAGAAACGGACAGTTGAGACAATTTAAAGCAAATACCTGGTGAGGCAAGATATTATGAAATGCCAAACTGAGCTACACAGTAGTGTTCACATGCATCCTTAAGGATGTCACTATAACCATATATACTCCCAGAAACCAAACAATTTGGAGAGTTCATTTTACAGAATAGCAGTGTTTCCAGAACCTACCTGGAGAGTGGCCCTTACCACAAAGAACTGTCACCTGTGACTAGATTGTTAAACCATATCACTTTTGCATGATGTTCCAGTGGAGATGGGAGAGAAGGGGAACCCTGGAACTGGTTAAAGACAATTAATTATCCTGGCTAATTGTTTCCTCAAACTTCTATTTCAGGAATTCATCTGGGAGCCAATTTGAGAGGTCTTTCAGTGAGGAATACAGAGCAAACTCTCAGTGCCTTTGTCAGAGATGATGCCCATCTAATCCATTTCAATGGGTTTTCAACCTCTTCCAGGGTGGCACCAGATCTACAGATAGATGAATATGTAAATGCTGGTAATTCCAAACCCGAAGTAAAATTATGGTTATGAGATTCTTGCACAACAGCTATTTCTTTTTTTTTTTAAGATTTTTATTTATTTATACATACAAGCTAGGGTACAGGACAGAGGTGTGGGGCGGCGAGAGGGTTCACCAGAGACAGAGCGGGGAGCAGAATAGGCAGATCAGAAATACACTGCCGAGGGGAGCAGCGAGCGAGGCAGGAGTCTGCCATCCCATGTGGGACTCTCCCCCGCCGGGCATCAAACTTGCATCGCATGCTGCCAACAGCTCCACCGCTCAGCGCTCAACAGCTGCGCCACCAGGGAGGCCCCACAACAGCTATTTTCAATTCTGCTCTTCTCCAAAGCAATGAGGGATCAATGATAAACACTTAGTGGATAAGGTTAGGCCAAAGAGAAGAGGTCTGGGACTGGAAAGAACTGGAGCCCTAGAGGCACTGGGAAGTCTGAAGTCTTTGCACAATACGTATGACCAGGTTGAAAGCTGATGGTTAGTGTTACATCCAGACTGAATCAGAGAGACCAAGTTAATCCATAATAAAGTCTCCCAAATAGAGCACCATAGATGATATGTATGCTGGGGTACTAATCTTTTGCACTTGGGTGGGCCTGGACAGTCACTTCTGACTGCAAGCAGCCTCAACAGGCTAACCCAGGGTGCCCTAGTTTATTCCAGAGTGTTACCAAGTGTCTTATGTGAAAAGGTTAACAGCCACTGGCCTATAGCATTAACCTGTTTACAGATGGTTTTTTAAAAATAATTTTTGTATACAAACTAAAAGCTTAAGACTTGAGATAGCAGTGGTTCTTCTTTTAAGTCATTATCCCTTTGAGAATCTGATAAAGCCAAAGCCCTTCTTCTTGTTTTGCATACAACTTCAGAGGGTTATAGAATCCAGGCTAAGTGTTTATCTTAGGATTATCAATTGAACCCCAATTTACTAATTTTAGAAGGGTTCATCTGCTTTCCCCCCACTCTTTCCTAATACAGTTTTAAGAGACCAGAGAATTGTCAGTGAAACCTCTGAAAAGAAGTATTACACTTAACTTCCTTGAAATTTCCTGGGGAGCATGCAGAAACTACGATCACAGCTCCAAGTGGCATTCCTAAGTTGCATCAGCTGCCCAGGAAGGATGTGCTAATCACTGGCTCCAAGCACTACTTACCTTTGTAGCACCAACTGCTGGTTGTACCAGTAGGTACAGCCACCTGCAGTTCTCCACAGACCTCCATTTGGGTCTGGATGCATTTTTAGTTCATGTTTATACTAGAAATCCCACATTAGAAACCTTGCAGTTTCTCTTCACTGTAAGAGCACGACTGAGGGTATTAATCACTCCACAGTTGCCAATAATCAAGGCAAGACTGTACAAACAGGAAATGGGGAAAAGAAGGAACATTTACATCAACCAATTTTAGCAGCATCTTTATTGCAACAAAGAAACTGTAATAAAATACAACAAAACTAATAATGTTCCACTTTACATGATTAAAAGCCAGGTAGCTGAAAATGAGAAAACCCATAAACTTACTGGAGTGAGACATGCAAATCCATTTATACAAGTCAATGCTTAAAACAGCAGGCACTTTTATGTTCTAAAATTAAAGACCCGAACTCCAATTGTGCTGAATACAACATAAATTCGTATTTGGGTTATTTAAAAACAAACATACAAACACTACTTTTTCTTTCTCTGTAGGGGACACTTCTGAACTGATTACCTAGGGCTATCTCTTGACAAAATAAGAACAAGAGTCAGCACTTTGCATAAACATGTCTTCCATATTTAGGCTGCAAGATGGAGAAGCTGGGTGGGGTTGGGAAGGTGGGAGCCAGGGGTTTCCTTAATTCCTTTATGTCAGCTGGGAATGGACCTTCACCTCACGTATCTTAGATAGTCATGTCTCTTTTTTATTCTAAATAACTGTAAGTTGGGCCCCTAGGCTTAAACAAGATCTTTATACCCCAACCCCTCAAACCCCAACCAAACAAGGAAGACACATTTAGTGTAATAACTTAAGGTTTCTAGTGTAATTAACTTCAGAATGTCATATACTAATTAGAAGTACTGCTTCATTAATAAGCATGCTTAGCATTTACTTTAGAATGGAAAATTAACCATTTTATGTTATTTTTAAAATGTTTCATAGGAATATATTAATAAATACTTTTTAAAAATTTGCCTTTTCTACATATCATTTAACTACCATGAGTAGGACATCTGGATGGAGTCCAGTACCATGTGAACACTAACTGGCTATGTGGCTATGAGTATATTTCTTCTTCTCTCTATATGTAGGTTCCTCCTTTAATAAATGAGAACATTAGATTATATCAAAGATATAACAGCTGAAAATTTTTATGATTCTATAATTATGACAAATCTTATAGGAATCATTCTACCTAAAGAGAGAATACTATTACAGAGCTGTGGGATACACCTTCTGTAAGGAATAAAGGAAACAGTAAAGAAAGCATCAATACCTGTATCTCATTCTTTCAAAAGGTAACATATGCAGCGCTGTGACTTCATCTACATGTATGAGGCTTTGGAAGCAAGCCAGGAATGGCATACAAGGAAATACCTTCATTCGAAAATGAATCTTCAGACAAAGGGAAGATACAGTTAATACCTTCTGCTTCTTTCAGAGTGAGAAGTTGCCAATAGTTATAAATGAGCAGCTTTCTTGACTGTTTTTGGTTCTCACAAATCAGTCCAATGTAAAAATTACCTATTATTTTCTTGATCCAACCTCATTCTCTAAAATAGTTTCTTAAAGTAGTCCACAAGACTTGCTTTCGTATCATCTAGAAAGTCAATTAGAATTGCAGATTACTGCTGTCCCTCTCCTATCAACTGAATTCAAATTTCAGTTGATAGGAAGATCAGACTCTGCTTTTCTTTTAAAGCATCCCAGATGAATCTTAGATTGAGACCCTCTGCTCAACAATGCACAAGCAACTCTGCTTATTGATGGTTGCTCAAGTGCACCCATTTATCAAGCCTGCAAAATCCCCATTTGATGTTTAACCTAGTGCTTTCTGGTTCTCACCAAAACTGTTGCTACTTTTATATACGCTTGTCTTTTTTTAAGTTGTTACCCACAACAGGCTCTGAGTTTTAGTGAGATTCTACTGGTTATTTAAATTGACTATGATGTTTTCCACCTCAACATAAAAAAAACAAAAACAAATTCAGACAAGCTATCTTTCTGCAAGTGAATTCAGTCTGGTACCCCCATTCAGCAGTCCCTCTTCTTAACCTCCCCCCTACACCCCAAGAAGAATGGCATCTAAGTAACTGGGAAAAAGAACAAAAGCATTCTTTAAGAGGAAAGGAGAAGGCAAGATGCAAAAGGAAAAATACCTGTGAATTCAAAAGTACATGAGGTTCTTTAAGGTTTGTTTGGGTAAGAGATGCTATTTTGAAAAAACACCTTAATGGGCAAGACATTTCAAATGAGTAGTTGTCTAAAAGCCACTGTTTCCCATTTCTACTTTGCACATAAGGATAGATCCTTGGATGCCAACCAGTCCACAGACAAAACCCACCTCAATAGAGAGATACGTAAGTCATGGGGGAAAATACTTTCTTGGGGAAGAAAAGTTACCCAAATCAATTTAATTTAACATTGCAAAAAATATAAACAAATCTTGGCATGGAAAAATATCATAAACAAGAAAATCAATACATATACAGACAATAAAAGGGTGGTACCTACTATGCCATATAAATATACAAAGAACAAAACCCAATCCCCTTCCCAAGGACAGGACCGTCAGGTCACCCAGCCATTGCTGGATTCCTCCTACTTCCCATCTGGCCCTCAATGACGAAATTCATGTCCAATGCAGTTACCATCCTTACCAAAGAAGGCTATGCTTTCTGTGGGAGAAATCTACTGTTCCTGTAGAGGACAGGTGTGGTGAAGAAAGGAAAAGAGCAAATTTTCTTGGAGTGGTGTTTAAAAGCACTGGCAACAACTTTCTAAACACCAAAGCTTGTGATATAAAGGGTCATAGCGCTTTCTCTGCCACTGGCTCCCATGTGACCCATCTAGCACCCCAAAGCTTTAAGAAGACAGATCCCCCATCAGCACCTAAAAGTCTATGAGCTCCCTTAATGGTCAAGGGCTATGGCTAACTGGGGAAAAGTCACGGCCATTCAAGAACACTAAAAAACACGGTCATGGCTTGCCAGAGATCAGTTTATGATAAAGAGGTTGTCTGGAAACCTTTTGATTTGTTTTCACAAATCTAACCTATGCTTGAATAATTTTAAAAGGCTAAAAAAAAAGGGTTTAAATTTGTAAAGTTTCCAAAATTAAGAAGAAAATAAAAAAAATGAATTAGAAGTACAAAAGCAATTCTAAGGAACTTTTCCTCCCCTAAATAACGTTAGTTTGTAACTATAACAGCAAGAGAGTAATTGCTTAATTCTGGTTTCCTTAACTAATATTCTATTTTAAATTTTACTTCCAAGACTTTTTCATGAATATTTTTGGTAAAACTGTACTTCTGCTCAGTTCTTGAGCATATGCTCCCTGCCATTTTCCACACCCTGCTCTGCCCACCCCACCATGATTCCCCTCTACCTCCCTAAAACTCAGTAACATTTCAATAAGGAAATACCCAATGGAAACTGGCACCACTCAATTTTCTGAAGAATACATGTGAATGGGTACTTTTTCCTTTTCCCAAGGGAAAAGAAATTGCCTGCAAATATTTAAGCTCTAATCATCTGATTAAAATTTTCTGACTGTAATTATCAATATTATAAGACTAATTTAATCCATGCTACATATACAGTTACTTGCCTTTATGTGAAAGGAAAAACCCACTCTGTCATATCATCAAAGAGAACTATTTATACTAGATACAATTTAAATTGGCTAGAAACCGGTCAGAGCTTGAATGAAATAAAGTCAGTGTCTTTAGGAGGCCACTAAGTTATCCTTGAAAAATCATTAATGACTGGTTAAGTCATAGGTTTAATAGTGATTAGTTCATAACATGCTGGATACACCCCAAGCAATGAAGCATAAGCTATTCAATTATATTTAAGTGCTCTCAAATCTTCTGTAACTAGTCAGACTCTGGAATTGAACCAAACCAATCACTAATATCAACATATCTGAATAAACTCAGAAGTATGATGTAAAAATACACAAATTAAGTCCATGAGGTTTATAATGCTATTATAAGTGAAAATAAGGTAGTATGGATACATGGTGCTAATGTCTTATTTCTTTCAGTAGTTCTCATGGTATTGCTGGATTCCTTAGAAATGTATGTCATTCACCTTTGTGTATGTATGTTTAAGGTATTAGATTACTATCCACAGCTGCAGACACCTGCCTGGCACCAAATAAACTTTCAGAAGTAGATGTTATATGGCAGGTACCAAAATGTGATGATCAATTTTATGTTCTCTTGATTATACCTCCTTATTTGGTTAAAAAGCCAGTGTATACCAGAGTTCTACACAGATCAAAATTATATCACTTTCAGAGCAGCAATGCGTGAGCCAAGGTTTTCTTGAAGGTAGTGCAAAAGATGCAGTTCATAATGTTCTCCAGATTCAGGAACTCGTATGCTGTGTCTCTCCTGAGGATAAATCTTAACAACAACAACAACAAAATCAAAATACAAAACATAAACATTTAAAAAACATTTCTTTCTAATGCTTTCCAGAGATTTTCAACAGGATTAATAATATAGAACACAACCTCTCCGAAGATTCTAGGCACCTTTCCTTTTTTTAAAAAAATATTTATTTAAAAACATTTATTTATGCATACAAGAGCTAGGTGTACACCAGAGGTGTCTGGGGGTGAGAAGGTTCACCAGAGACAGAGTAGGGAGCAGAACAGGCAGACTGACTGAAATACACTGCTGAGGGGAGCAGGGGGTGAGACAGGAGACGTCTGCTGCACCATGTGGGGTTAGCTCCCTGGCCAGGGTTCGAACTCATGCTCCAGTAGCTGGCAACAGCTTCATAGTCTGAGACTTAACTCCTTGCACCAGGAGGGAGGCCACTGTCTCCTCTTTTCATAAATCCCTACATAACACGAGGCTTACAGAGGATTTATCTGTAGATCAGTGGTTCTCCAAGTGTGGTCTGCATATTTCTGGGGTTCTCAGAAACCCTTATAAAGGCTATACAATGTCAAAACTACTTTCAGAATGGTAAGACAATATTTGCCTTTATTCACTGTGCTGGCATTGTACTGATGGGGAGAATTGAAGCCGTGACATTAAATGGTATTAGAAGTCAAAGTGCTCTTCACCACATATTTGTAGTAAAAAATAAAAATATCAACTAAGTAGCAGCAAAAATTAGAATTCTGTTAAACTGTAACCCTTGACTAGATAGCTCTTTAATATTCTGTGATGAAATGGAAAGTGGAAAGCATGTCTGTAGGATGTCTCAAGAAAAAGCATATGCCACTGAGTCGCAAGTGGAACTCCATTTTTAACTTGAAAGACCGACAGCGGAGACGCAAGTTCGATGCCCGGCCGTGGAGATTCCCACATGGTGCAGCAGACCTCTCCTGCCTCCCCTGCTGCTCCCCTCAGCAGTGTGTTTCGGTCGATCTGCCTGTTCTGCTCCCCACTCTGTCTCTGGTGAACCCTCTCACTGCTCCATGCCTCTGGCCTGTACCCTAGCTTGTATGCATAAATAAATAAAAATCTTAAAAAAAAAAAAACCCGACAACTATAGTGTTACAGGTATGTAATATAATAGGTATATAATATGTATCTATATTTATATAGAACTGACAACTATAGTGATCTTGGGTATCTGGCAAACACTTTCTCAAAATTAATAAAGAGATTCAGTCACTTCAAGGGCAACACTGAGAGTACTGTTGCCAATGATAAATTTTGAATTCAATGATGAATTTTAAGTGAAAATGGAATTTTGGAAAACTTACATCTAAACACTACTATTTCATGAGCTTCCTGATACTCAAGAGACTTGTCTGATGAAATCAGTGGTGATTATTAATTTATGAGATTTTTCAGCAAATAATGAAATGAGTCAACATTAAGAAGACTGGCACAATATAGTGAAACCAATATTTTCCATGACCAATATATGGGTGAAAGATTCATATGAAATACAAGATCAGAGAGTTTTTTGTTTTGTTTTGTTTTGTTTTTTTAAAGATTTATTTATTTATACATACAAGCTGGGGTACAGGCCAGAGGCGTGGGGCGGCAAGAGGGTTCACCAGAGACAGAGTGGGGAGCAGAACAGGTGGATCAGAAATACACTGCTGAGGCAAGCAGTGGTCGAGGCAGGAGAGGTCTGCTGCACCATGTGGGATTCTCCCTGGCCGGGCGTCGAACTCACACCGCGTGCTGCCGACAGCTCCACAGCGCGGCGCTCAACCGCTGCGCCACCAGGGAGGCCCAAGATCAGAGAGTTTTAATGAAATGTTTCTAGTTGTCTTTTTTTTTTTTTAAAGATTTATTTATTTATGCATACAAGCTGGGGTACAGGCCAGAGTTGTGGGACGGCGAGAGGGTTCACCAGAGACAGAGTGGGGAGCAGAACAGGCAGATGGACAGAAACACACTGCTGAGGGAAGCAGCGGGCGCGGCAGGAGAGGTCTGCCGCACCATGTGGGAATCTCCCCGGCCTGGCTTCGAACTCACGTCACCACTGCCGACAGCTCCACAGCGCAGCCTGTAACCACTGCGCCACCAGGGAGGCCGGTTTCTAGATGTCTTAAGAAACTACTATTTTGGGCTTCACTGGTGGCACAACAGGTTAAGCACAGCACTGTGAAGCTATGCAGAGCCACTGCAGCATGAGTTCGATACCCAGCCAGGGAGATTCCCACATGGCACAGCAGACCTCTCCTGCCTCGCTTGCTGCTCCCCTCAGCAGTGTACTTCAGTCGATCTGCCTGTTCTGCTCCTCACTCTGTCTCTGGTGAATCCTCTCACCACCTCACACCTCTAGCTTATACCCTAGCTTGTATGTATAAATAAATAAATCTTTTTTTTAAAAAAAAGAAATTACTATTTCAGTTTTGGTGTACATGTTTTCATCGCTATCAAAAATAGAACATTCCTATTTGGTAGGTTATGTTTTGGGTCTGGGAATGCTATTACCACTAATTTATAGGAAAAAATTCATTTGAGGGCCTTCCTGGTGGCGCAGCGGCTGTGGAGCTGTCTGCAGCGGCTGTGCGGGTTCGCGGGTTTGATGCCAGGCCGGGGAGATTCCCACAAGGGGCAGCGGACCTCTCCTGCCTTGCCTGCTGCTCCCCTCAGCAGTGTGTTTCAGTCCATCTGCCTGTTCTGCTCCCCACTCTGTTTCTGGCGAGCCCTCTTGCAGCTCATGCCTATGGCCTGTGCCCCAGCTTGTATGCATAAATAAATAAAGTTTAAAAAACAAATTCATTTGAGCATGCCTAGACCCAAAATTTAACTTACAATTCCCACTTTGGCAGCACATATACCAAAACTTAACTTAACCAAATCATACCAATAAGAATGTTCTATTTCAGATAGCAGGGTTAAAGAAGAAAGTCAATTATCTGAAAATCAGGCTAAAATATCCCTGCCATTTCTAAACTACACTCTATATGAGGTCAGATTTTCTTCATATACTTTAGCCATAACAATATTTCACAACAGGGCCTCCCTGGTGGTGCAACAGGTTAGGTTTCAACATTATGAGGCTATCTGCAGCCACTGTAGCATGAATTTGATTCCCGGCCAGAGAGCTTCCCACATGGCACAGCAGACCTCTCCTGCCTTGCCCACTGCAGCATGAGTTCGATTCCAGACCAGGGAGCTTCCCACATGGCACAACAGACCTCTCTTACCTTGCCCAATGCTCCCCTCAGCAGTTTTTTAGTAGATCCACCTGTTCTGCTCTCTGTTTCTTGTGAGTCCTCTCACCACCCCACACCTCTGGCCTACACCCCAGTTCTTGTATGCATAAATAAACAAATCTTAAAAAATAAATTTCACAACAGATTGCTGGCATGTAGAAAGCAGACATGAGGATTTAGGTGTCTTCCTTATCAACCCAGACATTAAGGGATTCAAAAAAATGCAAAACAAAGCAACTATTTTCAGTAAATTAAACTTTTAGAAAAGAGATTTTCCATAAAAATATAATTTGTATCAATATGTAGTAGGTTATTATTATTTAAAAGTAAGTATTTAAAATTTTTCTTAGCTTTAATATTTTGAGAAATATTGATAGACATACCAACATAAACCATATCTCTTTGGTATGTGAAAAGGGTCCTGAGACCTAAAAACTTGCAAATTGCTGCTTTAGACAAGTATCTATAATTTACCTATATGTCAACTGAAATATAAACAGAAACAAAGTAATGGCTTTAATTTCTCATAAGCAGGGCCTCCCTGGTGGTGCAGCGGTTAAGCGCTGTGCTATGGAGCTGTTGGCAGTGGCAATGCGAGTTCGATGCCCGGCCAGGGAGAATCCCACATGGCATGGCAGACCTCTCCTGCCTTGCCCGCTGCTCCCCTCAGCAGTGTATTTCCGTTGATTTGCCTGTTTTGCTCCCCACTCTGTCTCTGGTGAACCCTTTTGCTGCCCCACACCTCTGGCCTGTACCCCAGCCTATATGCATAAATAAATAAATAAATCTTTAATCTCTCATAAGCACACAATCTGTATGGAATAGTTACAGAACACAAGATAGCAGAGATAAACAAGTCAGCCTGACTTGAACAAAAGCTTAATTTCTCTCCAACTAGAGGCACTTTTACACATGCCTATTATTTTAGTTCTCTTAAGCAGAGTGGCCACAGCTGAAAACTTGCTCTTATTCCTTGGTTTATTAAAATTCAAAGTAATCAATCACTAATCTCTACTTAAGCTGATTAGAAAAGGTAGAATAACTCACCTGTAAATCATATGGCTTTCCAGCTCTCACTAAAAAACTGAGTAATATACTGGTGTGTGCAAAATGGACATTTTCATCCAGGAACCCATGTAAGAGTAGTAAACGATTTGGTCTGAAGAAATGGAAATAATAAGAGGATCAGGCAAAATACTGTAGAGTACTTTGGTAAACTACTTAAGTCTTTTAAAGTAACCACATTAATTATGTTAACTTCCTTAAATTATTAGAATAAGAAGTCAACGTTTTTTGATATCAAATTTGCAATACATTAACAGATAATGCATGTAATAAAAGATCTAAAAAAGTGGTATGTTTAATTTCCTAGTAAGATATTGGCACACATCAAAAATTACAGTGTATTCCTAGAAGATGATCAATTATAGACACAATTTGAAAAACATAATTAAGGAAAAATAGATTTTTTTCCTACTTTGAAACAGTTGTGCACTTCTTTGAGCACAAGTAATTGTTTCAAATCTAACTTGTGGGAAAAAAACAAAAAACAAATTATATGAACTATTCTATAATTCAGTTTTAAGAAACAGCCATGCCATTCTAGTAGTCAATAAAATACTATTCTTGGTTTTGCAGTATTGGTAGTTTTCATTAATACTAAAGACAATTTTTTAAAAATACAATTTTAAATTTATGACCTTAATGTTAAAGCTTGAACTTACTCAGAGGGGAACTTTTCTGCTTGCATGGCCACAGATCCTAAGTAATAGCCCTGTTCATTCTGGTCAGGGTGACCCATATAACGTTCAGTGTAGCCTGTATCATAGAAGATCCATAGAGTGACTGGGGCGCCAGCAATAGCAACCTGTACAGGACAATGGCAGTTAAATGTAGTCCAGAAAAGAATGGCTAGCAATGAGAATTTATAACTGCAAATTTAAAGGTTAAAATTATTCTAAGGCTTCAGCTCCATGATTGAGCCATACAAGGCCTCAGGCAACTCAGAAAATCAAAGTGAAGAGCCAAGGTCAAGAATTTGATACTTTATGAGTCAGCTTCACTTTCCACAGGCACTCTGCATACCAAACTCTTAACCTAGGAGAGCTGAAACATAAACATGGACCCCTTTGTTAAAAGGGGAGAATGATATAGAACATATGAATGCCTCAGTATAATTCGTTACTGCTACTAAAGGAAAGAAATGTGTGAGTAGTATCAGTTTTATGTAAGAAAACCAGTCACTTTTTTTTTTCAGCCTCTGTTGGCAGTACAGAATTTAAAACAATGAATGAACTATAGGTAAGCACTGTACACTTGTTTCATCTGAAGGCTCCTACATGCAGTTTTATATTTAATATATTATAGTTATTTTCGCAATAGCTACAAACCTATTTATATCAATTTCCAGAGTTCGTTTTGTGGTTATTACAAGTAAAGACTACCTGAATATATGAAAATGCTATTATTTTTATTCTTAAATATAAATATTACTCTTCTCTGTAAAATCAAGTTACCAAAATACAAAAAAACCCACCCATTCCTTTAACAAGTTAGCAGCTTTATATATTTTCTTTTAGCTTTTCTAAGAGATTGTTTACATAATTGTAACCATCATTTATATATTTAATAATTTATTCATTCAACACTGATTTACTTGGGACTTACCATATGCTAAGCATTGGGCTTTGCTACTGAGGATACAGTGATGCAAGGTAGGCAACGCCCTGCCCTCGGTTTGCAGTCCAATAATTAAAAAAATAATTATCATCTAGTATTATGTGTGAGCATGTGTTTTGCTAATCATGACCATTCACCATAATATTTGGTATATGTCCATAAATAGCCAACAACTAGTCATCAAGCTAATATGTGTTTTACAGACACACACACAGACACACACACACACACACACACACACACACACACACATGAATATATCTCGCATGAATTTCACTACTGAACACAGAATTTGGCTACTAAACACATAAATCCTAACATTTCACAATACTGCCAACTCTATAAACTTGCAGAAAATCAGCATTTTCTCATATCCGTACATTTACAGAAAATTCTCTTAATGCAAAATGAGTACAACAGGAAGTCACATACCCTGAAGATATCTGATCTCTGCATTAATGCCATAAGGGAAAGGTATCCTCCATAGGACCAGCCATGAATGCCCACACGATCTAAGTCAATGAAATCATATCGGGAAGCTAGATATTGGAGTCCTTCCACCTGATCATCAATTTCTATTTGACCCTGCCAAAAAAGGGGAGAATATTTCATTCCTTTTGATGTGAGTTTCATAAGAGTGCTTAAAGATGATAGATGTTTTTACTAAAATTACCTGTAGTTTTTTTATATTAGATTCTGCTGTCCAAAAAAAAAGTTTAATTCTATTTCGAGATAGAGGGCTATTGCTTCTGTTGCTAGCCTGTCCCAGAGTTTAGTTACTCCTTTGTCATAAAGCTCTTTCCTGTTGTGACCCAAACTGCCCCTTGCCACATGTTTATTTCCCATTTTCATTTGTTCTGTTGTCTGCTAAGAGGCCAGCATCTTCCTTGTAACAAGCCTTCCTATACCCAAGGACAAAAAATGTTAACCTCTTAAGTGGCTGACTAATTTTACTTCTTTTTAAAATTTAGTGCAGTAAAGCAGAAGGAATTACTCTTGAGGCTTTATCCTATTTTCTTATCATTTACCTCTAGGAACTGAATATACTACTTCTTTTAAGTCCTAACTCCTACCACCACCACCCTATCTATATTACTAGGCCTGCCAGTGCATTCAATCTCCCTTCACTGAGCTAAAAACAAAATAAAAACAAAAACAAAAAAAACTTACATGAGAATACAACATAAGGTCAAAGAACTGGCTGTGGGAGAAAATCCCCAAGTCTTAGTCAGCATGTCCAATACACTGGCAAACACAGTAACTGCCTTACTGTGTAAAAGGAACATCGGATTTTCATCATTTCCCAAAGCAGCAGAAAGGACATGGGGCATCTCTAAAAGGTAGCATTTAAAGCTTCCTGTAGAGAGAAAGAGGCTTGTCACAAGGAAGGCACTAAGCAGTTGGTTTCTCTCTTCACAGAGGACAGAACAAATCTCAATTATTCCTCTCAAGAGTATATATGGGATGCTGGAAACTAAATGGTGTGACCTTCTGGCTAAGTTGGACACAGAAAATAGAAAGAGATGATTTTCCTATGTAAAGGTGGTTCTATCTCAGCTCCACAAAGCTCCTATGTAAAGGTGGTTCTATCTCAGCTCCATGTCTATATAAATATATAGACATGAACTAATCAAGTGAATATTAAGTTGCATCTTCCCTCCCACCCCTAATAGCAATCTCTCCTCTCTGTTTCTCTGTCTCACTAACTCATAGCCCCTTCCCCCAAGTCTTCTTCTCTGGGATTTCACACCAAACAATGTACCAGAATATGTAAATGCCTTTGAAAGAAAAATGTTTGTATGTTCACACACCATTTTATATTTAAAGGCGCCTTCAAATTTAAGCCCTCGGTGACAGGATCCCCTGTTGTCAATTACTACAACCACATAGCCCAGAGAGGCTAGGGTATTCAAGCGGAAATACTTGACTCCTTTAAACCGATTATTCACCAACTGCACCTGAAAAGAAATATAACTTCAGTGAAACTTATAGTAGAATACAAAAGCAAAAAGGAGGTAGGATTCTGTGAAAACCAGAAAGCCTATTGTTTTTTTAATCATTCTGCTTTAAAATGAAATTTTATTTTGTGTAAGAATATTTAACATGAGAGCTACCCTCTTAACAAAGTTTAGGTGTACAATACAGTATATTAATTGTAAGAAAATGTTCTACTGCAGGTCTGTAGCATTTATCTATCTTGCATGACTGGGACATAATTTATGCCCACTGATGAGCAATTCCATTCTCTCCTCCCTGATTTATTTTTAAATTAACTTAAATCTTTTCATGTTTATGTTGCTTCTTTTCTTAACTTCACATACAAGGTTCAGGGCAATTACTGAGCAACTAGAGACTTTAAAACTATAACGCAGACTTTTTGAAGAAATGCCCATTGTTTTCCATAGTGGCTACACCATTTTACATTTTCACTAGCGATATACCAGAATTCTGATTTCTCCACATCCTTGCCAACATTTTTTATTCCATCCCCCTCTTTTGTTGAGGATAACCATCCTGGTGGCTATGAAATGTTATCTCATTGTGGTGTGACTTGCATTTCCCTAACTGATTAATAATATTGAGTATCTTCTTATGTAGCTTAGACTTTTTAAACTTAATTACTGACATAAGGCATCTTTTAGTCTTAAAAGCTAAATAACTAGCTAGTTTATATCATGTTTTTCACACATCTCATATAACATTTCTTCATTGGGGTCTCCCTGGTGGCGCAGCGGTTAAGCACTGCGCTGTGGAGCTGTCGGCAGCGGCGACGCGATTTCGATGCCTGGCCAGGGAGATTCCCACATGGTGCGGCAGACCTCTCCTGCCTCACCTGCTGCTCCCCTCAGCAGTGTGTTTCTGTCAATCTGCCTGTTCTGCTCCCCGCTTTGTCTCTGGTGAACCCTCTCGCAGCCCCATGCCTCTGGCCTGTACCCCAGCTTGTATGCATAAATAAATAAATCTCTAAAAAAAAATAATTTCTTTATTGACAAGGAGAAATACTCTTCTTATTTAGCCTTTTTTAAAAGATTTTATTTTTGTGTAGAAGAACTGGGGTACAGGTTGGAGGTGCGAGGGTGAGGGGGTGATGAGAAGATTCACCAGAGACAGAGACAGGGACAGAGTGGGGAGCAGAACAGGCAGATCTACTGAAAAACACTGCTTAAGGGGAGCAGCAGGAGAAACAGGAGAGGTCTGCTGTGCCATGTGGGTCAGCTCCCTGGCCAGGGATTGAACTCAGGCCACCGCAGTGATAATGCTGAGACTCAACCCCTAGGTCACTAGGGAGGCCCTTACTTAGCCTTAATATAAAAATAATAAAACATGTAATGCTTCTGAGAATATCCTACAATTTTTCTCTTGAATATTTTTGTATTAAGTTTTTGTTTTAAATTTACAAAAATTTGGCTTCAAGTTTATAATGGAAGTCTCACTTAACTCATGATTTGTGTGTAGATGACTATAGTACAACTGAGTCATGTTTTGTTTGTAGAATACACTTAACAATGGCAAAGTAGTTAACTAAATATTCAATTTTCATTCTAAGATTATATGACATAGTTATTTTACTTTTATTATTTTTTGGGTTATTTAGCCTCTAGATACTAAATAATAACAAGTAATATTTACTAAGTATTATAAAATTAGTGTACTTATGTTCTAATTTCTTCAAGGGCTAAGTGTAAGATATATAATAAAAATAAACACTAAAAAAATAACCAGTTAATCAAAACACTTTACTCTGATAGTCAATACAACTTACTTAATAAAACTCACATGCTAATATTTAATCCAAAAAAAGGAAAGTCAAAGGTGTAAACTTCATACAGTGCTAGACAGTAGGATAGCAATTGGCCTAAGTAGCTGATAAAAAATATTACAGTTTAAGACACAGTTGTAGATGAATGGGAGGGGAAATTCACTGGGCTACCAAGGTGTTTTGAAAATTTGTTAAAAGACTTTATTTACCAACACATTTAATTACCTTATTTCATTTCCCAAACAATTTCCTACATAGACACCTGATATGAATATTCCATCTCCCATGAAAGATCCAGTCCTCATTGTAAATTAAGAAATTGATTTACAAATTAGTTACCTAACTGAAAATATGTTCATCATCACTTTTCACCAAGGAAATACAAAATCAAAATCACTATGAGATACTACCTCACTCCTGTGAGACTGGCCCACATCAAAAAAGACCAAAAACACCAAGTGGTTGTGAGGATGTGGAGAAAAGGGAACCCTCTTATACCATTAGTGGGACTGTAGACTAGTCCAGCCTCTGTTGAAAACACAATAGCCATTTCTCAAAATATTAAAAATAGATCTCTCATATGATCCAGCAATTCCACTCTTAGGCATATACCTAAAGGATGCAAAAACAATAATTTGAAGGGATATATATATATACACACTCCCATGTTCACTGGAGCACTATTTACAATAGTTAAGTTATGGGAACACCTTAAGTGCAATGACAGATGAGTGAATTAGGTAGATGTGGTATATATACACAATGGAATACTACTTAGCGATAAAAAAGATGAATTTGGCATTTGCAACAACATGGGTTGAAATGGAGGGGATAATGCTAAGTGAGATAATTCTGAAGGTGAAAGACAAATACCAGATAGTTTTACTTACATGTGGAATATAGAGAAACAAAACAAAGGGTCAGACAGAACTAAACCCTAGAAGCCTCACTATAAAATTGAGGTTATCAGAAGGAGAGGAGTGAAGGTGAAGAGCAAGGTTTAGAGTGGGCCCAAGGGGCTATGGTGAAGGATTATGGGTACCTTGGTGGTAGGTGTGGTGTGGTAACATACATCTGAAGAGGTGTGATCCTATACCTCTGAGTCATAGTGTTGTAAACCAATGTTACCTCAATTAAAAAAAAAAATTTAAATGTTAAAAAGTTTAAAGAAATCTGTTAACCCAGACTATTATATCCAGTGAAAATATCCTTTAAAAAGGGGGAGAAAAGGGCCTTCCTGGTGGTGCAAGGGATTAAGTCTCAGCACTATGAAGCTATCTGCAACCACTACAGCATGAATTCGATCCCTGGTTAGAGGCTAACCCACATAGCGAAGCAGACCTCTCCTGTCTTGCCCGCTGCTCCCCTCAGCAGTGTATTTCAGTCAATTGCCTATTTTGCTCCCCACTCTGTCTCTGGTGAATCCTCTCACCCTCCCACACCTCTGGCCTATACCCCAGCTTTTTTATGCATAAATAAATCGATCTTTAAAAAGGTGGGGGGGAGAAAAAAGAATATTCAAATTTAAAAAATAAAACAAAACCCAATTTCCTAAACTCCTAAACTGGATAATCAGAACATAAACCAGAGTCAGTAAGAGCAGAGGCCCAACTAGGCTATAATCTTAAGCAATTAACTAGACATTTAAAAAACAAATCACCTACAATATGTATATTCCTATATATGAATATAAATATGCCCACCTGAGGACCACCATATATGAACAGCACAGTGGGGTATTTCTTTCCAGGTTGTAGATCATGAGGTTTGTACAGCATCCCATACAATGTGAATCCAGTAGTACTTTCAAAAGAGAAAATTTCTGGAGGGGTATAGTCAGGAAGAGGACCTGTGAGGAGATAATATACAGAGTCTATAAAAGGAATTCTTATGGAGTCTTAGTCTTATCTAGATTTTAAGAGTAAAGAGCTCAACAACCTGAGTGCAAGGAAGATGATCAGATAAACTCACAAGCCCACACACAAATAACTGACCATTTGCCTTTCAGGTGACGAACAAGAAATTAAACAAAAACATTTACATTTAATAAAGAAAATCTAATGAACATGTCAAATTATCTATTTCAGGAGCAGACACAAAATATTAGCAGGTATTTACATGTGTAAGTGTACAAATACTTTGTGTTCAGTTCAGTATACCCTACTGATCTTTAAGTCATGTACCTGATCAGAAACTGGAAGCACAAATTTAACTTAGTTAACTTGTTCATGGCAGGTGCTCAATAAACATTTGTTTCTGATTATTAGAGAATAAACTTAACCAGAATCCAGACAAAAAAGAAAGTCATGATCAGTCATTGATTTAGCACCATTATATGGAATTTTCCTAAGTGTGTATACTCGATTTTATAGTTTTATTGTTTTTTGGTTTGCTTTAAACAATCTATTTTTAAGAAGGAGGCTTCAAAGACAAATTTCTGATCCTTAAAACGCAGTCATTCATGATACAATTAGTAGTAATCAACTTTCCCAAGCTTAACTGTAAGGCAACAGATAAACTTTCATTTATTTCTTAAATTCGTTTTTGCAAAGGGACTATTTTCAAAAGAGCATAGATGTTCTATAAATACCACCTGGTAGTTTCCTAACCAACTGAGTATATTCTTTGTTGTACCATAAACCACCATCTCTCAGCCAGCAAAACATTAAATTTGAATAAAGACACAATCTATGAATTAGGACACAAAAGTTTGCTTTAAATATTTTTTGGAGAGGGGACACCACACTTCTACTCAAAAAGAGAAACATTTTCATAGTCCAGAGATCTTTTTTTTTTTTCCCACACTTATCATGCCAGGAATTCCTAGGGAATGGGCTCCAGCAGCTCAGTCTCCTTTCCAAGTGGTTCTCACAAAGTGTGCCTCTCTGGGTGGAGCAGGCTGGCGCTTCCGCTGAACCCAAGTACCTTTCTCTTTGGCTTCCATTTTTTCCCTGATCATTTTTTTTCCACCCATTTCAGGAAGCTATCTAAGCTATCTAAGTTCTTAAGAGTACTTATTTATTTTTTTTAAAGATTTTATTTATTTATGTATACAAGAGCTGGGGTGTAGGCCAGAGGTGTGGGGGAGGTGAGAGGATTCACTAAAGAGAGCAGAACAGGCAGACTGAAGTACACTGCTGAGGGGAGCAGTGGTGTGAGTCAGGAGAGATCTGCTGCACCATGTGGGAAGCTCTCTAGCCAAGGATCAAACTCATTCTCAGTGGCTGTGGACAGCTTGATAGTCTGACTTAAGCTGTTGTGCCATCAGGGAGGTCCCTTACGAGTGCATATTGTGGGCCTCCCCAGTGCTGCAGGGGTTAGGCGCTGCGCAGTGGAGCTGAGTGGCAACGTGAGTTTGATGCCCTGCTGGGGAGATTCCCACATGGCACGGTGGACCTCTCCTGCCTCGCCCGCTGCTCCCCTCAGCAGTGTGTTTCCATCAATCTGCCTGTTCTGCTCTCCACTGGTGAACCCTCTCACCACTCCACACCACTGGCCTACACTCCAGCTTGTATGCATAAATAAATAATTTTTTTTAAAAAAGTGCATATTGTACTCAAATTGAACATTAATTCTCTTGGCAAGAATCTTGCCCTTGTTTGTTACAATGCCAACTGTATGCTGGGTAACATTATCGACTCTTCCAGTTTTGCCATGGTAACATCTTTGGGGCATTCATTGTTGAATAGTGCCCATCCTCTTAATGCCTACAATATCACCTTTCTTATATTAGATTCACCTGTATGTGACCAAAGGAACAACTCTGTGTTTCTAGAAGGCCTAGACTACAAATAATGGGTGCCTCTCCTCTTTCTCTTTGTGTTGGTCTTTTTGGCAACTTACTGGAAGGTGGCAGTTCTGGCCAAAAAGATGATTTTACAGTTTAAGCAGAGATCATCATCATGTTATAAATTCTGCTGTGGACATTAAAACATACTCTGTGGTCTTGCACTAATACCTTAATCCTTTAGCAGATATTAATGAGTGAAAATACTTTACAGGCAAAAGAATTTAGAGATAAAGTGGATTAAAAGATACATAAAATTGGGGCCTCCCTGGTGGCACAATTGTTAAGCGCAGCACTATGAAGTTATCCAGAGCCACTGCAGCACAAGTTTGATCCCCTGCCAGGGAGCTTCCCACATGGCGCAGCAGACCTCTCCTGCCTCGCCCACTGCTTCCCTCAGCAGTGTACTTCGGTCGATCTCCTTGTTCTGCTCTCCACTCTGTCTCTGGTGAATCCTCTCACCACCCCACACCTCTGGCCTACACCCCAGCTTGTATGCATAAATAAATAAATCTTAAAAATACATAAAATTACTACACTAAGAAATCAAGCAATTTAAAAATAATTTATAGTGTTCTTCACTCCCACACAGAACAAGTGTTCTATCTTATTAAGATGGCCATTGTAAGTGCTTAAAAGTTTAAGAAAGTTACCTGTTGGTTATCCCCTAAAGTTACAACTTCCCCATTCAAAAGGTCTTACTAGTTTAGTATAAATTATCTTAACTCATCAGAGTATGTAGGAAATAAATAATTTCCTAAGCTGGTATTTTGATTATTTTCACAGTCCCAGCATATCAACTCCTGACTAGAGAGAAGGGTAGCTCTTCATATTCTGTTGATAGAATAAAAGGTATGGACTCAATCAAGAACCCAGCAGCTCAGGGACAGGCAGTGAGGAGAGATGGTAAGACTCTGCACAGGAAATATTACTGTCCATGTTCAGTGCACTAATATATTAATTCTACCTAAGATCAGGTCCAGGGAAATGAGTACCTGCTGAATCCAAAATGGTGGCCCAAAATTCCTTTGTTTTGCTAGTTGGGTCATCTTCAGGACTTGTGAGCTTATAAAGGGACACACAGTGTGGATTCTTCTGGTTACTATACTTACTTATAAAGAAGTCACAGTGCTAGAGAAAAGAAAAGATAATTATTCTCCAGGGAAAAAGTAAAAAAGGTTATGTTGCTACATCTCCATTAAATGCTACAGCAGGAACATGAGAGTTTGACCTTTTATATATACATATAATGCTTAAGTTAAGGCTAAGCTTTTTAAAGCTTCTCATGAGAGAACCAGACTTCTGCAGGTCAACTTCACAAATTTTTATGTTAGTGAAAAGAAACCTTACATGATCATAAGACTTTTTACATGACAAAAAATCCTTTTCAAATAGGACTTAATACCTGGCTGATACAGCAAGAGTGGGAATAGCCACGGTCGGTCAGCCTTGTCACCTCTCCAGGACTTACATAACTAACCACATACAGGTGATGTTCTAAAGGAGAGTCTTTGGTGCCTTCAAAATATACCAGTTTTCTGACTTCATCAACCTGGATCTGCCAAAATAGTGAAAAAATTCAGTGCTTGGAAAGGCCAGTAATTCAACAAACAAGCCCCAATTTTATTCAGAATTATTTGTCACTCTTGGATTTGTGCCTCTTTTTAAAAATTGTCCAACCCATGTTACTAAACCCGAGTTAGTTTTATTTAGGACTTAAAATTTAAGAATAGAGCCTGCTCAGAAGGAAAATGAACACTTGAGTTTCATGCTGTTGTAGTTTCCTCTTAGAATGTGTGCTTTTCTTAAAACACAAAATTATCATTATTATATAATGATTATCATTATATAATATATATATTATCATTATATAATAATTATCATTATTATAATGATAACCTGTTACAGGGAAAAAGTGTACACAACAGTTTATACAATGTTTTGTGCCTCTTTTTAAAAGATCATTCATGCACACTTAAAAGAGTTTAATTTTAATCTATTGTGTAACTCTCAGTGCAGTTTTATATTAGGCAGTACTTTTCTTGTCTTTTTACAAATTGAAAAATATATATTTATTTATTTATGCGTACAAGAGCTTGGGTGTAGGCCAGAGGTGTGGGAGTGTGAGAGGATTCACCAGAGACAGAGTGAGGAGCAGAACTGGCAGATCTACTGAAATATACTGCTAGTGGGAGCAGTGGGAGAGACAGGAGAGGTCTGCTGCACCATGTGGGTTAGCTCCCTAGCCAGGGATCGAACTCATGCTGCAGTGGCTACTGATAGCTTCATTCTGCTAAGACTTAACCCCTCGCACCAATAGGGAGGACCCCTCTTTTCACAAATTTATGAAAATGTTTTATTTATTGGTTGGGGGATAAATGATTTCAATTACAGTTTCAATACTAGTATGGCTCACAAATAATATGGAGATCTTTTAAGTCTTCATTCAGAACTAAAAAAAAATACCTGCAAATAAACTCACAGCTGAATTCACTTGGCATTCTTTCCAAATTACAGTAAAATGTTAAACGAATGACTTCCTTTTATTATTTTTTAAAAATATTCTACCAGCCCATTCAAACAATGTTTAGTTCAAAGTTTTTCACACAGCAAATAAATATCGTAAGCAAGTATTTTTTAATGCTACATCTTTTCCAGCATTTCTTCATCATTAAACATATTTTAGCATGCCAGGATAATAAAAACAGTTGAGATTAACTAGAGCCAGATGACATATCTGAACAAACATTCATAGAGGCTTCACAGGCACGTGTTAATCTCTGGAAAGGTTAGGACTGGTTCTGTTGCTGACCTAGCAGCTGGAAGTCAGGCCTTTCAAAATTTAAGAAATAACTGGTTAATTCCTCACTTCTGTCTATAATGGTTTGTTTTCTTTGTTTCATGTAACTACTTCATTCAACAGAAATATCAAAACCACCAAAAGGGCTTATTAAACAGATTGCTGGGTCCAACCACCAGAGTTTCTGGGGTAGATCTGAGAATCTGCATTTCTAAAAGGTCTTCAGTTAATGCTGATGCTTTGGTATCGGTCAAGGGACCACAATGGATTTAAAATTGTTAAAGTTTCATCCAATTACGGCCTTTTGTATCTTTTGGCGGCAACAACATCAGTGACAATTATATCCAAGGTCACTTCCATAGCAATTTATAAGAAATAAATATTTTGGTCATTCAGATAACCAAAATAGCTTTCCCCCACACATTTGGTCTTCATCCAGTATTGGCTCACAGCTTTCTAAAGCCTTGCAATTTCCCAAGTACAGTGAGTGATAAAGGTATCTCTGCTATATTAATGTCAGCAACTTTTGAAAAACACCCAAGGAAAATGCCTGGTTACCAGGGAAACCAACTTGAATAGAGGGTTGGATCACCCAGTCCCACTCCCTTGATCTCCAGGGAAGTGAGAAGGGAAGCTGGAGATTGAGTTCCACTGCCAATGGCCAATTATTTAATCAACCACACCTATGTGATGAAGCCTCCATAAAAGCCCCAAAGAGAGAGGCTCTGCAGAATGAACATAGAAAACTCATGTAACTATGGTGAACATATAAAGATTGGGGGGAGAATGGCTCCTTCTCCCCTTATCTGGCCCTATAAATTTCTTCCATCTGGTTGATTCATATCCTTTAGTAACCTTTGTAATAAATAGGTGATCTAGTGAGGAAATGAGTTTCTAAGTTTTGTGTGACACTCCAGCAAATTAATCAAACCAGAGATGTGTATTCTAGAAATCTCTGCTTCATAGCCAGTTGTTCAGAAGCACAGGTAATAAACTGGTCTTGCAACAGGCACCTGAAGTCTAGAGGAGGTGATGGGAACCTCCCAATAATAGCCAGTTGGTTAGAAGCCAGAGTGACCAAGTGGAGCTTACAGTAGGCTTCTAAAGTAGAGGATGGTCTTGGGAGGCTAAGTCCTTAAACCTATATAGAATCTGATATTATCTCCAAGGAGATAGTGTCAGAATTAAGTTGAATTCTCAGACACCCTGCTGGTTCCCAAGAATGGCTAAATGGTCTGGGAGGTCAACCCATACCACATTGAAAACTGGACCTCAGACACACTAAAATGCAGTCCCTGAGCAGAGAAAAATATACTTGAATACATAATAAGGCCACGTGAGGCTCTCAGGGGAAATTAGACTTTAAAGCCTGCCTATTATAATTATGTTCTCAAAATTTTATCAATAAAAGCAAACCTAGAAAAAACAAACACACAAAAAACAAACCTAGGACCTGGATCTTCATTCTTTCTCCTTAATCACTTTGGGGACTATAAGTGACTTCTATAGTAGTCAGTATCTATAATCCATCAGTAATATCCTTGTCAATTTGAGGACATCACAGGCCTTCATTAAATCCTGGTGGCATACTCAATTGTATGTGTCACACACATAAAAGATGGAGTTCTTAGAGATCTCATGAAATTGACCACCTAACTGAAAGTTGAAACAAATACATAGTACTATGAAAAGCAGGGAAAAAAATTAGAATTCATTGGATTGCTACAAAAGTCACATGCTGAGAACAAGAATGAGGGTGGATTTCTTCATCTTCTCTATCAAGCTATGCTCTGTATAAATAACTACCACTCTGCAGGTGGGAGATGAAATTAAATTTGTGAGGTCAGATAAACAGGTGAATGAAGGAAATCCCTATATCAAAGGTAGTAAATAAATTTCTAAAATAGTGTGGAAATGAGCAGCCTATAAGAGATTAAGAAATAATTTTCAAACTATAGCCAAATAACTTTGCTAGACTCAAAAGGATGGACCAGTCCTTATTAAGTAGCAACAATATATTAAAATTGGTGAGCTTTAATAACCAGAACACATCTAATACTAGAGTTGTAAAATGGGTCAGATATATAATTTAAAATAATTCTTCCTTTCAAACAACTTGAGTTCTTTCAGGCCCTCACTTAATATTTTCAAAACACTGTTGTTTTCGCACTGCTGATTTTTAGTACTGCATACACACCACAGATTTTGAGCAAATATGTAAGTGGAAAGAAAGAACATACATTGGATCCATGCCGGCCAAGCACTTCCCATTCACCACTGGTAATTGCTATTTCTTCTTTGATAGGGCACTTGAAATCACCTAAAGAAAAATAGTTAATCATTTAGCACTTCATGCCAGATTTAAGATCAAATGAAACAATGAAGAATAGTATTCTAAACTCTTTTTTTCCAAAAAGGTACGTTAAAAAGTTCAAGCTATGTCTGGAGTAATGAAAATGTTTGAAACTATTTAGATGTAACAGTTACATTATTTGTAAATGTATTAATGTGACTCAATTATTCATTTTAAAATGGCTAATGTTATATGAATTTCACCTTAATTTAAAATAAGTCTAAAGTTAAAAAAATGCCAACTTATGAGTCTTCATAATATTCTGGAATAATGATAGAATGATTCATATAAATGGAGAAAAAAGCAAAATAGATTCTTTGGGCAAAACCAGAAAAGAACTCAAAAGCACTTGCATTCCTAGACCTTTGGTTAGAAGTCTAGTAGATTGACAGGGCATTTCTTATGAATAAAACAAACTACTTCAAAAAGTCATAGAAGAAAAAAAATTTAATACAATTATTCTTCATTTGCCATAAAAACTGGGTATTACCATAGTAAATACCAACATGCCCCACTTGTCTTTATGAGACTCTGTCTTGGTAGATGAAACTCTCTCAGTAATCTAAGGAGGAGTTAAAACATAGAGACCATTTCTCCTTGTCTGGCTGCTCTACTTAAGGCTGTACACAGCAACAGTGGAGGAAAGGCTGACGGTAAAGGGTCTTAATTAAGACTCCACTCGTTGGAAAAAAAAAAATCAACTTATTTTCTTTTCTCAGATACAAAAATAAAACTTAGTACTTAAAGATTTGTGGTCAGAAAAATACTATTCAACATATACATGCTAACTACTTACTGTTGAACATTATAGCCACATAGAAAGAGAAGGAAAATAAAGTGAAGATCAAGCAATGGAGGGAGATTTGGACAAGAAAAACTAAGAAAGGAGGGGAAGGGGAAAGAAGAGGTAAACAAACTGAGGGGCTTGAAAATAAACACGGAGTGGGAACTGAGGTTTGGCATTGAGATGAGTATTAACAGAGTTAATAGAATAGCTCTTCTTATACTCTTCAACAGGAGCATAAAATATGAAATTATTATTTTTATATTACTGTTCTCCCCATACTGTTAGAGTACTTAACTACTACTCATAGTTCTTAGATAGGTACTTCCTAGGATTCCGTAAGTGGATTTATTTTCTGAACAACAGAGGAATTTGTAAGGGCAATTTACACTAAGAGCCTAGTTAAATAAAGACTCTCAGGGAAGAAATTCTCCATCTTGGATATATAAGATCTTGTCTGCTTCATAAAAAGTAAACAAGCAGTCAGAGGCAGTGTTTACTTTGTCTAATCTGAATGCAGCTCAACATTTTCCCCAAATAAGAATGATATTTCAAATGAACAACATTACTAATCATTAGGAAAATGTAAATCAAAACCACAATGATGTACCACTACACGTCCACTAGAATGGCCATTACCAACACCCCACCCCACCCCCAAGAAAAATACCCGAAACTAAAAATAACTGTTGGCAAGGATATAGAGAAATTGGAAGTTTTGTGCTCTGCTAGTAGAAACAAAATGTGCAGCCACTATGGAAAAAAGTATGTGGTTCCTGAAAAAATTAAAACTAGAATTACCATGTGATCCAGCAACCCCACTTCAGGATTTATAACCAAAAGAACACAAAGGTCTTGAATGGGTATCTGTGTATTCATGTTCACAGCAGCATTATTTATAATAGCCAAAAGGTAGAAGCAACCCAAGTGTCCATGGACAGATGAATAAGGAAAATACGGTAGATGTTTACACTGGAATATATATCAGCCTCAAAAAGGAAGTACATTCTGACACAAGTTATGACATGAAACAAACTTCAGGACATTATGCTAAGTGAAATAAGTTAGTCACACAAAGACAAACACTTAATGATTCTACTTATATGAGTCATGTAAAGTCAAACCACAGAGAGTGATTGCCAGGAACTGAGGGGAGGGAGGAATTATTATTTATTGGGTAGTCTCAGTTTTGGAAGATGAAAAAGGTTCTGGAGATGGGTGATGGTGACGGCTGCATGGCAATATAAACGTACGTAGTATTACTAAACTCTACACTTAAAATAGTTAATTTTCTTATGTATACTTCGTCAAAGTTTGGGGAAAAAAATACCCGTCAAGTTATAAATGGCAACTAAGTACATAACTTATCAAGAGACAAACTATATTATTTTTTAAAAAGATTTATTTATTTATGTATGCAAGAACTGGAATGTAGGACTCCCTGGTGGCATAGCGGTTAAGTGCTGCGCTCTGGAGCTGTCGGCATCGGCGACGGGAGTATGAGGCCCGGCTGGGGAGATTCCCACATGGCGCAGCAGACCTCTCCTGCCTCACCCGCTGCTCCCCTCAGCAGTGTATTTCTGTTGATCTGCCTGTTCTGCTCCCCACTCTGTGTCTGGGGAACCCTCTTGCCTCCCCATGCCTCTGGCCTGTACCCCAGCTTGTATGCATAAATAAATAAATCTTAAAAAAAAAAAAAAGAACTGGGGCGTATGCCAGAGGTATGAATCCTCTGGTGAGAGAATTCATCAGAGACAGAGTAGGGAGCAGAACAGGAGAGACAGGAGAGGTCTGCTGTGCCATGTAGGTTAGCTCCCTTCTGGGGATCGAATATGTGCTGCAGTGGCTGCAGATAGATAGTGGTGAGAAGGAAGCCCACAAACTATATTAGTAAAGTAGAAAATTGTAACTCAGTTTTCAATACACCCAGAGGTATCCAATGTGCGTTTGATTTTTTTTCTAGGTTTATAGAGCTATTCATATTACATTTCCCAAAAGGAAAACCATTATTTTTAAAATAGAAATTAACTTTAGCTAATATATTTAATTTCACACTGGGTAACATAATTATATCAACCTTAAAAGATGCAACTATAAATTAACTGCAGTGTAGATACAGATAGCACTAAAACATATAGTATGTAAAAATACCCAACAATTATACAACATTTTAAAAAGAACTTTTTATGGCCTCCCTGGTGGTGCAAGGTGCTAAGTCTCAGCACTATCAAGCTATTGGTAGTCACCAATCTCAGGCCAGGGAGCTAACCCATATGGCGCAGCAGACCTTTCCTGTCTCGCCCGCTGCACCCCTCAGCAGTGTATTTTAGTAGATTTGACTGTTCTGCTCCCTACTCTGTCTCTGGTGAATCCTCTCACCCACTGCACCTCTGGCCTACACCCCAGTTCTTGTATGCATAAATAAATAAAAACGAATCTTTAAAAAAAAAGCTTTTTAAATTTGAAAATAACTTGGATTCACTTTAATTAAAAATTACAGTAGGTAAAAGTTGAAAGTAAAAGTCAGTAATTTCTCTACCCAGATTACTCATTAATAGTTTATTATATATCCACATAGAACTATATATACAGCTAATATTACATATTCATCATGAACTTTGTCTTTGATTTTTACACATGCAAGTATTCAGTTTATGTATTAATTTTAAGTAAGCATTGACGCTTACAATGTATAGAGACATTACATTACCCTGCCCCTCCCACCTACTGTCCAACATTTTTTCTTTTTTAAATAAAAAAGTATTTCTTACTTGGGGCAGGCAACCCACCACTCGATCGTTTATATTTGCTCTCCTTTAAAATGGATGTAATTTTATATAAATGACGGAAACCTGTTTTGCATTCAGAGGCAAAAATAAACTCAATTTCATCTTCATGACTTTGGGGAAAAACATGAAAGATGTCATGGATCTGTAAAATGAATAGCTTAATTTACTATACATAATAATGAAAATACCACACAAAAAACTCAAATTAATCTAGAGAAAGAATAACTTGATAAGCATACTCTGAAACATAAGTAACTATCAATGTTAAGGGGTATGGTATATGGTACATTTAGAATTACAGATTTTGCCTCAGCCTTTCAGATTTATCTTACTTTAGTCAAAGATTTCATCCATTGAGAAATAACTGTTTCCAAATGGAGAAAAAAGTAAAATGTGACCCAAAGCTGCTTCTTACTCACAATCTCTGCAATCCTTTGAAACATGGAACTGAGGTTTGTTTAATGATATCTTATTACAGAAATGATGAGATTTTATTTTTCTACTTTTCCAATGAGAAATATTCTAACAGCTGAAGGGAAAACAGATGTTCACCTGCTTTAAATGAATCATATGAACCTTATATTCAGCCAGAGAGTAAGCTGGTTTTATTTTGTACTTTTTTTTTTTTTCCTAAAATTTTTTTTCTAATTTAATCTAATACTGGTGTATTTTGGTACAGTTTCCCAACTTAAAAATGACACTCTCCTAGATAGAACTTTTGTGGTTTTCTCAGAGGCACTGATAAGGCTGTGTATTCAAAATCTCATGTGTTCAGAAACAAGGGCAAATCTATAGCTATTTCAATGGCATCTACTTTCTACCTTACAAACCATTCCATTTTGGAACCATCATTCCAATTTGAAATGTTCAAACTAAGCAAATTAATATCCATGGTTACTCTGAAGTTAAAAGAATTCATCTTGATAGTGTGCTATTAAAATTTCACTTGCTTTAACAGTCTGAGAAAATATTCAACCAAATACAGAAAAAAAAAACAAAACCCAAAACACATACATTTATCCAGATATCTGTTGTTTCTTCATAGATAATCAGTGGGGTAACAGAGTCAGGCACTGATTCAATGAGTCTCTGTCTTTCCATGGCATCATCTTCTACTGGGATAAATAGTTCAGGCGAGATTAATACTATCTGTAGGCGAGTTTGGGAGCGATCTAGTAGGATGGACCAAGCACTATTCAAACAAATAAAAGAAAATCACCAAAAATAAAGCAATCTCTTAAAAAATACTCTCATTTGGCACCCATCAATTATTTCTATAATCACAAGGAAAGAACTAACTTGGTATATGTTAAATGATCATTTATAAATGGCTAATTAGAAATACTTGTTTTTTAAAGTTAAGCTTCAATAGTTTTTAAAAGAGGTTTTCTTTAAATTTCTAGAACCACAGATGGCCTCTGAAATTGTTTTCTTATTTTAGAGTGAACAAATTCTAGGCTTATGAAACTGTGGTCTATATTAGATACAGAACTATATGTAATCATGTTCCATAATCACCTGCTTACACAGTAATAAAAACAGATTTAGATGTGAGTCTTAAAGTCATACAACTTAACCACAAATAGAATGAAAATGCAATGCACCTAAATTTATAGGCTTATAAATCCACAAAGTGCACTCAGTTCAGAAAAAATTTTTTGTGCAGAAATAACTAAACTGTAAATTTTAATTTATATGTGAAGGCAGCTCCAAATATAAGGTTAAAACTAAAAGACATTTCTGAAGATTTGGATCCTATTTTAGTGATAAAGAAGTTACAATTTAACATACGCACTATTTTCCCTCTGGAGTCCATCCAGCTCTGGCAATATATTCAACACCTTCAAACAAAATCTCAAAAGGCTGTATGAGTTCCTTATCAATGACATCTATAATCTATTAAAAAAGAAAAAAGGAATGTAGTTACAAAAGACACAAGTAAGTATCTTACTAGTCTACTTAAATCATTATCAGTAACAGCATGGTAATTTTTCAGGCTTGGGTACTTAAAAAAGCACATAGAGTATAGCAAAACCAACAGGAAGTTTTGGGTTACTTATACTGGTGCTCTTTATGCCTAAAAAAGTTGTCACCACAAGAATTAGTTCAGTCTAAATGTCTTTTCCTATAAATTTACACAAACAGAATACTTGATAAAAACTTGTAAAATCAAGTTTCACTTGATTTTAAACTCTAATATCTAAGAAAAATAATAGCCCTTTCCCCCCTGTATTTCAGCTTAAAATATTATTTGTGTAACATATTAGTGGCCCTGGGTAAGCCAACTTTTTCCCATTAAAAATCCAGTTGTCATAATTAAAATAATTGTTTTTTTAATGGGAAAAGGGTCTGAAGACAGTTCTCCAAAGAAGATATACAATATTGAACATGCACAAGAAAAGAAGCCCAATATCACTATCCATCAAGAAAATGTAAATAAATAAAACCACAATGAGGTACCACTTGAAACTTACTAGGATGGCTAAATGAACAAGTGATAAGAACTATTGATTAGGATGCAGAGAAACTGAAAGCCTCATACACTACTGGTGGGAATACTTAATAGGGCAACCACTTTAGAAAACAGTTTGGCAGTTCCTCAAAACGTTAAACATTAAGTTATCACATGATCCAATAATTCCACTCCTAGGTATATAACCAAGAAAAATGAAAAGGTATATCCACACAAAAACTTGGATGCAAATATTCATGGTAGTGTTATCAATAATAGTCAAAAAGTGGAAACCCAAAAGTCCATTAACTGATGAGTAGACTTATCAGATAATAATGGTACAATATGGATGAATCTTGAAAACATTACACTTAGTAAAAGAAATCAGACTAGTGACTATATGATTCCATTTATATACACTGTCCAGAATGGGCAAATCTACAGACAGAATGTAGATAGTGGTTGCCTTGGGCTGGGGGCAAGGAGGGGGGCATGGGGACATTGGGAAATGATGAATAAAGGATGTGGGGTTTCTTTTTGGAATGATGAAAATGTTCTAAAATTGTGGTGGTTACACAAACATGTAAATATACTAAGTCATATCTCAATAAAGCTGTTGAAAAAAGCTGAGCAGAGAAGACTGCTTTTAAATTAATCTTGTATGCATGCCGCTTATATGCATTTGACTATCCAATTGGCAAGGAGCAATACAAGAGAAATGTGTTCTATTTAATGTACCATAGACATCTACACAACACAGAAGGTCACTCATCATTAATATTACTATTTTAAAAACATTCATCAGGAAAATTAATTAAGTCAAAGAGGAAAAGCTGCTGAAAAAGGTGATAAATATGAACAGCCCCATATTCCTGTCTTGGGAAGCAGTAAAATTTTTCAAAGCAGAAGATGAGGTCAGCCTGAAATCATGATCCACAGATGTCTCAACAAGTTCAACAAGTCCAAAAAAACAAACCAAAAAAAGTATCTAAGATTTCTTTTAGACTAACCAGACTAGCTAAATGCCCCAAAGTCAACTGAACATATTATACTTACCCTTCCCTCTGCATCAATCATTATTTCCGACATCTTAAAAGTGACTTTAGGGTTTGCTGTACCTTTAGAAAGAGACATAAGTGAATAATAACACAGGGCCAAGCATTCAAACAAATTTTGATAGATCAATCCTCCTTATAATTATAGTTAAGTCATGAATATTATAGTCAGGACTTTATTGCATAAGACTCTCAGAACTCCATCTCAAATTTACACTTTTCAGTATGGGTATCAATATAAGGAGAGGGGGACTGAAATGAACATCAAGAGTCAGTCTGGAAAAAAAAGAAGTCAATCCCGTATCACATTTCAATGTATTAACACTGTTAACAGTAACATAAGGAAAATCACTAATTTATTAAGAACAAAATCCCTAAAAAGCTTTATTTCCTAGCAATGACACCTTTTTATTCATTCCTTGAAGTAATCAGTTTTGTGCACACCCCCAAAATAATTTAAAAGGTTCAGTCTCTATTTTAAAAAAATCTACTTTAGGGCCTCCCTGGGTGGCGCAGGGATTAAGTCTCAGCACTATCAAGCTACCTCAGCCACTGCAGCATGAGTTTGACCCCCGGCCAGGGAGCTAACCCACATGGCACAGCAGACCTCTCCTGTCTCACCCACTGCTCCCCTTAGCATTGTATTTCAGTTTATCTTCTGTTCTGCTCCTCAATCTGTCTCTGGTGAATCCTCTTACCCCCCTCACCTCTGACTACACCCCCAGTTCTTATGCGCATAAATTTTAAAAATAAATAATCTACTTCAGTGACACTTAAAAACCCATCCACACCAAGGCTGAAATTGACTAACACTGACTATACATTTGGTTGAAGTAAAGAGAAACTTGTTTGGAAAGGAGAACCGAGTGCTACATAAATGCCAATGAATATATTACCAGTTTTAGGATAACGGAATGAATCTGCCCTCCTTGTTTCCAACATGGGCGATGTAACATGAATTATTTCTACCTCGGATTCATCATTTTCTTCATACAGAATTCTAAGAATTTTGTTGCCACTGGGAGCTTAAAAGAAATTGAGAATGAAAATTTAGAATTATTCCAAAAAGCAATCAGAACTGACCGTTCTTTCTAGCATTACATTTCCCATAGAGAAAATAATTTATGTACAAAATATGGTACCTTTTATGTATGAAAATATCACTGGTTTCTGCAGTGGAGCAAAGTGAACTACTGCCAAGCACTTTAACTGGTTAAGGGTTATTCATTTTAGGAGCAAAAAAATGAAAACAATTATGTATATTATACACATATTTAAGTCAGGGAAAACAGTTTTGAAGGATTTTTTTTGGTCCTTGCATACCTTAAAATGCATTTTTTGTTGCTGAAAATGAATTGTTTAATTATATTCACAATGTTTCCTGAAACAAAATAAATGCTATTTAAATAGCTATTTTTTAAAATGTTTTCTTTCATTCATGTCAAAATCGTAGTATGAAATAAGATGTCCAAATCCAAGACACAACTTAACAATAAATAACTTTCAGGCCTCCACGGTGGCACAGGGGTTAAAGTCTCAGCAATATCAAGCTATCACCAGCCACTGTGGCATGAGTTCAATCCCCAGCCAGGAAGCTAACCCATATGGTAAAGCAGACCTCTTCTGTCTAGCTTGCTGCTCCCCTCAGCAGAGTATTTCAGTAGATCAGCCTGTTCTGCTACTCACTCTGTCTCTGGTGAATCCTCTCAACCTCTGCACCTCTGGCCTACACCCCAGTTCTACTATGCATAAATAAATAAAAATAGTTTTTAAATAAGTAAGTAAATGACTTTCATGGTCCCTCAGAGAATGTCCAGGCTACTAGCTGCAATCTATTAGCAGGTCATGAAAATTTATTCATAAACAGAATTTAAAACAAAAATACAACAGAGGGAAATCCTTGGTGGTGCAACAGGTTAGGCGCAGCACTATGAAGCTATCCAGAGCCATTGCAGCATGAGTTCGATACCCAGCCAGGGAGGTTCCGACATGTCACAGCAGACCTCTCCTGCCTCCCCTGCTGCTCCCCTCAGCAGTGTACTTCATTACTCTGCCTGTTCTGCTCCCCATCTGTCTCTGGTGAATCCTCTCACCACCCCACACCTCTGGCCTATACCCTGGCCTGTATGCATAAATATTTTTTAAAAATACAACAGAAAAGGACATATAATATCAGAACCTATTATACAGAAGGATAATATTGTTTGTGAAATTTGATTTCAGTTTTATGTATGCAGTATATATATGATGTACTAGGGTCACACTATAAAACAAACTTCTATTTGGATCATGGTCAAAAAGTTTGAAGTCACTGCTTAAGAAAGCTGTTTCTCAAGCTTCCAGACAGTAAAATATTGTGAATTCATCAAGAAAAAGGAAGAACTTATGCCCTTTCTCTGATCCATTCATGTAATATAATAATTTGGCCATTTGTTCATATTCTCTAGTCATCATACATTTTTATACCAGCTCATTAAGGTGTGATAATTTTTTATTCTGCCACCAACATTACCAAGACCAGTTTATAGATTAAAGATTTAACAAAGGAGTAGAATCTGAAGCACAGAACCACAGTTATTTTTATTCACTATGGTGAGATATACCCTGTATATTCTAAATAACTGGTAGGGTCCAGTGTTCATCACTTTAGCATCTACTACCCAGGATTTAGAATTCCTGTCCTTAATTAATTGGTAGCTGAATTTCATACTCTAATTGACCTATTTTATTTTGAACCCTCTTACTTGTTTCAGCTTCTGGACACCACCAATAACCAGAATATCTATCAAATTCTTCTTGAAGAACAAAGGTAGCAACTCCAGCTGATCTGGGATCCTCTTCCATATTGGCTAGTTCTAGACAAACATAAAAGGCAAGTTTATCACAGGAAGTTCTCTATTTTTTCTAGATACAAAGCAGAATCATTGTTTATTTTGAAGGCAGCTATAATATAGTAGTGAACTTTGAAGCCAAAAGGACTGAATTCATATTTGGTTCCATCATTTACTAACTGTCTGACCTTGGGCATTTCACCCATCTCAACCCACTATAGCATGCCATTTGTAAACAGGAACAGGAACCTACTTCATAAGGTTATGAGATCATTTAATTCACATATAGCACTTGAACAAAGCCTGAATCACAGAATGTGCTCCAAAAATATTATTTTCCCATTTAGCTAGGATCATAGAAAACAGAATATACGTAAAGAGCTATGATGCCTTGTCTCTCCAACACAGAGAAGTACATCTATTGACCCAGAATGGATGTTACAGATCATGTAATTCACCACTTCTCCTCCATTCTCTTCCTCCCATCCAACCAGAGAAATTCAGCTTTTGTTCATAACATACTTGGGGGGAAAAAAAAGCATACTGGCATGCATTAAATGGAATGTACACTGAGATTGCCCTTTAATTCATTCCTGTTTAGTGCTGAGTGGTATTCTAATGGATATAACACAGTTATTTTATCCATTCATCTGGCTGCCTTCAAGTTTTCGCTCTAGTGAATAAATATGTTATTATCATTCCTGAATAAGAATCTTTGTGGATGTTATGTTTTCATTTCTCTTGAATAAATATCTAGCAGCAGAATGGCTGGGTGTACGATAAGTGTATTTTAACTTTATAAGAAGATGCTGCATAGTTTTCTGAAATAATTCTATTACTTACATTTTGACTAGCAGTTTATGAAAATTCCTTTAAAAACATTTGGTGTTCTTAAACCTTTTTCATTTTACCTAGCCTAATGGGGGGATATATAATACCTCACAGTATTTTAATTTTACAGGTAAGTTTCAATGCATTATTTTGCTTCTCTGTATTACTGCTTATCTTAAATTAATGTGCAATATGAAATCTCTTATCCAAAAATTCTGAACCCAGAAATGTTTGGAGCTCAGATTTCACATATATCTATCATATAATTATGTAATATCTTCAGCAGGGTAATTAAATACCCTGTAATCAAATATACTACTATTCCTGCAGCAAATTTATGAAAAGGTACACTAAGTAAGATTAAGATTATAAATATCCTCAAGTCAACTCAGGTCAGGTTTTGCCACCAAGCAAAAGCATCAAGCAAAGGAA
>PVIJ01001831.1:65198-99987 GCA_004024925.1 Scalopus aquaticus
GAGATGGGAGGGGGGACAGACACACATGACTGAAAAATACCTTCTTTTTTACAAAAATATTCAAAACAGGGCCTCCCCGGTGGTGCAGGGGTTAAAGTCTCACCACTATCAAGCTATTGCTAGCCACTGCAGTATGAGTTTGATCCCTGGCCAGGGAGCTAATCCACATGGTGCAGCAGACCTCTCCTGTCTCACCCACTGCTCCGCTCAGCAGTGTATCTCAGTAGATTTGCCTATTTTGCTCCACACTGTCTTTGGTGAATCCTCTCACCACCCCACACCTCTGGCCTACACCCCAGTTCTTGTATGCATAAATAAATAAAAATAAGTCTTAAAAAAATGAATATTCAAAACAGCTTTATTCACTAAAAGAGGATAAACAAATTGTGCTTTAGTGTTACTGGGAAGGAAAAATATTTTCTCTACTTTTAGATTCATAATTGGGCCCTGTGAATTAGATTAACAAAATACAGCTTAGCAAGACTGATTTTTATTCACATATTTAAGTGGGAGTTCATAAAATGTGACTGGAAGAGGTGGTTAAAAAATGTTAAAAAAGGGCCTTCCTGATGGCGCAGCAGTCAAGCCCTGACCTGTGGAGCTGTCAGCAGCGGCGACACAAGTTTGATGCCCAGCGGGTTTGAGTTTGATGCCCAGCCGGGGAGATTCCCACATGATGTGGCAGACCTCTCCTGCCTCACCTGCTGCTCCCCTCAGCAGTGTATTTCCATTGCTCTGCCTCTTCTGCTCCCCATTCTGCCTCTGGTGAACCCTCGCGCCGCCCCATGCCTCTGGCCTGTAACCCAGCTTGTATGCATAAATAAATAAATCTTAAAAAAAAAAATTGGCTAGAATTTGTGGCATATATATTATCCTGATATGGGAAGTGATGGAAAAGGAAACTTATGAGAAAACAAACAAAAAATGTTTTACTTCTGACAGTCTTTGTCAGAGATTTGTAGTTCCAGTCTCAATTATGTAAGTATAAATAGCTTGTTTGCTGAAAACATGAAAAAATGGCTAGAATTTCCAACAAAAATATACCAAATACCAACCTACTCTTTCTCCTGACATTGGTAGCTAACTTCATATGGAGACCCATTAAATGTAAGAATCTCTACCTTTTACTTAAAATTTTCCCTACTCTACCCCATTTTCTCTATTCTATCTCTAGTTTTAGGCCATATAGCCTGATTAACTGCAACAGTTAAGCTTTGGTGTCCCTGTCTCTAGTCTTGTGCTCTTCAAATAAAACTTTCACAAAGTACTTAGGAAAAACTATATAAAATTTATATACACATCACTCAACTACAAAAATTTTTCATTGGACACCCACATCATAACACCTGTATTCATTTATGCAAGATATAGTCTATCCTTGTCTGGGCCTCTGGTCTGTCAGCCTTATCATTCCCTATTTTCTTAACTTATGCTTTATATGGTGTCTAAGACCACTGACTACTTCTACCTCCTCATATATACTACAGTGCCTTCTATATCAAGACCTTTCTCATGTGGCCCCTCACTAAGAGTATACTGGCTAATGTGTGGTCATTACTTAAGATCAGCTTAGGTGTCATCTCTTCTAGGAAGTCTTCGCTGACCACTACCTCTCATTGGGGCTCCCAGAACACCCTATGTTGGCTTATTTTATTTTAGAGTTATTTGCTTATATAATTTCCTTGAGGGTCAGGACTATGTTTTATTTAATTCTGTATCCTTAGTTCTTGCCACATTGCCTGGCACACGAGAACGTATTTTTATTGAGTGGTTAGAACAGGTTTCTTGATTCCCAATTCAGTGCTAATACTAATCAATGTAAACTATTCAAAGAAAGGACTCTCATACAACATTGATTATCCTACTGATAGAAAAATGTTTGCTGTTAACACATTGTTCTATACTAAAATAATAAAGATGCCCAATAAATCATCTTTGTGATATCAGAGTAAGCAAAAGTGGAAAAACGAATTTTTTCAGTGCCCATTCTTCATTATGGAGCTTTAGTTTCAAACTCTGTTCCACTTGTTAAAAGAAAAACAATAAACTGTTTCTCAACTTTCATTTGTCTAAAAGCTTTAGAAGAAAAAAATCCACATTTTTTTCTATGTTTAGAGAAGTGCTTAGAATTATTATAGCTACTTCAGTAAAAATTAAATATTTCAATAATTCACAGTTCTACAAGGCTTTTTTTCCGTACTAAGACAAAATACTTAATAGGCTATCCAAAAGAGGGAGATAAATTTTCAGGTCGTTCTTGCAGTGTGCATTAGGCTTTTTTGTTACCCTTTTTCTGTTACCCAGAAAGTTTAAAAATTTTAAATTAAACTTTTTTTTTTTTTTTAAAGATTTGTTTATTTATAATACAAGCTGGGGTACAGGCCAGAGGCGTGGTGCGGAGAGAGAGTTCACCAGAGACAGAGTGGGGAGCAGAACAGGCAGATCAGAAATACACTGCTGAGGGGAGTAGCGGGTGAGGCACGAGAGGTCTGCCGCACCATGTGGGATTCTCCCCGGCTGGGCGTCGAACTCGCATAGAGCTGCCAACAGCTCCACAGCGCAGCACGCAACCGCTGCGCCACCAGGGAGGCCCTAAATTAAACTTCTATTTTAATAAGAATATAGTTTGGGGAAATCTGGCAGTCTTATTTTAGGCTAAAACACCAATCATGACCAGAGATGCCACTGCCAATTTTTCTGAAAATAAGCATTAAAGCAAGGGAGCATTACACAAATAATACAGATGGCACATTACCAGTTATCTGTATTTTTAAAATTTTAATTATTGAACTTAAAATATAAAGATGACACCCAGTTTACTTCAATTTCAAAATTTTAAGCAAAAGCAATTAAATTTAAATGAGTTATGCATTACCATTGTGCACATAGGTGAGCCTCCTTTCTTCTCGGGTTACAATGTTGGATATCCAAATATCATTGCTATGTATGAAAGCAATCCAGTCTGGATCAGCAGGGCATAATTTTGGATCCATCCTGATGTTGGGACAACTGGTTTCCACTAAATTGGGTCGTAAAGGTTGTTGCTAGAAAAGTAAGGCAAGTATTTTAAGGTAAGTATCAGGTCTACACACACACATACCCACCCTCCCTCACTCCTTCCCTCTCCCCCCTTGCTAGCACCCTTTCTATAACATGAACAACACAGGTAAAACGTCAACTATGATCACTGTTTCCCAAAAAAACACTTTCATGTAAGGGAGGACTCATATTTTTTTCTTTTACTAAGAGTTAAAAAGCTAAGGTTAATAGAAGAGGAAATAAAGACAGTAACAGCTCTTCATGAATTTCTGCCCAAAGCCATTTATTTAATGCAGTAATTACTGTTTGTTAAATAGTTTTATTAAAACATTTATTAAATGCCTCATTAATACATACTTCAAATTAAATTTATTAATACAAAATAGTTTGCTCATAGTTTGCTCACCACCTCCCTGGTGGTTCAAGGAGTTAAGTCTCAGCACCACCAAGCTATCGGCAAACACTGCAGCATGAGTTTGATCCCTGGCTTGGGAGCTTCCCACAAGGAGCAGCAGACCTCTCCTGTCTCACCCGCTGCTCCCCTCAGCAACGTATTTCAGTAGATCTGCCTGTTCTGCTCCCCACTCTGTCTCTGGTGACTCCTCTCACCACCCAACACCTCTGGCCTACAGTCTTATATGCATAAATAAATAAGAATAAATCTTTAAAAAATTTTGCTCATAAAAATCTAATGAAAGGTCGGGCCATCAAAATTCTACCAGAAGAATTGTTCTAACAGCATATAAAGAATTGCCTATAAGGGCCTTCCTGGTGGCACAGGGATTAAAAGTCCAGCACTATCAAGCTACCACATCAGCCACTGTGGCATGAGTTTGATCCCTGGCCAGGGAGCTGACCCACATGGCACAGCAGACCTCTCCTGTCTCACCAGCTGCTCCCCTCAACAGTGTATTTCAGTCGATTTGTCTGTTCTGCTCCCCACTCTGTCTCTGGTGAACCCTTTCACCACCCCACACCTCTGGTCTGCACCCCAGCTTATATGCATAAATAAATAAATCTTAAAAAAAAATCAAATATTTAAACTGCCAGCTTTCAAGACAACCAAAAATGGATTACCCTGTGATAATATTATCTTAAAAAATCCCTCCCTCCCCCCAGGAATATAAAGAAAGTGGACATTGATCACTATGCTGTTACTCTACCTCTACATTATCTTCCTACATAGGAAGTGTTCTTAGCATTTTAAAAATTGTATGTAAGGTGACTGGAAAAATCATTAACTCTCAAATTGGAAATTAATATCCCTATTTCCATTTTTTTTTCTTTTGACTACTTATTTCTTAAGTTGATGTGCAAACAGAATTTTTTGGTTTGCTTACTAATTACTTTTCTAATTTGGGTACAAATAACTTTTACAAGCCAAAAACAGATTTAACAAGTAGTAACACCAACTTACAGTAAATCCTTGTGGCCCTCCATCTTTTATGTGATAAATCCCACTACCAGCTTGAAATAGAAATGTTCCACTTCCTTGGTGATAATCATAAGAAGCAATTCCTACTGTTCCAATGCGCTTTCTTTCTCTTAGTAGTTCCTCTTCTCGAGAATACATTCCATAGTCCAGTGTTGCCTAATACAAAAGAAAAGAGAAGTTCACTCCTGTTTTCTGAAAGCTTGCTTTTGGCTTTTAGCACTGAAATCCCAGCATCTCCAATAGTACCAAGTGTCCATTTTGCACGACCCCAAAATGTCAGCAACTTGAAGCAGATGAATTTCAGGAAGTCTACTGAATGATTTCTTAGTAAAAGGTCTCCAGATGATTTTTGTATAATTAAAATAAGAATAAAGTCTCATCACCTTGGTTTGGCAATCAAGATCTTCTACAACCCAACTGTAATTTTGCAGCCCTGCACACAGTTAAGACACAGACTTAGAAGTCAAGTGGTTTGAATCTAGGCTTTGATCCTTAACTAGAAGTCTGACTTTGGTTAAGCAGTTTAAGTTCTTCAAAAGTAATTTTTCTCATTTTCAAAATAAATCCTATACTTCAGCTTTGTGGAGATTAACTTAGATAAAAACAGTAAAGTGCATAGCACAATGACTGACTGGCACAGAGTTAAGATGTCAAATATCAATTGTCTTAATGCCTTTCCAATACATCTAGTAATACCATCCTCTAATAAAATCCAACAACAGGTTGGTCACATATCTGACTGATGAAGATGAGGGGTTTCCCAAGCTAGAAATAGTTGATGCACATATAAAATTTAAAACGGAAAATAAAACAAAACTATTAAGTTGCTAACATAAAAAAAAATTACATCCATGTATTTCCTCACTAAAAACTCTTTAATACTTTTAGAAAAGGAACATATATAATCTATCATATAATCTATCACTGTAAAATTAAGCCAGTATATTGAAAGTAAACATTTTTCAAGGATGGTAAATTCAGGTACACACTTGCAAAACACAATTATTAGATGAGGTTAAAAATTAGAGACTTTGGAATGCTGCTAAAAAACTAACCTACTTTTTTTTTGTTCACTCTATCACCTTTAAAAATTAATATATAACTAAGCACTAACACATACATATACATTTGTACATTTGCTTCCTCCAGTAGAAAAAATTACCATTCAGTGAACATATCTGTGTTAATGCTGATATTTTTGTTTTAAACATCTCTTAAGACTGTCTGCATTGAAACTAAGAGCAATTCAAAATATGTGGTTTTTTTTAAAAGATTTATTTATTTATGCCTACAAGAGCTAGGGTGTAGGCCAGAGGTGTGTGTGGGGTGGGGTGGGGTGGGGGTGATGGTGAGAGGATTCACCAGAAACAGAGTGGGGAGCAGAACAAGCAGACTGACTGAAATATACTGCTGAGAGGAGCAGCTGGCGAGACAGGAGAGGTCTGCTGCGCCATGTGGGTTAGCTCCCTGACTCTGACTAGGGATGGAACACCTGCTGCAGTAGCTGTCCAAAGCTTCACAATGCTAAGATTTAACCCCTTGAGCCACCAGGGAGGCCCTCAAAGTGTATGATTATATTTTAATTTCTTCCCTTTATTCTCCCTGAATTTCACCAGACTTGAATTGTGCCAGGGATGAAAGGACTCACCAGAGACAGGATGGGGCGCAAAACAGGCAGATTTACTGAAATACACTGATAAGGAGAGCAGCGGGCGAGGCAAGAGAGGTCTGCTGTGCCATGTGGGTCGGCTCCCTGGCTGAGGATCAAACTGGTGCTGCAGAAGGCTTCATAGTACTGAGACTTAACCACTTGTGTCACCAGGGAGGTCCCTGTATTTGGTATATTTTAATGCTTTCTATTCAGAACACAGAAATTTCAGAGCTAAGAAATTGACTTTAATAAGAAAACTCTATAACTTTGTGATCATGAAATTTGTTATTTGAAAGAATAACAAGAATAGTAAAAGGAATCCTGAAAAAGATCAGTTGTGGGAAGTAAACTTTACCAGATATTAAAAAATTAAAACACAAATAACAAAATAAACAATAGTACAGGAATAGAAAGTCCAAATTAGAATGGTGAATACAGAAATTAGTAAGAAAAAAAGGGAGGCATACAAATAGATAGTAATTTTAAAATCAGTGATTACTGATTTAAGTTTTAAATCAGTTGGAATTACGGCCTAGTCAAAGATAGCAATGGATTTCATATTATTTTCAGTGGGTGAGAGATTCACAAGCTAAAAATGAAACCAGGGCCTCCCTGGTGGCACAACGGGTTAAGCAAACCCTATGGAGCTATAGACAGCCACTGAAGCGCAAGTTCGATCCCGGCCAGGGAGATTCCCACTTGATGCAGCAGACTTCTCCTGTTTTGCCCGCTGCTCCCCTCAGCAGTGTATTTCAGTTGATCTGACTGTTCTGCTTCCCACTCTGTCTCTGGTGAATCCTCTCACCACCCCACACCTATGGCCCACATCCCAGCTTGTATGCATAAATAAATAAATCTTAAAAAAAAAAAAAAGAAACCAACTTCCACTTCCAGCCAAGATGGACTAACAGGAACCAGATTTATCCTCCCATCTGAAACAACTGAGAAAAAGGACAATAAAATGAAATGTTTTCAAGACACTGTATATCAGAAAATAAAGGAAAAGGACCCATGAGAAATGGGAGTCAAATTAGGTTAATTATCGGCAGTCTTGGGAGATTCCAGACAGTGGCACAAAGAGGGGGAAGCCAGTGTGTCAAAGAAATATGAAATACTTTGAGATGAAAAAAAAAATTAATAATATACCAAAACTCCAGAGAAGCAGAAAAGCAATTCTCAGAAGGAAAGGTGTAACTATAGACACCTACATTTTTAAAAAAAAAGATCTCGCATCAATCTTCCACCTTAAGGCACTGGAAAAAAAGAGCAAACTCAATTCAAAGAAAACAGAATTAAGGCACTATTACTAATTAGATTAGGAAAAAAGAGAATAGGAAAATGAAACTCAACAAAACCAAAAGTTAGTTCTTTGAAAAGATTAACAAAATTGACAAATTTAGCTAGATTGGTCATCAAAACAAAATGAAAGACTCAACTAGAATCAAGAATGAAAGAGGTTCATTATTAATGATCTTATAGGGCTGAAAAGGATTATTATATTGTATGTATAAATTTATACAATTTAATGAACTGTATGCCAACAAATTTGATAACGTAGATGAACTGATTAAATTTCTAGAAACACATGATCTATGAAAATTGTCTCAAGAAACAGAAAATCTGAATAGAACTATAACAAATAAAGAGACTGAATTAGTAGCCAAGAAACTCCCTACCCCACAAAAAACCCCAGGACTACATGTCTTTACTGATGAATTCTATCAAGTTTTTACAAATGATTAAGACCCATTCTTCTCAAACTCTTCCCCCAAAAGGAAAACACTTTCTAACTCATTTGATGAGGACAGTACTACGCAATATTCAAACCAAGGACATCAAAAGAAATTAGTCAATATCCCTTATGGCTATAGAAGCAAATCCCCCACCCTATTAAAATATTGGTAAACTGAATAAAGCAGCGTATTAACACTTTGTGTGCCAGTGCCCTTTAAATTTACCAGCCCTTAGGGCCAGCCATTTTCTGTGCCACCGCATGAATGGTATAAGCATTCAATAAAACACACACAACTCCTGAACTACTGGATATTAAAAAAACTGTAATATCTCTCATAAAATACCTTACACTTTCACCAAAACAATGTGTAAAGCTTCTAGACTGAGTATGATCAAAGAAATAGCTCCTAATAGTTCCAAATAAATCTACCGTGGCGTGAAAAACCGGAGACTAGATGAACACGTATTAATACGTGAGTGGACAAAGGGTTAAAAGGATTACACAGAGGGCCTCCCTGGTGGCGCAATGGGTTAAGCGCAGCACTATGAAGCTATCCAGAGCCACTGCAGCATGAGTTCGATACTCAGCCAGGGAGCTTCCCACATGGCACAGACCTCTCCTGCCTCACCCACTGCTCCCCTCAGCAGTGTACTTCAGTAGATCTGCCTACACTCCAGTTTTATGCATAAATAAATAAATCTTTAAAAAAAAAAAGGATCACAAATGACCTAGTGGGATTTATCCAAGTAATGTAAGCTTTTCAACATATGAAAATCAATCAATGTAATATACCATATTATTACAATGTGGGTGGAGAGGAGAAAAATCATTTGAAAATAATTAACACACTTTCATGATCAAAATACTGAATGAAGTAGGAATAGAGGGGAAGTCTATCAATCTAATAAAAAACGGTTGATCTATATTAGTGCTAACAAATGAGTTTAGCAACATTGCAGGATACAAAATCAATACACAAAGTATCAGTTGCATATACTAATAACGAACAACTTAAAAATGGGATTTAGAAAACAATTCCATCTTTCAAAAAGAATAAATACTTAGGAATAATTTTAACCAAAGAAGCGCAAAACTTGGGCCCTCCCTGGTGGCGCAAGAGGTTAAGCACTATGAAGCTATCTGCAGCCTCTGCAGCATGAGTTCAATCCGGGCCAGGGAGCTAACCAACATGGCGCAGCAGACCTCTCCTGCCTCACCAGCTGCTCCCCTCAGCAGTGTATTTCAGTCAGTCTGCCTGTTCTGCTCCCCACTCTGTCTCTGGTGAATCCTCTTACTCTCTGCATCTCTGTCCTACACCCCAGTTATTGTATGCATACATAAATAAATCTTAAAAAAAAAGTGCAATACTTGTATACTGAACAGTACAAACATGGCTGAAAGAAATTAAAGATCTAAATAGAAAGACATCCCTTCTGTCCATGAATGGGCAGTCTTAAATCTTAGGACTTTAGTTTATAGAGATGGCTATATACCCCAAATTGATCTAGAGAGTCAATGGAATGCCTATTAAAGTCCTAATAGCTTTTTCTCTAGATATTAAAAAGGTGGTCCTAATATGGAATTGCAAAGCAATCTTGAAAAAGAATATTGAAGGACTCATTCAACTTCAAAAGTTAGTACATAGCTACATCAATCAAGACATCACAGTACTGGCATATGGATAGAAATACAGGCCAGTGGAGAAGAGAGAGCCTAGAAATAAACCCATATATTTATGGTCAATTGATTCTCAACAAGGGCACTTCAATTATTCCATGCGGGAAAGAATAACCTTACAACAGATGGTGCTCAGACAACTGTATTCCACATGTTAAAGCATTAATCTGGATCTCTGTCTCATGATACACAAAAATTAATGCAAATGGATCATAGTCTTAGATATAAGAACTCAAATTGTGTTACCTTGGATTAAGCAATAGTTTAGATATACCAAAAGTACAATCAAGCAAAGTAAAAAAAGATAAATTAAGCCATCAAAATTTAAACCTTTGGTCCTCCCTGGTGGCGCAGCGTTTAAGCACTGCGCTGTGGAGCTGTCGGCAGCGGCGACGCGAGTTCACTGCTCCCCTTAGCAGTGTATTTCCGTTGCTCTGCCTGTGCTGCTCCCCACTCTGTCTCTGGTGAACCCTCTCACCGCCCTACACCTCTGGTCTGTACCCCAGCTTGTATGCAAAAATAAATAAATCTTAAAAAAAAAATTAGAATATGCTAAAGAGCTATCATTTCTTAAAAAAAAAAAATTAAACCTTTGCTTGTCAAAAGACAAGTATTAGTTTTTTAGGTTTGCTGTTAACAAATTATCATACCTTGGAGGTGAAAAACAGAAATTTATTCCCTCACAGTTCTGGAGGACAGAAGCCCAAAATTAAAATGTCAGCAGGCATCTTCCAAAGGCCCTAGGGGAGACTTCTTTGCCTTTTTAGTTGCTGGTGGTTCCAGGGGTTCCTTGCTTAAGCCAGCATAACTCTGCCTCTGTCTTCACATGGCTTTCATCTTTGGTGTCTACCTCAAGTTTTGCTCTTGTTTTTTTCTTATGAAAATACCAGTCATTGTATTTGGGGTCCACTGTAAATCCAGAATTATCTCATCTTGAAAGCCTTAATTATATCTGCAAAGACCATGTTTCTAAATAAGGTCACATTCTCAGACACCTTTAGGATCTGAATATATCCTTTCGGAAACCCCTGTTTATCAACAGGTCACTATCAAGAAAGTAAATAACAAAAAATCCTAAACAACCCAATTTTAAAAATGGCAAATGACTCAAATAGACATTTCTCCAAAATAGATACACAAATGGCCAGTAAGTGCATCAAAAGATGCTCAATATTATTAATCATTAGGGAAATGCAAATCATTCATTGAAAGGCAATGAAGTAACACCTCTTACTCTTTAGGATAGCTAGTATCAAAAAGACATAAAATAACAAGTGTTGGCAAGAATACAGAGAAATATGAAACTCTTGTGAACCAGGAGTGGAAATGTAAAATGATATAGCCCCTATGGAAAATAGTACAGTGGCTTCTCAAAAATTAGAATTATCTTACGATCTTGCAAATTCACTTCTGGGTATATACTTACAAGAGTTGAAAGCAGTTACCCCAAAAGATATTTGTGTACTGACTTCATAGCAGCATTTACAATAGCCAATAGACAATAAAAGCAACACAAATGTCTATTAGTAGATGAAGGGTAAAGCAACAGGCGGTATATACACACAATATTATTGTCTTAAAAGGGATTGACATTCGGGCCTCCCCGGTGGTGCAGCAGTTGGGCGCTGCGCTGTGGAGCTGTCGGCAGCGGTGACGTGAGTTCGACGCCCGGCCGGGGAGAGTCCCACATGGCGCAGCAGATCTCTCCTGCCTTGCCCGCTGCTCCCATCAGCAGTGTATTTCTGATCTGCCTGTTCTGCTGCCCGCTCTGTCTCTGGTGAACCCTCTCGCCACCCCACGCCTCTGGCCTGTACCCCAGCTTGTATGTATAAATAAAAAATAAATCTTAAAAAAAAAAAAAAGGATTGACATTCTGTCACATATGGATGAAACTTAAGAACATTGCACTAAGTGAAATATACCAGTCACAAAAGGACAAACACATGATTCTTCTTTATGAGGTACCTACATAGATGTATGCACAGGAATAAAAGTAGAATGGTGGGGGCCTCCCTTGCAGCACAGGGGTTAAAATCTCAACACTATCAAGCTATCTCCAGCCACTGTGGCAGGAGTTCAATCCCCAGCCAGGGAGCTAACCCACATGGCACAGCAGACATCTGTTGTCTTCCTGCTGCTCCCCTCAGCAGTATATTTCAGTAGATCCGCCTGTTCTGCTACCCACTGTGTCTCTGGTGAATCCTCTCACTACCACTACCACTACCACCCCCTCTCCTGCCCCACCCCTCTGGCCTACACCCCAGTTCTTATGTACATAAATAAAAAAAATCTTTAAAAGAATGTAGAATGGTGGTTGCCAGGCACTGAGAGAAAAGGCAATGGCTATTTTTAATAATGGCTATCGAGTTACAGTTTTGCAAGATGGTAACGTGCAAAATGAGCTCAGAGTATCTTCATTACACCAGAAAGCAAGAAAGCTATTAACTATTACCATAGTCATGTCAAAAGGATTTGACATATCAAAGTGAAAGGGTTTCCATCAGTCAAAAATAAGACAATTACTGTCAATGAACCAAAAGATGTCAAATGGGGCCTCCCCGGTGGTGCAAGGGGTAAAGTCTCAGCACTATGAAGCTATCCGTGGCCACTGCAGCATGAGTTCGAGTTCGCAGCAGACCTCTCCCGTCTTACCTGCTGCTCCCCTCAGCAGTGTATTTCAGTCAATCAGCCTGTTCTGCTCCCCACTCTGTCTCTGGTGAACCCTCTCACGCCCTGCACCACTGGCCTACACCCCAGCTCTTGTACAAATAAAATAAATCTTTAAAAAAAAAGACATCAAACAGGTTTAACTATAAGTTAATGAATACGCAAAAAACAAACAAGAAATCTCCAAAACTAACTGATCCACCAACCCAAATAGCTGTTGCACTACAGTTTCTGTATATGAAATTTCAGTTCATAAACAAAGGATTGATAAGAAAATTAGTTTTATAACTTCTAATAAGCTAATGGATCTAGTCATTAAAAAATGCTAACATCACAAAAAGAGAAATAAGGCTCTATATTTGAACATTAATTATTTGATGATATGAAAAAAATATTTTGTTCAGATATAATGATATTCTGTTAATGTGTAAAAAGAGTTTGTTTCTTTTAGAGATACATGATGACTTATTTATGAATGAAACATCTGGGAATTGCTTCAAGATAATCTTAGTAGTATGGGTAGGAGTTGACAGGGAGAATTGGAACAATGAAACACTGATGGCCAAGATTTGATTAATATTAAAACTGGCACATGTTATTAAACTTTCACGTTTTGAAATTTTCCATAAAAAAAATTTAAAAAAAAAAGGAACTTTGACTCATTAAATTACAAAGTGTTCTAGTAGAAAACTACCATTATTTCAATGCACTGTTCTTAAAAAAGGATTTTTTTTCTCCGTTTAAAGTCACAAATCAGTCCCCTAGTGGCACAGGGGTTAAATCTCAGTGCTTATCATGCTATCATCACTGCGGTCTGAGTTCGAGCCTAGATCAAGAAGCTAACCCAATATGGCACAGTAGACCTCTTCTGTCTCCCCCATTGCTCCCCTCAGCAGTGTATTTTAATAGATCTGCCTGTTCTGCTCCCCAGTATGTCTCTGGTGAAACCTCTCACCCCTCACACCTCTGGTCTATACTCCAGTTCTTCTACATAAAAATAAATAAAGTCTTTTTTTAAAAAAAAAAAAGCTAAATCCTGGGCCTCCTGGTGGCGCAACAGGTTAAGTCTCAGCACTATGAAGCTATCCGCAGCCACTGCAGCATAAGTTCAATACTGGCCAGGGAGCTTCCCACATGGTGCAGCAGACCCCTCCCGCCTTGCCCACTGCTCCCTTCAGCAGTGTATTTCAGTCAGTCTGAAATTTCAGTCAGCCTGTTCTGCTCCCCACTCTGTCTCTGGTGAATCCTCTCACCACCCCCACACCTCTGGCCTACACCCAGCTTGTATGTATAAATAAATAAATGTTAAAAAAAAAAAAGTTAAATCCTACCTGAAAAAGATCCAAAAGAGGCTTCCAAGATAGCATTAAGACTGCTGCTCTGTTGATGGTTTTGGGAATTTCAGAATAAAATAGTGTATTTTCTCTGTTCTCACCAGACATAGCTATAAGAAAACAAAATCAATTTTTATTATTTTAAAAAACAGTATTTTATAACAATCATAACAGTAAGTACAATACCTGCTATATACTATAAAGTATGTGATTGCACTCTATGTGACATATAAAGATTCCTAACACGTAGACATGCGTATGAAATTTTCTTCAATAAAACCCTAGCTTCGGGACCTCCCTGGTAGCGCAACCGGTTAAGCGCAGCACTATGAAGATATCCAGAGCCACTGCAGCACAAGTTCAATACCCAGCCAGGGAGATTTCCAAATGGCACAGCAGACCTCTCCTGCCTCGCCCACTGCTCCCCTCAGCAGTGTACTTCAATCTGCCTGTTCTGCTCCCTGCTGTCTCTGGTGAATCCTCTCACCACCCCACACCTCTGGCCTACACCCCAGCTTGTATGCATTAAATCAATAAATCTTAAAAAAAAAAAAAAACAAGTTAAATCTCAGCCTATGAAGCTATTGGCAGCCACTGCAGCACGAGTTCAATCCTCAGGCAGGGAGCTTCCCACATGGCGCAGCAGACCTCTCCTGCCTCGCCCACTGCTCCCCTCAGCAGTGTACTTCAGTAGATCTGCCTGTTCAGCTCCCCATTCTGTCTCTGGTGAATCCTCTCAAGCCTTGCCCCCACCCCACCTCTGGCCTACACCCAGCTTGTATGCATAAATAATCTTTAAAAAAAAAAAAACCCGAGCTCCCAGAAGAATGCTCAGCTTTCACTGACATTCAGATCTTAATCCCTCTCAAAACAAACATAAGGACAAGTGTAATTTTGAGACAAGTTCATATTACTAAACTCCTTTTTCTGAATCATTTTAAGTATTTATTTAGAAATACACACAGGAGGGTCTACCTGGAGGCACAGCGGTTGTGCGCTGCGCTGTGGAGCTGTTGGCAGCAGCGACATAAGCTCAATGCCCGCCTGGGGAGATTCCCACATGGCGCGGCAGACCTCTCCCGCCTTGCCCGCTGCTCCCCTCAGCAGTGTGTTTCCGTCCATCTGCCTGTTCTGCTCCCCACTCTGTCTCTGGTGAACCCTCTCGTCGCCCCACACCTCTGGTCTGTACCCCAGCTTGCATGCATAAATAAATCAATCTTTAAAAAAAAAAAGAAATACACAAAGGACTAACTGAATTCTGGTTTTTCTTCATTATAAATGTTCCATACCTTAATAAGAACTTGGGAGTTTCAAAAGAAAGTATACCATAGTAGGGCCTCCCCGGTGGCGCAGCGGTTAAGCCCTGCGCTGTGGAGCTGTCGGCAGCGGCGACGTGAGTTCGACACCCGGCCGGGGAGAATCCCACATGGTGCGGCAGACCTCTCCTGCCTCGCCCGCTGCTCCCCTCAGCAGTGTATTTCTGATCTGCCTGTTCTGCTCCCCACTCTGTCTCTGGTGAACCCTCTCGCCGCCCCACGCCTCTGGCCTGTACCCCAGCTTGTATGTATATATAAAAAATAAATCTTTAAAAAAAAAAAAAAAGAAAGTATACCATAGTAAAACAAGTTTCTTTATCCTTTATTGGGGAAAGATGTATGAAGAGGTCTATTTTTATTAGAAGCCAGGTCTGTTCTGTGAAATCTTTAAATAACTGAATGGGAAGGGCACATCAGTGTATAAATAGTTCCATGCAAAAGTAATGGAAACACAGTATGGTTATGAAGATGTATACCAAAGAAAATTCAAACAAAGTCCTTTATCTTAAAAGGTGCTTGAATGGTATTGCTTCCAAAAAGCTAGGGGAGAGTGAAGGAGGGAGAAAATAAACCACATAGTAGTATACACTCCCTCTTAGGTGGACTAGACCCTCAGTCTAGGGTTTCTGGTAATGGCAGCACAAGTTAGTCTATGGAAGGGCATGGTAACTTCTATACTAACCATAAAGGTTGGAAGATGTTATTTACTTCAACACTTCTCTCTGTCTTAAATCTATATTCCAGTTACTCTGTTACAGAATTATTTAGACTGTGATCATCTATCCATGCCATTCATAATCTTACAAAATGTGATCAAATTCTCTCTTGAGCCTTTAGTCCTCAGATATGAAAAAAATCGGCTCTCATCGACCCTCCAATGAGTCATTCCCTAAATCATTTTAGTTGCCCCCCTCCTTAAATGAACCTTAGTTTCATGTCTTCCTTGGTTTTACCCAGGATTAATAAAAATCCCCAAGATAGTCTTTGTGGGGGCCTCCCTGATGGTGCAACGGGTTAAATCTCAGCACTATGAAGCTATCCACAGCCACTGCAGCACCCACCAGTTTGATCCCCAGCTAGGGAGCTTCCCACAGGGTGCAGCAGACCTCTCCTGTCTCGCCTGCTGCTCCCCTCAACAGTGTACTTAAGTAGATCTGCCTGTTCTGCTCCTCACTCTGTCACTGGTGAATCACCACCCCACACCTCTGGTCTACACCCCAGTTCTTGTATGCATAAATAAATAAATCTTTAAAAATAAAAAAGAGGGCCTCCCTGGTGGCGCAGCGGTTAAGCGCTGCGCTGTGGAGCTGTCGGCAGCAGCGATGCGAGTTCGACGCCCGGCCGGGGAGAATCCCATGTGGTGCGGCAGACCTCTCCTGCCTCGCCCGCTGCTCCCTCAGCAGTGTGTTTCTGATCTGCCTGTTCTGCTCCCCACTCTGTCTCTGGCGAGGCCTCTCACCACCCCACACTTCTAGCCTGTACCCCAGCTGTATGTATAAATAAATAAATCTTTAAAAAAAAATTTAAAAATAAAAAAAATAAAAATAAAAAAGATATTCTCTGTACACACAGCAGATCTAAATAAGTACAAATTGGGCTTTTCTTGGTGTTTCTTCCTTGATTATACACGGGTATTTATTGGTGTTAGAAGTGTAATAAAAATTTAAAAACAAAAGATTTATATGGAGAAGTTGTTTAACTTCAGATAGACATAAAAGACTTACATGAATGAAAAGCACACAATTTTTTGAAAAGCTCAATGTTTTAAAGATGTCAATTTTCATGGGCCTCCCTGGCGGCGCAGCGGTTAAGCGCTGCGCTGTGGAGCTGTCAGCAGTGGCAACGCGAGTTTGACGCCCGGCTGGGGAGATTTCCACATGGCGCAGCAGACCTCTCCTGCCTCGCCCGCTGCTCCCCTCAGCAGAGTGTTTCTCTCCATCTGCCTATTCTGCTCCCCACTCTGTCTCTGGTGAACCCTCTTGCCGCCCCACACCTCTGGCCTGTACCCCAGCTTGTATGCATAAATAAATAAATCTTTAAAAAAAAATAAAAAAATAAAGATGTCAATTTTCCCTAACTTTATCTACTAAGTATAATGTAATCCTACAGCAGTATACATAGAACTGGAAGGAGACTATATAAGCTAATTTTCAGTGCGCATGGAGAAATAAGCAAAGTAGTTAAGAAAAGTGTGAAAAAAGGTAACAAAGTGCTCTCCAACTGTAAAACGTGGAGAGCTGTGACACTAATAGTAGTAGCAGCTGCAGCATATTGTTTACTTGACATGACCGATCAATGGGACAGAAGAGAAATTCTGTTCAACATATCTCACATATTAAATATATTTATAAATATGTTTATATATGGTTAATATAAACACAAAAATAAAAAGTATTAATACATGCAAATAAATATTCATATAGTTATATATATGTATGAATGAAGATGATATATGATAAAGGTAGCATTTCTAAAAACTAGGGAAAAAGCTACTTTACTAAAAATATGTTAAAATAACTAGATAACCATCCAAGGAAGGCAAGTACAGCTGACCCTTGAACAACATGGGTTTGCAAATTTCTTTCAATAAGTATTAATACATTGGCAACTGCATATCTGTTCATGAATTAACCACAAATGTCCAATGGTTGAATCCAGGCATGTAGCACCCATGGAAACAGAGGACTGACTACAGGACTTGAGTATCCAAGGATTTTGGTATCTGCAGAGCCCTGAAATCAATCCCTGCAGATACAATAAGAGTGCTATAATCTTATCAATGGGAAAGTCCTTCCAGATATGATGCAAAACTGCAGAAAAACAAAAATGTAATTACTGAAAAAAGAAAATCACTAATTTCTACATGGCAAAAGCTGGTAAAAGGTAATTTCCCTAATTAAATCTTAGGGGAAATACCATGATAGTTTAATTTCCACATTAAAAAAAAATGTTTCAAGTCAGTAAGAAAAATATCCACAAGCTTATAAAAAACAAACAATGATTACAGACAGATCAATCACAGAAAAGGAAATACAAATATCTCTTAAGCAGGTGAAAAGATGTTCAACCTCACTCTTTTTTTTAATTTTTAGATTTTATTTATTTTTGTATAGAAAAACTGGGGTGTAGGCCAGAAGTTGGGGGTGGTGAGAGGATTAACCAGAGACAGAGTGGGGAGAACAGGACGACTGACTGAAAAATACTGCTAAAGGGAGCAGCAGGCAAGACAGAAGAGTGGGTTAGCTCTCTGGCCAGGGATCAAACTCAGGATGTTGTGGTGGAAGTGCTGAGACTCAACCTCTAGGCCAAGAGGGAGGCCCAACTTCACTCTTAAGAGAAATACAAATCAGAACTACAATGAGAGACTGCTCATCACTAATCACACTGGGAAAGATAAAGTGATTACTCACTATTGATTTAAGTGTAGAGAAATAGATACTCTGAGACAATGCTAATAAGAGTATTAATTCTATAACCTCTTTGGAGGGGCAATATCAATCAAAATTCAAAATATATACACCTTTGTCCTTGCAATTCCTTTCATAGGAATTAATATACTTACACATATAGAAACTAATCTAATATAGTTACATGCTCTGCATCTTTTCTAACAGTGAATCAGAAAAACCTGAATGCCCATTAATAGCACTTAAGTAAAATATAGCACAATTATGAAATGAAATACTTTGGAGTTGTTAAGAAAGATCTACACTGGGCCTCCCTGGTGGTGAAGTGGTTAGGTGCTACGCTGTGCAGCTGTTGGCAGCGGCGAAGTGAGTTCCATGCCCGGCCGGGGAGATTCCCACATGGTGCGGTGGACCTCTCCTGCCTCGCCCGCTGCTCCCCTCAGCAGCGTATTTCCATCGATCTGCCCGTTATGCTCCCTGCTCTGTCTCTGGTGAACCCTCTCGCCACCCCACGCCTCTGGCCTGTACCCCAGCTTGTATGCATAAATAAATCAATCTTAAAAAAAAAATCTACAAAATGTGAACTTATACAGAGAATATCTCTAAATATATACCTGTATATGTTATGTACATATAATAACATAGAAAACATTATAAGGATTATAAATAAATGTAAACACACACAAATGAAAGTTTTAGAGGTGGAAAGGAAACTTATTTTTTAAAAGTTAATGAACAAAACGTAAATCAGTGGTCTAATGTAATTCTGGTCTGTGTGCTTAAGCCTAGGTGCAAGAAGATGCCAAACCTGCCTCGGTCTAAAAAATGAAAGCAGCAGGTGTTAAGAGTCAGAACAAACTAATGATTTTATTGTTTATGTTTCTAATCTGATCATTCTAAGGAAAGGCATTTTAATAAGGAGGAAGTAATTTCTAGCCTTTCTGACTTTGAAACTAAGGGTATGATCAACCGACAATTTGTTTTATAGATATAATACAATTTTTTTTCAATAAACACTGTAAATGTAAGTAAAACTAAAGTTAATGGGATAAATCAAAATTAAAACAGCACCAAAACTGAAGTTCTTCAAGTCAATCTTTTTTTTCTTTAATGGAAATCACTAATTTCATTTATTTACCAAAATTTGAGTGACAAATCTCCAAATTCAAATAAGAAAACATTTCGTCTTAGAAAATATGATTTCATACTCACCAAGGTAATAGACCCTGTCTGAATGAGGCCCATCTGGGTCATTCCTCTTCACAAACATAAAATCATGTGGTGCCTTTGCCATCATGTAGCCATGATATTTTCTGGTATCAGCAAGCAGCTTTTTCAGCTGACTCCAGGAATACCGCTCGACATAAAATGGCTCCAATTTAGGCTGATCCTGTGATTCAATATGCTCCTCACACTCTGCAGTTTCAAAGATCTCAACACCCAGCTGCTCTGTTTCCATTGCTGCTGCCATGTTGCATTTTCCTAGAATAACATGGCCCAGGAAGTTATTCACAAGCTTGTCTTCTCTTATATTACTCAGGATGACAGTCTGATAGCTTCCCCCCTCCAAAATAAAAGAAAAAATGCTTTTCAGCACAGTTGCAATATAAGCTAGTAAGAAAAGCAATAGCTCCCCCCTTTCTGTGTTCACTTTAAAAATGAGATTTAAAAAAAAAATTGAGGTCATGTCTATTTCACAGTGACTATAAATCCCTTTGGGAACTTTTATAAAAGGCTCTCCTTAGATATCTCTTGCCAAAATTCCTTTTACTTTCCCACATTGGAAGGAAACAGGCCATATGCCAGTTGGCTGCTATGCTCCATCCAAGAGCATGTCAATAGTGAAGCTAAATGTGCCAAGGGAGTTGTGTTTTCGCACTTAAAAAAGTAACACATTTGATAAACCTGGTCTTCTTCAGCTAACAAAAATAATTTCAGACAGTGTACTTATAGTAACCTTCCTAGGCACTTAACCAAGATAATATAAACACTGTTTCCCTTTAAATGGAACTCCAAACAGCAACACTTAACAGGCTAGCACAATTTCATCTTGCTTAGACATCACTGCTACAATCACTTGTGGTAACTAAACAATAATTTGTGACTATTAATACCAATTATATAACTCTTACTCTCAGGAGTAAATGAAAAAAGATACTATCTTCAAGAGGCTTTAATTACTATAGTTGATAACGTGGTTGATAAATTTTGTGTTTCTACAACCAACACTTGATAAAAACCTGAACCCAATTTACTAGTTCATCTACTAATATTTCTTTTCATATTAAAATCCAGAAGAGGATGTGTTTTTCCTTTGTCTACTACAATACTTAAATGTATTATTAGAAAAGGCAAAAGTATTAGAAAGGGCAAAGTATCAGAAAAATAACGAAGTGTTACCATAAGCCATTCTGTGATAGTCTCACATACATTATTTATGACAACTACCAAAAAGCAGCAGCACACAAAAAATTCTAGGGCTTCCTGTTCTTTTTGAACTAATAAACACCACAAGTATGGTTTTGGGAAATAAACTAGATTGCATTTATGTAATCAATTTTAAAACAACAATCTAGCATTGGCTACATAGGTATACATTTATATGATACCTCTTTCAAAACTCAATTTTACACATCAACAGTAGTTCATGGTAAGATGCACCAATCACAGAGAAAGGTTAACAGATTTCAGCCATAAATCAGTCCACCAGGTGTGTGTTAGGCATGCAAAATGAGCTGAACTATGTGGTCAAGAGATTGTGTTTTTTTCATGCTACAGTGAACTATACTATTTTCAATGTAACAAAAAGTAGCCAGAAAACTCTGTAGACTTGTATCAGGTAAACAAGTTAAATCATTACAACTAGGCACTTATCTCCAATGATTAAAATCCAAATAGCTCAGCAGAAAGGTTATTTAGCTCAAGTGGTGTCCGGCATAGTGATATTAGGTGGCAATATGTGACAACAGTATCTTTTGGCCATTTAAAAGCTAGTAGAAGTCTACTTTCTATCAAATCTCACTGGATCTATTTTTAGTTTTAAATCTAACAGAGAGGGGACAAGTGAGAGAAGTTAACAAACTAGGCTCATTTTTCTCAACTCCTTCTGTAAAATTTGGAAGTTCATCTCTCAAAACGACTGCTCACAAGTATTGGGTTAAGCTCAGACATTTCAAGCCTCACTGCCCAGTTTCTTGAAACGTCATTAACTTGACATCGCTCCTACGCAAAAGATACTTAGCTTTCACTTAAACAAAATTATCTGGCATCCCTAAATCTTATTAGGTCCTTAGACTATTTCTGTCTGTATACACAAACACAAAGACTTTACAGTTCAAATGACACTCTACTACTCTGTACATTTATGGTCAGTGTATATCCTGCCTATTCCTAGGACAGATGTGGTATTACAAAATTTTAGTAATTTACACAAATGTGTGTAAATGATTTCCAAATTTCTCTAACAGCATATATACAAATATTCTCAAAATTGTTAACAGAGTTTTCTGATTTCAAAAATTAGAAATAGGATCTGCCCACATTCTCAGCACAGCACATATACTTCATTGCCCCACCTACCTCTTCAGTTAAAGGCCTTTCCTGGGTGCCTACCTGACTGTATTTTCATCTGCTCAGATCTCTTCCACATTCAAAGAGATCTTTTTTCAAGTGATTCAACTTCAAGCATAGATCCCTCTGCTCATTCTGCTCTCTTCTCACAGGAGTCTTTCCTTTTCTCACCATCCAATCCTACTCACCAGGATAGTGAAATAAGATAAAAAGTTGTTGATCAGTATTAAAATTTATCAAAATTGCCAAAAAGTTTAAATCTGAGTTTCATATAGTACTTAAGAAGATACAGAAATATTCTTTCTGCTGTAACATACAATGCCTGACTTATCTTCTGACAGCATTTAGATTAAAATTACAAAATTACTTCACAAAGGTGTAGCCCAACTGTCAAAAGGATATCCTAACAGTGTAAATCATGACAGCTAGCCATAAAATAAAAAGAAAATGGAATAAACTTAAAAAGCATAAAAGAAATAGTTATTAGGTTATTATTTATTAGTTATTATTACTTGCTGACTATTGAGGAGTCTCAAAAATTACAGATGACTAATAAATTTCCATGTACCTGGTCCATCATGTCTTTAACATAATAACATGTCTGTATAATCTTACATAATACTGAGCTAGTTGGAGACAAAATAGACTCAGCTAAAGAGCCAATAAGAATTCTAGAACAGGCCTTTTTGTGTGTGAAAAGGGAACTAACTTGTTTTTATTTAGGTTTTCACAAGAATGCAATTTAAGTGCACTCCACTTTTGCTTCTTTTCTTTCCATGTGTACTTCAAAATAATTGAATTAGGCGACTTCTGTAACAAGAATCTTTCACGATTAAATTCTGGTTTAGTAAAATAAAAAAAAAAAGGATATGTGATTACACCTGTGAGTTATCAGCTTTAATTCTAAGCTCTCACAGTCCAAGTGAGTGATGAAGAGCGATGGGATGAGAAAAGCTTAGTGGCAAATGGAGGGAGAACAGTGAAGTTACGCTAGTACAGCAACAATTTTTTTTCCATGCACAAACTCCTTCAGAGAAGGGCTTATTGGGTTAGGAAATAGTTTCAGGACTCTCGAATTTGGCCCCACCCAAAAGCCTTTTCTTAATTTTTAACCCAAGGGCCAAACACTGATTCGTTTAAATACCAAAGCCTCATTTAAGCCTAGCTCAGGGTCCTCAGCTAGTTGAGAAGTTTTTTATTACCAGAGTGGGCAATAATCCTCGAAACTATGGATGAGGAAGAGCGATGAAATAGAAAATGCAGAGAAGACGGATTAGGGAGATGCCAAATAGTAAGAGAAAAGCGTGTGAGAGGAGAGGTTTGAAAAAGGAAAGAAGACCATCTATCCTGCCGAAGGTGGGTGAAACAGAATGAGAGAGGGGCAGGGAGGGAAGAGACCTGGAGTGAGGCAGTAGAAAGCAAAGAACACCAGCTGGGAAACCAGAAAATCTCAGTGCGAATCCGATTTGCCACAGCCGGACTTCAGGCAAACCCCTTCGCCATTGTGGGCTTCCGTTTCCTCATCTGTAAACCCGGACAACACCCGGCTCCCACCCCAGCGAGGTTCAATTAAGATAACGGACGTGGAGGTCCGGAGGCCAGCACCCAGCGCTCTGGGACGCCCAGTGAACGTTGGTTGACTCGGAATCTCAGAGCCTTGGCTTCCTCTTCCGGCAAGCGGGGCTCCGCCACCGGCTGTGGCCCGCGCAGGGAGGCGCGCCTGGCAAACTGTAAAGCGGGCTAACCGGGAGGACGCACCGGGCGATTCCTCCGAGACACGGAGAGGGCCGAGGTGGGCTAGGGCCCAGGCCTCGCGGGCGAAGGGGAAACAGAGGGGGCGGATACTGCACCTTCCCCCCGCCCCGGCCCAGCCCGGACCGTCCCGACGCGAGCTACGGAGCGGGTCTGCGCCGCTTCATGCCGCGCCGCCTCCACTCTTGACTGGGTTGCAGCTGCTTTCTCGGCGGCGCGCCGGTACCAATCCAGGCGGCAAACGCGGCACTTAAAGGCGGCAGCAGCGGCTGCGGCGGCTCTAGCACTTCCGGTTCCTAGCTGCCCGCCCTCCGACCAGCGAAGGCGCAGCGGGGCCAAGAAAGACGCTGCTCCTTGTTGGGCGGGGTCTGTTATGACAGTGCCGTCTCGTGGCGGGAGGAACGAACGAAGCGCGTGAAGGAAACGGGACCCGGACTGGATGCAGAGATGAAAACCAGAAAGGGGTCGGGCGATCTGAGGCGCGTTTCCATAAAACAAATATACATCGAGTGCCCGCTTTATGCCAGGCCGAATTGTAGACGCTGAGATTAGAGTAGGGAGCAACTCAGAAAAAAAAAACCCTGCCACTTCAAAGAGATGAATTAGACAGGATGAGACCGGGTTTTGGGACTTCTGAGTGTCTTCTTTGTATGGCGAAAAGAAATCTGAACTTGTGAGTCAGAAAGCTTGTGTCTAGCAGCAGTTAGTGAGCTTCAGCGGGCCACGCAATCTCTTTAAGCCATGTTGACTTTATATGTAAAAGAGAAATAATAACACATCTCTTAGTTACAAGTAAGGAAAACCGTGTGCATTCCATGAAGATCGATAAACTGGGGCCCAGGGCAGAGGTGTGAGTGATTTGCTACAATCAGAACCAGAAGCAGGTCCCATTTCTTTTAGTTCACGGCATCCATTGGCTGAGAGAAAAAGGGAGCCTGGGGAGGTGTCTGGGGAAGTGGTAGGAGTACAAACAGTGGAAACTGGGTGTCCCCAATTTTTTACTATTGTAAGGAACTCTGTGTCAGAGGCCTGTGCCATTAGGTTGTATTATTATTGCCCTAATAAAAGATCCATTTGAGTGCCATGTTCCACTCCTTAGTCTGTAATTATCCACTCTGTGGTTAAATGAATCGTCCCTCAGGTTTTTTGTAGTTGAACTTCCCTATAAGAAAGGTATAGTCATTTCACTGTGATTCCTCTATGAGTTTTCTGCGAATGTACTAAAAGCAGGTTTTAAGGTTTTGAGTGCACATACACATACTAACAAAATACAGTGAAATATATTGCACTTCATTTCACTCGTCCACAAGTGATTACTGAATCTCTGCCACCTGCTTACCACTGTTTTCAGCTCTGGGGCTACAAAGTGAACAAAATAGACAAATAGATTTGAATTCATTTTTCTTGGTTTTCAGTCTTTTGCTCTCTAGCAGTTTTTAAAAACCTCAACCCCTGGGCCTCCCTGGTGGCACAACAGGTTAAGCGCAGCATGATGAAGTGATCAGCGCCACCGCAGCACATTCCATACCCAGCCAGGGAGATTCCCACATGGCGCAGCAGACCTCTCCTGCCTCGCCCTCTGCTCCCCTCTGCAGTGTACTTCAGTCAATCTGACTGTTCTGCTCCCCACTCTGTCTCTGGTGAACCCTCTCACCACCCCACACCTCTGGCCTACAACCCAGCTTGTATGCATAAATAAATAAATCTTTAAAAAAGAAACATAAAAGCCTCAACCCTTGAGAAATCTGTGGGGGACCATCACCACCACACACTCTGGAAACTGCATGTATCCACCTAAGCCTCACAGCAAAGGTTTGACCAGAAGCTTAGCTGAGTCTTTGCAGAATGCTTTGTGATTTGCCAGATCAAGAGGGCCAGGAGGCTTACGAGGGCCAGGAGGCAATGACCCTGCCAGGCTGTCTCCAGACAATTTCTCATCTCCTAGCTTATGATGAGGTGTGGGGCTTTCTAGCTGTCATCTAGAACTGGCTCTTCAGCAACCAGGCATCTCACAATTGATTTTGCTTGTCACCTGGCCCCTTTTTTTGTTTGGTATGTGGGACAGGAATTGTGTCATTCCTTTAGTTTTTCTATAACTCAACCCAATTTGTAATTACACAACCCATTTCTCTTACTAAAAAATGTCATCTTGATTAATTCCAGGTAAACATGGTCATTCAGTACAGGATCTCCGCTGGTGGAGGGGGTGATGGACAGTCCCTGTTCTATGCCAGGATCTCCCAAGTTGTCCTTTATCCCAGCTATACTGGTTGGGATAGTGTCATCCCCAAATCCATGTCCACCCAGAACCTCCTAATGTGAACTTATTTGGAAATAGAGTCTTTGCAAATGTTATTAGTTAAGATGAGATCCTGTTGGAGTGTCCCCTAGATCCAATGACTGGCAGTCCTTAAAAGGTCATGAGGGTATAATGGCAAATTCAGAGAAGTCCATGTGACAATGGAGACAGAGACTGGAGTGATGTTGCTATAAGCAAAGGCCACAAGGATTGCTGGAAACTACCAGAATCTAGAAAAAAGGCAAGGAATGATACTTTCCTAGAACCTTCCTCAGAGGGAACATGATCCTATGACACCTTGATTTTGGACTTCAAGCCTCCACCACTGAAAGGGAATGCATTTGTTTTCATGCCACCCACTATGTGCTACTTTGTTACAGCTGCCCTAGGAAATGAATACACTAGCTCATCCTCTTCTCATCCATCCTTCCACACACTGCCCTCAGTGAGACAATCTGCTAGTCCTCAGTCTCCAGTGGTCGGTCCACACTATATTCTCTTTGTCCTGACTGTGGGCCCTTCTCAGATGCTCTCCTACACCTATACCCACACTCATGGAGCAAGCCTAAGGCCCTGTTTTACCAACTCTCGACCTCCAGCTCTACTCACTGCTGTTATGCTAGGACACGGTTTCTCTAGGACTTGCACTAATGCCTGGGCTTGAGCTCAGGTCTTTTCTTTCCCTAATTACCTAAACTTGTCATGGAGTGGGTATCCACTACCCTCCTCAGCTTTGGAGAAGCCCTTACGGGGAGATGAAGGCAAGTTGCTGGCTCCTGGTTAGGGGCACTCTCTTCCCTTTTGATTTTTTCCTTCCTCCTCTGTTTGTAGAATTTTTATCTAGTCTGTATATTATTTCAAATATTTTCAGTCTTATACATGCAGCTAGGCTTAAAAGAGAAGAATGTGATGTCTCTGTTCTCTGCCCCATTACAACTCCCAGAAAGCAATTGTTGCCTTATGCTAGTTCCCTAAAATGGGGGCAGATCAAGGGTAATAAAGAAAAGAAAAACACTAGTTATTTCCCAGCCTCTTACCACTATTAAATTTGTGATTTTGGGCTGCCTCGGTGGCACAGCGGTTAGGTGCTGCACTATGGAGCTGTCGGCAGTGGTGACACGAGTTCAACACCCCGCAGGGGAGATTCCCACATGGCGCAGCAGACCTCTTCTGCCTCACCCGCTGCTCCCCTCAGCAGTGTGTTTCCATCTATCTGCCTTTTCTGTTCCCCACTCTGTTTCTGGTGAACCCTCTCGCTGCCCCACACCTCTGGTCTATACCCCACCCCCCCGTTGTAAGCATAAATAAATAATCTTTAAAAAACAATAAAATAAATTTGTGATTTTGTTACTTTTTTACCACATTTTTAATCTTGCCAGTTTCTAAGTCACCATTTTCCACGTAGACTGTTTTTTCATCAAGTTCCATTGAGTTATACCACAATTTATTTAGTCATTCTCCTTATATGACTTCCAATGTTTCACTGAGTAACATCTGAACATCTTCTAATATATATCATCCTTGCTTGAAATTATTTTCTTAGAATACAAACCCAAAAGGGGAATCACTAGTTCAATCAGCGTAAACATCCCCATTTTTCTTATATATTACAAAATTGCTTTCCAAAAATGATTTCACAAATTCATATTGCTCTTCACTGTATTCAGCATGAGTGTGCCAATTTCACCAAAACTGTCCTAGCACTGGGCATTACCCTCCATGAATAGATATTGAGCATGACCTTTCTGAACTATATTGTGCTTTGATGCTACAAGATTGCAAAAGGAGGCACTCTGTGCTCTAGGGAGATTTATAATATAACTGAGGAAAAAATCATAAGCATATAATACACATACTAATAGCAACTGGTTATAGGAGATGGTGAGCAAGTGTTGTTTTTCTTCTTCCCCCATATTTTGTCCTTCCAGGGGAACAAAGTACAAAACAACTTTCAGCAACAAAAAAGGATCTTTCCCCTTTAGTTTCCTTTTCATACTTAAGTTTTTGAATAGGTAATACGTCACAAGTCCAAAACTTTGAAGTATAGCACCTCTTCTGCCTGCCTATGACTATGCAGGTGTTTCTTTCTTTTTTTTAAAGGTTTATTTATTTATGCATACAAGCTGGGGTACAGGCCAGAGGCGTGGGGCGGCGAGAAGGTTCACCAGAGAAAAGTGGGGAGCAGAACAGGCAGATCGACGGAAATACACTGCTGAGGGGAGCAGCAGACAAGGCAGGAGAGGTCTGCTGTGCCATGTGGGAATGTCCCTGGCCTGGTGTCGAACTTGCATCACCGCTGCCAACAGCTCCACAGCGCAGCGCTTATTCGCTGCGCCACCATGGAGGCCCTATGCAGGTGTTTCTTTTCACAAATCTTTTCCTTTTGTAAAGCAACAGCAGTTGCAGATCTTTCTGCACTCTTGCATCTGTGCAAGGTCTTCTTCTATCCTTTTCCTAATAAACCTGTCCTTATAAAATGTAAAAAACAAGATCAAAATAGGAGAGAAAAGAGCACAAGGGACTACGGTTATGGTTCACAGGTGAATTGGTGGTGAGAAATTATAGGGGATACATAATAATGCAAAGGATATAAATTAAATAAAATTAAATTAAAGGAAAAAATTAACAAAGATCTAAGAAAGTAAATAAAACCATAGAAAAATAAAATGTAAAAACAAAAATAAAAAGTTTGAAGTATGAAAGGGCATATAGTCCCCCAAGTCACCCACTTTTCCTCAAAGAAATGTTAATTGGCCTCTTGTATATACTTTCCAGTAACATTTTATAATATATAAACAAATACAGATATACATACATTGAGAGATGATTTCTCTCACTATTTCACTATTTTTACAAAACTGGCAGCATACTTAACAATGTCTGTACCTGGCAACCGAGTGGGCAGTCCAGAGTGCCTGAATTATCAGGGAGATCAAACTGAATAGGCTACATTCCATACCTAAAGGAGGCTGAGTCTCAGGTGGGAACAGCTCTACACATTTTTCAGAACCAAGGCAAAGACTTATCTCATGATGTTGGCAGCAAGGCCCACCCTCCTGGTATGGTTAGGAAGTTATAGTGTTATGAGCTGGCTGCACAAGATTCCTCAGTAAGTACCTGGGCTGATCCAGTCAGTCTCCCTCTCCACTGTCAGTTTCCTGCTATTTAGAGAAACTTGACTTTGGTTTTGATATCTGGCTGGGTCATCCTGCCTGAGGAATAAGACAGCTGGATCCTACAGCTCTTTTTCTGATTTTCTTTCTAGGAATAGAAGATTCTGTAAAAAGGTGAGCAGTGAGAATGTTTATGATCTCTTGCCAAAGGTAGGGTAAGAGACTTAAGCACTGAACATGTGCTATGCTTCATCCACAGCAAACTTTCAGCAAGTGCTTTCTGTGACCTGAGAAGGGAGAGATGGCCCTGGGCCAAATGGGGCCTGAAGGCTGTATCTAGAAGATGGGACACAGAGAGCACACATAATTTGCATTGTCATCTGACTAGCATAAGCCTCAGTTCTATTTCCTTCAGCTTGCTGTGCCACTTGGTTCTGCCTTTTCACTCCCTCTGCCCTTTTTTCATTTTTATAGTCCACCTAGATGGTACTTTGCTACTTTTTCCTCTCTTGATTTCAATTTTTTTCATACTGCATTTTTCCTGGAGAAAATGTTACAGGGCAGCCCCGATATAAATGCGGTGCCTGTCTGTGGGTTCTCACCTGTGCGCTTAAAAGGGACTTATAAGACTCAACTGCAGACACACACAATAAAATTAATAAAAAGGGTTTATTTACAAAAAGGGAAGGGAAAAGGATAAAGAATAAATTGGTGAATGCGTCCTACCAGTTCTGCTGAGCTGGAATCTCAATGGCACATTCAAAAATCTGGTGATCCACAACCACGAGCAACAGCCCCCTTCAAAGCTCACATGTCTCCTTTTTAAATACCAAAAACCATTGCTTAACTGCACCCTCAGTCCTCAGCATCCTTCCTTCGGTGATGATGGCATTATGGGATTCTAGTCCTAGGGGTCTTGGATCTCTCTGGCTTGAGGTGGGGGTGGGGTACTGGGACGCTCCCCTTTCCTGAGGACCACCCTCTTACAAAAAGAGTCCACAATAGCTGATCTCATTGCAAGAAAATTATCAGAAACAGTTGATGAGAACCATGGAGGGGGACTGAGTTTAACTTTCCCATTTGATGGCCCAAAGATGTCACATAACATGTTACTACTGGTTCAACCTGCTGGAAGGCTGCCTTCCACTGGAACTTTCTTATGGAACACCTGAGACAAATTGTCAAACATACAGTCTCATTGCTTAACAGTAATTTTCACCTTGGCTGGAGATCAGTTGATAAGCCTCAGATTTCAAATATGCTGGATTGTTATTTTATTTTTTTATTACATATCTACCAGAATGGGGCCTCCCTGGTGGCGCAGAGGTTGAGCGCTGTGCTGTGGAGCTGTTGGCAGCGGCGATGTGAGTTCGACGCCCGGCTGGGGAGAATCCCACATGGTGCGGCAGACCTCTCCTGCCTCACCCGCTGCTCCCCTCAGCAGTGTACTTCTGATCTGCCTGTTCTGCTCCCCACTCTGTCTCTGGTGAACCCTCTCGCTGCCCCATGCCTCTGGCCTGTACCCCAGCTTGTATATATAAAAACAAAAACAAAAACATATCTACCAGAATGGCTAAAAGACTGATAATGCCAAGGATATAGAGCAACTAGTGCTTTTAAACATTACTTGCGGTGGTGTAAATTGGTCGAAATACTTTGTAAAGTGCCTAGCAGTATCTACTAAAACTTAACATATACTTAACCTATGACATAGCAATTGTATTTCTAGGTATTTACTCAAGAGAATGAAGTACATATATCTACCAAGAGACTGTAATGAATGTTCATTACAGTTTTCTTGACAATCATTGAAAAACTGGAAATGATGCAAATGTTCATTTTCAGAAGAATTGATAATTTTTGGTATATTAATTCAATGAAATATTATACTACAGAAAGAACCAACTTCCCCCTAAATAATGAACTATTGATTCATACAACATAGACAAATCTCAAATATATTGGAAAAAGATGCCAGACACAAAAGTGTGTATATACTGTAGATTCTATTTATATGAAATCAAAAACAGACAGAAATTTCTCTATGGTGCTTGAACTCAACATAGTAACTATTGGGGGAGGAATGTGAGGTAAAAGTATATAACATTACAGGGCCTCCCTGGTGGCGCAGAGGTTGAGCGCTGCGCTGTGGAGCTGTTGGCAGCAGTGACGCGAGTTCGACGCCCAACTGGGGAGAATCCCACATGGCGGGGCAGACCTCTCCTGCCTCGCCCGCTGCTCCCCTCTGCAGTGTACTTCTGATCTGCCTGTTCTGCTCCCCACTCTGTCTCTGGTGAACCCTCTCGCTGCCCCACGCCTCTGGCCTGTACCCCAGCTTGTATGTAAAAAAAAAAAAAGTATATAACATTACAGATCTCAATCTGGATGATAGGTATGAAGAGGTATAAGTTCTAGTTAATATGAATGTTTAATATTGTCCATTTCCTACATTTTTTTAAAGTACACCATATTGCATCTGCATTGTAGTAAAGGCAATGCAATAAAATACTATTATCATTTAAAAAATGCTTTATTTTTAAAATTGAAAACTAGCAAAGCTACAACTTTCACTGTCTCATACCTGGTGGATTGCATCACCTCCATCTGGTTTGCTTACTATCAGTTCCTTCTCATTGACAGGTTCTCCTGCTGTGCAAGTGTTTGATTATACTAATCTCCAGTTTAACAACCTTCCTTGGCTCCCATGTGTCTGTGGGATACAGTCCAAGCACCCCAGAGAAGGAAGACTTTCCTAACCCACTTCTGACTTGTTTTTCCAGATCTCTCATGCCCATAACACTCAGTACCCAGAACCTTATATATCTCTTTACTTTTGGACTCCTGCTTTGGGCTCCCACTGTATTTACCTCTGCTTCTTCCTCTGTCCAATTTCTTTATTTTTTTTTCAAGCTGGGGTGCAGGCCAGAGGTGTGGGGGGCAGGTGAGAGGATTCACCAGAGACAGAGTGGGGAGCAGAACAGGCAGATACACTGAAATACACTGTTGAGGGGAGCAGGGGGCGAGACAGGAGGGGTCTGCTGCGCCAAGTGGGAAGCTCCCCTGTAGGGGATGGAACTCATGCTGTAGTGGCTCTGGATAGCTTCATAGTACTGCGACTTAACCTGTTGTGCCACCAGGGAAGGCCCCTCTGTTCAATTTCTCCTTACACTTCACTGTCCAGCTAGCAAACCTTCCTCTCAAATGTCTACAATCCAATCCTCAGTTTCTTCTTTCCTGTGTCTTTGTGAGCTTAGCTCAGCCATCATAAAAAATCCTCTCTATTTTATGCGATTCAGCCCCAGAGCTAAATGTTTTCTGAGAGTTGGCATCATTTCTCTTCATTCTGGATCCCTGTGTTCAACACTTTGCTAAATAAATGGGTGCTAACCGAATTGAATTTTAAGTTCCATTTTTGTGGCAATGTTTATTCTTCAGAGGTAGAACTTGGGGATGAAAGGGGATATAGATGGGATAGTTTAAATTAGATATAAATTACTGTTGTCTTTAGTTTGGGTTTCCTATTTTGAGAGGAAGTTTCTTATGTTGTCCAATGGGTTAGTGACTAGTCTCATGTGGCTATTTAGTATTTTATTTATTTATTTAAAGATTTATTTATTTATGCACAGAAGTTGGGGTGTAGGCCAGAAGTGTGGTGGGGGTATGAGAGGATTCACCAGAGACACAATGCGGAGCAGAACAGATAGTGCTACTGAAGTACACTGCTGAGGGGAGCAGTACCCGAGGCAGGAGAGGTCTGCTGGGCCTTGTGGGAAGCTCTCTGGGCAGGGGGATCCAACTGGAGCTGCAGAGGCTCCGGAAAGCCCCACAGTGCTGTGACTTAACCCGTTGTGTCACCACGGAGACCGCTATTTAATACTTTAACTAAATAGAAGTAAAGTTAAAAATTATTTTTCAGTTTCACTATCCACATTTCAAGTATTCAAAAGTTTTCTGTGACTAGTGGTTACCGCGTTGGACCTTGGAGAATGGAATACTTACATCGTCGCATAAAATTCTATTGAACAGCGCTGGAAATCTCCGGCCTTTATACTTCTTTTAAGGAACACGATTTCACCCTCTTCTTACACCGCTTCCCTTAAGACGATAAGTACCCTTATTGTGCCTGTAATTACTTGCATAACATTTAATGGATTGAAGGTTCCAAGACCGCAGGGACTGTCTTATTGCAGCTCTTGCCCTTAGCTTTGAAACTGAGGCACACATTAGAAGCTCAATAAATTATGAATTAACGAGAGGGATCTTGCAGATGCACCAACCCTAAGCGCTTTTCTTTTGCTGTTCGGTCCTTTATAAATCGCCAACATTACTTAGTCTTAAGCTGATTTTAAAGCTGAAGAAATGAAAGCGTGGAGCACCTGCTGATTCCAACTCCAGAGGCGACCGCGCCAAGCATGTCGTCACAGCCGCGTGGGCCCGCCCCTTCCCGCTTCGGCTCCGCCCCGCCCCGCCCCCTCCCGGCTCGCGCGTTGGCCGGCAGCTCTGCCCCCGCCTCCCCCGCTCGTCACTGCGCAGGCGCTGCCCGCGAGCGTGGGGTGTCTTGAGGCTGCTGGTTGCCAGCGCTTAGGAGCGTGGGGGTTTGCGGCCTTCGTTCAGCCGGCTCCAGCCGCGCACTACCTGAGGCAGCGAGGCGCATCTGTCCGAGCCTCCCCGTGCCTGGGCAGTGTGGCCATGGAGAATCAGGTGCTGACGCCGCACGTCTACTGGGCTCAGCGACACCGCGAGCTGTATCTGCGCGTGGAGCTCAGCGATGTGCAGGTAAAGGCCGGATCCCTGCCCGGGACGCTCGCGGGGTCGTAGTTCCCGAGACGCCCTAGACCCCCGCCCCTTTTCCCTTTTGTCCCAGTGTGCTTGGGAGATCCTGCAGTGCGCCAGCGGGATCCGCGACGTGTGCGCTCGTGGCTTCCGAGCCAGGACGGGACTGCCTGTTGTCGAGGCACACCTCACACCCCGGACCCAGGGCACGACCCCCTCAGGGCTGCAGGTGTCTAAGGGTACTGCGCGATCTTGCGTGGCCTCCTCTTTGTTCGGAGTTGGCGGCTCGATGGAGCCCCAGCCCAGCCCTGGAGGCCTACCCGTCGGGGTTCGGGTTTGCGGCTGTCCTTCGCGGCGTGGAATGAGCTCGTTGGGTCCGGAGTGCAGTGTGACAGCCTGGCTGGGTCTCGTCTGGACGTTTAGCGCTGGCCTGAGAGGTCCAGCTAGGCGTCTCGGTAGTTCACGAGGCCCAAGGCTGCTTCAGAGGGGCCACACCCACCGCCCAACCGTTCAGTAAGGGGAATCATTCTTGTTACTTTTAAAATCCAGAAGACCCTAAGGAATCGATTTCCACTCCTCCATACCCTCCAAGCCCGGTTCTAACGGCTGTGAATTCAGATTATCTGAGTTGCATAGAGAACTTAAAATTTACCTTAAGTTACATTGAGCATTTAGGTTTGATCTCCTTGGCTCCTATGTGAAAAAACGGAGGCCTCCTAAATGGGGGTGGAGATCTCAGGGCCTGTGAACCCCCATATCTCTATCCAGACCATCCATTTCGGTCTTTGAGCAACTGGCGTTTACAGTCTGGAATGTTCTTTTTGTAGTCATCCTTGCTCCCTGCTTCTCTTTATCATCTGTAGCACTTTGTAACCTTCACGCCACTTAACTCTGCTTGAATCAGGCGTTTGTGTTTGGATCCGTCAGCCTTTCTAGCATATTGTTTTGCAAAATATAGGTGCTCTTTCAGTGCCACGAATTTGTCAAATTTAATCTTTGCTTCTGGAATATCAACCTGTTT
>PVIJ01001831.1:100087-182793 GCA_004024925.1 Scalopus aquaticus
AGAGAGAGAGAGAGAGAGAGAGAGAGAGAGAGAGAGAGAGAGAGAGAGAGAGAGAAAGATAGTTCTCTCAGCAATCAATAAGAAAAGTACAAAAAATATGTTAAGACAATATCCTTTAAATATTTAGTTCGGTATTATATAGACAAACTAAATAAACTCAGACCTTGTCCTTGGTAGATGTCTACCCTATAATAAGGATGTAATATTCTGGATACTTTTGAAGCTACAAACACAAACGGTATTTTCAGGAATGGAAAGAAATGGAAATTAGTTGGCCAGATGGGGAAAAAAAATGGATCATACTGATACTTTTCTTGAAAGATCTAAGCCCCTTAGTTAAGAAAAATGAGAACACATATTAATCATATTTGGCGTATTTTAAGTTATGAAGGAAAATGTTTGAAGTATTATAATTAAAGAAATGGGAGAACTTTCCAGAAATATAGAAACAGACTTTTCAGATTGACTTTTGCTGTTACAGTGCTTTATCACCAAAGGCTGCCAGAGCATACCGCTCCCCTGCATCCCAATATACCGCGTGGTATCTCATTAAGAGGGTATAAGAAAAAACTGATTATAGGATTTGGGCTTTGATGATTGGGGGCGTATATAAGGAAGTGGGGTTCATGTTAGATTAGATGCTGTCAGAAAATGGCGGCAGTTGTTTGATTGGGTGTCTAAATAATTCTATAGGGAGGAGAGACAAACACAAGAATAAAATTATAATTGATATGTAGCAGTCACTCATTTTGGCCACAGGGAGGAAGGGTGTCTGGTATTTTGTGGGTGGCATAGTGGGCATGCTTTTGTCTGTGCTTACACAAAATTATAAAACAGCCTTTGTGTCATTTATCAAGGTTTCAAAATCTTACCTGAAGTTGGTACTTTGTGAGGTTACTTATGTCCAATAGGAGAATCAGATGGCCTACCTGTGAGTGCTAGCCCAGCTTTGAATGTCACTGGCTGCCCTTTTTTTAAATTTCTCAGTTAAGTGCTCTAAGTAGTGCTGGTGACACTACTGATTCTGGTTCAGGATAAAGTAATTTGTGTATTAGTTCTATGGAAAACTTACAGAGTACCTACTCTTGTCTCATTAAGCTGGTTACTTGGTTGTTGGATAGCTCTCTAACGCCCTCTGCTTTCCATAGTGTGTGACACTGCTTATGTGTAAGTATGAGTTTTAGTGTTGAATTTCTTTTTGGAGGGCAATCAAATCTGCTTCCCTCCTTTGCAGAGACACAGAGAATTGGCCTGTGGTCACATCTCTGTTATGTTTTTGTAGCTACAGCACTAGTGACTAATAAGAAATCACTGCTGATGTGAGAAGGAATGGCACACAATAAAGAATTCAGTAGTGGTAATGTCTGTGTTTTAGGTTAGCGAAGTGGCCAGCTGGAGTCCCTAGGATGGGGTTACTTTTTAAAATAAGTTTATTTTCAAGACAATTCACAGAATTTTTTTGAGGTTTGGATAATGGATTGATTGGAAAGTGGTTTGTAATTTCTCATGTATTATTCAAGTGTATTCAAGGGTTATTTTTGTAATATTAAACCTTAGATGAAAGAGAGAAATACAAAGAACAATAGAACAGAATTGAGTCTATTAGCAGACTTATCCTAAAGGACAGGTTTTTGCCAATGATTTTAGTTGTTAAAACATTTGTTCATTCATCAGGGCTTTTGTTTGTTTTAGTTGTATGTGAACAAAGTGCACAGCTCTGGGAACTTTTTGAAAGATACTGTTCTTGTCTTTACCTAGTCATTTTGTGGGAAGAGTGGTAAGGAAGGCATGAGTGGATCTTTCTATTTATTGTCTGATGGCCTTGGGTAATTCACTTAATGTTTATGAGCCCTTGTCTCTATATCTAAATAAATAGGAATAATAATACCCAATTCACAGAATTGTTTTGAGGTTTGGATAATGGATTGGAAAGTGGTTTGTAAATTCTCATGTGCTATTAAAGTGTAAGGGATTATTTGTGTGATATTAAAACTTAAATGAAAGGGAGAAATACTAAGAATAGAACAGAATAGATTCTATTGGCAGACTTATCCCTACATGAAAATTTGTTATGCAACAGAGGCAGCTTTACAAATTAACAGGGGAACAGACGAACCATTCAGGAACCATTCAGGAAGTCGTATGGGAACAATTGGTAATCCAAATGGCAATGAGGTAAAAGAAGGTTTTGCCATATACCGTATACAAAAGTCAGTTCCAGGTGGGTTAATGACCGCAATGTTTAAAGCAAAACTACTAAAATAAAATATAGGAGACTATCTTTATGGTATAGGAACAGGGAAGAATGCATTATAAACAAGGCACACAAAAGAAAAGATTGACAAATTTAAGACAAAATTGAAGAAGATATTTAAGGCATGTTTGAGGAAGATCAGTTGTACAACAACTGAAATGAATGAAACAGAACTATCTATGAAACTTAGAAATATATAAAAAATAAGTTGAAGAATTATATAGGCAGTATGGACCTAAGTATTACCATGAATACCCTACATTGTTGTAAGTGAATAAAGAAGTATGTGGGAATAAAACTCCAATTCGAGAACAGTGTTTACTTGTGAGGATGGAATGTGTTTGAGGGCGAGGTGGAATAATTGTATAAATGTTGTTTTATTCATTTTTAAAAAAATATTGAAGCAAAGCAAAATGCTAATGGATGATAGGTACAGTGGTGTTTGCTATATTTTTTTGTGTATGACTGATTAAAATATGTTATGATATAGATTAAATAAGCTTAATATGAGTTGTTCAGATCCACAGTACAAAAACAGGCATAAAGCGGTAAGTTAATTGAACAACTTGTAACTATTGAGTAGCCACAATTGTCCAGGCACAGGTGAAGGTACCAGGGTTCAGTTGGTGAGCAACACATTTAAAGATACCATCTTCAGGTTAAAGAAGCTATGCAGTAGATAAATGAGTAAATAAAATAGTTACCAAGATATGTGCTATGAGGTAAATAAAGAGTGATTAGTAGAGGCTATTTTAAGTGGGGTGGTCAGGGAAGGCTTCACTGACTTAAGTAAAACTTGAAGGATAAAATGAGTTATCCAGAGAGCTGGGGAAAGAACATTCTAACAAGTGGGCATAATTAAAGGTGGACAAGGGGTTGGGAGGGGGTTCCAGGACAGAAAGGATATATTACAATGTTTGAAGTAGAGTGAGGGATAAGTTAAAAAGAGATGATGCTGGAAGGATTTGCAAGATGTAGGTCATTAGGATCATGTTGCCATGGTAAGGAATTTGGATTTTTTTGTAAGAGCAAAGCAAAACTCTTAGAATTTTAAGCACAGGAATGCCATCATCGAGTTTATGTTTTGAAACGATGATTCTGGCTGCTATGTGGATTACAGAAGGGCAGAAGTGAAATCTGGACAACCGTTTAGGTTGGTTATTAAGGTAGTGTGGGTGAGAGAGAAGGTGGCTAAGTCCAGGGATAACAGTAGAAGTAGAGAACCATCTACAGGTTTGGGATATATTTGGAGAGAACCTTCAGGTCTCGATGTTGAGGCTTGGGGTGGAGGAAGAGGAACTCAACAACAACTAGTCTTAGAATTTTGGCTTAAGCACATAGTAGATGAAGATAAAATTTACTAAAATAGTTAAAAATGGAGAAGAGGTTTAGGGACCCAAATCAGCGATATTAGTTTGTGACTGTTATTTTAACAATTTCCAGGTAGAAATGTGAAGTAGTTACATAGCTACAGATGTAGAGGTCAGGATAATAGTCTGTGATGAAAATAGAATTTAATGACATTTTACACTTCATTGATTGTTAAGATGCATCATTATTTTATGTACCACGAAGAAAAAAATTGCATGCCTAAAACTTACATGCCATAATGCATTATTTCAATACAAAAATAATTTAGGCTCATTAAGAAATTTTTAATGAAAAATAACTCTAAAATCTAGCTGATTAAACTGTGACTCATTTGTTCTTATCCCTTAGAATATTTGATTTTTTTTCTTATTGAAAGACCTCTCACACCTATTTAAACCAAATGCCACCAGAAGTACTTTTTTTTTTTAAGGTTTATTTATTTAAGCTGGGGTACAGGCCAGAGGCATGGGGTGGCGAGAAGGTTCACCAGAGACAGAGTGGGGAGCAAAACAGGCAGATCAGAAATACACTGCTGAGGGGAGGCAGGAGAGGTCTGCCACACCATGTGGGAATCTCCCCAGCCAGGTGTCGGAACTAGCTTCTCTGCTGCCGACAGCTCCACAGCGCAGCACTCAACCGCTGAGCCACCAGGGAGGCCCCAGAAGTACATCTTGTTTTAACCAGTTTATTGCTGATTTCAGTGAGGAGGGAATACACACTGTGTAACTATGAGGTATTTCAGAGGGTGTTAGACTTGGGATTTGATTGGGTGATTGGTAGAGGGTTTGAGTAAATGGGGATTTTCTGGCTGCTGTCAGAAAGCTGGGGGACTATTCTGTGATTGGGTTTTTACGGATGGCACGGTGACCTGTGCTTGGACAAAATTATAGAGATGACCTTATTTTTTGTCATTTTGTCATGACTTCAGAGTAATGTAAAGTTGGTTGGTATTCTTTGTAATTTTTATGTTCAGTAGGAGAACAAAATGTCCTTGCTGTGAGCTTTAGGCCATCTTACAATTTTGAGATCTAGATGTGAATGTTAGATCGGTTTCAGATGTCAGAGACAGCTTATTTTTTTTCCTCAAGAGTTTTTAAAAGCCATAAATATCTCTACTCCCTTACTCTTCTGTATACAAAAATATGAAAATATAAGCAATAAGTTTTGAAGGTATTCTTAAATCATCTTTATATTTTTAGAATCTGTCTTTTGAATCACGTTTCAAGTCAGAGATGGCACGTTTTTCTGCATAGTATCCTCTGTGTCATTATAGCACTTGTATTGCAGTGTTTCTGAAAGCTACTCTACTGTTATCACTGGCATTTTTTTTTTCAAGTCATCAGTGCCTATTTTTCCAATCCTGGCACTTTCTGGATCTTACCAGAATGTCAGCAAAATGTTTCCAGACGAGAATCAGCACTCATACTTCCTCAAATGACCTTTGAATGGTTTGTTGACTGAAACATTAAGTTGCAGCTGTGTAGTCACGCCATCTGGTTGCCACTTTGCCATAACAGTTATAAGGTGCTACTATCATTTGTAATGTATAGCCTGATTTTAAAGATAATAAATGTGGAAAAAGTGTGCTTTTTAGAATTAATAAAATATAGTAAATTTTTGAGTTTTCAGTTAATCACTTTTAAGATTAAAACCCTGAGACAGGATTAAAACCCAGGAAGCGAGTATAGATCAGTGGTTACCAACTCAAATGCCCAAAATATGTAATTTCCTTGGTTTGTATCTTGGTTTTGCCACTTATTGATTAAAATTTTTTTTAAACAAAATACCTCAATTTTTTCATTGATTTATTTTAGATATACATGTGCCCGCGCACACACCCACACATTTTAAGGACAGAAAGAAATGTAAATGTCATATTTTGCTTAGTAGTATATTGTTAATGAAAATATTGATATAATTCTGAAACTTTTAAAGGATAAAATAAACAAATATATTAACGTTATTTGGAACCAAGATTTTTACCTGTAAGAAAAGAGATATAAAGGGTAAATAACAGAATAGCTCTATAATAGTAAATTTGAGTTGGAAATTTCAGTAAGACATTATGATTTTAAAAATTTTAGCTAGGAGCATTGAGTATACTTATGTCTTCTAAATTACCATGTCTTCTAAATTACCATTGCCCACTAATGGAACTAAGACTCCTTGTAGAAATGACTGATTATTGCAAATCTATTACAGAGAAAATACAATATCCTGCTATAAAGTCATGTCAGAATAATACAGGAGCTGGCTTGAAGGCATTTTCACTGAACATATTGCAACAATTTGATCATCAAAACGAATAAAGATAATGATGGATTTTGGCAGGGTAAATTAAAAAAGAAAATCCATGAGTCCATAGTAATAGTAAAAAAGAAATAGATCCTCTTCTGCTAGAAATTTTGGGGCCTGCCCCTCTCTTGCTATTGCTAACATTATGAAGCATGAAGGCGAGCCCAGTCAACCTGTATAATTCTTTTTTTTTTTAAGATTTATTTATTTATGCATACAAGAGCTGGGGTATGGGGGCCAGAGGTGTAGGAGGGTGAAAGGATTCACCAGAGACAGAGTGGGGAGCAGACCAGGTGGCTCTACTGAAATACACTGCTGAGGGGGAGCAGCAGACCAGACAGGAGAAGTCTGCTGCGCCATGTGGGAATCTCCCTGGCCAGGGATTGAACTCATGCTGCAGTGGCTGCTCATAGCTCCACAATGCTGAGACTTAATCCCTTGCGCCACCAGCTAGGCCCCAAATTGTGTAATTCTTTAAGATAAGGAAACAGTTGTTTTAAACAGCCAAGTTTTGAGGGGGTTTCTTGCATTCAAATAGATAATTGAAACATTTTCAGACAGTTGTTTGGATATACAGTTTATTAGATGTTATACAATTACTGTTCTTATGTGAGAAAGCTGTAGTAATTATGTAAGAGAATGTTGTTATTCATAGTGGAATCCTGCTGAAATATTTAGGAGTGAAGGGTCATGATGTCTGCAACTCATTGTGAAATGATTCAGAAAAAGTACATAGAAAAACTGTGGGTGTATACCACACCCGAGGGCCTGTGGGTAGAAATCCTGTACTGTGAAAAAATTAACAAGGGTGTAAAATAATGGTACTTTTAAAAAATATATTTATATATATACACACACATATATGTATATATATAATTTTTAAATTTTTTATAAATCTAAAATTTTTTAATTTTTATTTTTGATTATATTTTGTGTAGAAGAACTGGGGTGTAGGCCAGAGGTACATGGGGTGAGAGGATTCACCAGAGGCAGAGTGGGGAGCAGAACAGGAAGATTGACTAAAATACACTGCTGAGGGCGCAGCAAGTGAGGCAGGAGATGTGCGCCATGTGGGTTAGCTCCCCGGCCAGGAACTTGAACTCGGGCTGTAGTGGTGATAGTGCTGAGACTTAACCTATAGGCCACCAGGGAAGCCATATATATATATCTCTCTCTTTAAAGTAAATAGTACTTAAAAAAAAAATCCCCATTACTTTCAACTGTCCCTTTCCATCAGCACCCCCAACTTAGGGAGTGGAATTTGGAAGACTCCACCTTCTACCATTGATTGGCAATAGGCATCTCTTTTGACAGAGGTTGCTCTTCACGGTACCTCTTACAGTTAGGTAATCTGTCTGATAAACCCCGCCATCCTTTAAAGGGATATGTGGCAAGATGAGTAAAATCTAAAAAAACAGCAGGGTCTGGAGAAATCCATGCATAGGTTTTCTCATTCTCTCCTTCCTGAGGAGGCATGCTTGATTGTGCTCTTTTTTCTAAACATTACTTATGTGTAATGTTTCTGGCCAGGAAAGCCCAGTAGAGATTCAGCCCCTATGGCTTTGTGGATGCAGGTTACTTAGGTGCCCTTACCTAACATGTACCAAGATTCTAGACCCCTAGCAGGAAAATTTAGGTTCACCATAAATCACATTTTTTATAGACCCATCTAGGTGCAGTGAACCACCAGTTAGGGTTAGAGGATAAACAACTCCAGAATACCCATTCTTTCCAAGTTCACTTACAACATTTGCAAAAGTTGACTGTTTACTGCTTCCTAAGGTAAGTTTCCACAAAGTGGAGATTTGAAATCATACAGAGAAGTTTCTCTGATCATATTTTAATTGAAATAAAAATTACTAACGTAACAAGAAAATTTCATGTTTGGAAATTAGAAACACTTCTTAATAACCCATGTTTCAAGAATAATAGGATAGTGGAAATTAGGAAATATTTTGACTCAATGATAATGAAACTACTACATTCAAAGCTTAAGAGAGGCAACCAGGGCCTCCCTGGGAGCTGACCCACATGGCACAGCAGACCTCTCCTGTCTCACCTGCTGCTCCCCTCTGCAGTGTATTTCAGTCAATACTACTGTTCTGCTCCCCACTCTGTCTCTGGTGAATCCTCTCAGCACCCCAACCCTCGCACCTCTGGCCTACACCCCAGCTCTTGCATGCATAAATAAAATAGATATTTTTTTTTTTAAAAGAGAGGCAACCAAAGTAGGAGTTGACAGAAAATTTACATTCTTAAATGCTTATATTTGAAATTATTAATTAGCTAAAAGAATAAAATAAAAATTAATGAGTTAGGAATTCATTTTAAGAAGTTAGAAAAAATAGCAAATTCTCCCAAAGATAGTTGAAGGAAGGAAATAATATAGAGAGCAGAGGTGGAGAGAATCAGTAACTGTGAAATTTCTTGAAAAGAGAATTAAAATAGTAAGATTTCTTGACAAGATTAAGATACAAACTGTATCAGTAATGAAAAAACTTAACTACAGAAGCTGTAAACATTTAAAAGTATTTTAGAGGGCCTCCCTGGTGGTGCACCAGGTTGAGCGCAGCAATGCGCAGCACTATAAAACTGTCCAGAGCCACTGGAGTGAAGTTCGATATCCCGCCAGGGAGATTGCCATATGGCGCAGCAGACCTCTCCTGACTCGCCCGCTGCTCCCCTCAGCAGTGTACTTTGGTCGATCTGCCTGTTCTGCTCCCCACTCTGTCTCTGGTGAGTCCCCTCACCACCCCACACCTCTGGCCTACACCCCAGCTTGTATGCATAAATAAATAAATCTTTAAAAAAAAAACAAAGATATCTTAGAGAACAATAGCCACCAGCAGCAAATATTAAATTTATGTCAGATAAAATGGATAAATTTTTAGATAATATAGTTTTATTCAGAGATAGCACAATAACCAATAAATAAATTTAACCAGTAGTCAAAAATGTAGGAAATGTCAAAGTTCAAATAGCTTCTATTGGAGTTCTATCAAACATTTAAAGAAGGATTCCAGCTTTATTTCATATCTATTGCTGTAATACAAATCAGTCAAAATATAGTGGTTTAAAACAATAATCTCAAATCCCGAATTCCCCCAAGCAGAGTAAAACCCCTGGGGCCGCTGAGATTCCTGAAGAGAGGCTGTGGCAGGGGTAGGGAGCACCTTTTATTTTTAAAGGGACAGGGCAATAATTTTACCCCCACAACAACTTTTTTTTTTTTTTACACTTCAAAAGGAAAGATGTGTTAGGAAAAGGAGAAAGGAAAAAAGTCGCAGGCAGTCAAGGAGGAACACTGCCCCATTCAACCTTGATTTGTTGGTGTGGGGCAAGGGGTTGAGTTTCTTCTCCCACTCTCTAATCCTGAGCCCTGAGATAGGGATTGAGTCTGAGAGAGGAGGAGGAGTTTCTTTTTTGAAAACCCCCAGCCAAGACTCCTACTCCTTCACCCTACCATTAGCCTCCCTCCTAAACCCCCTTCACCACCTCCTTTGAGAGGTGGAGAGGAAGAGCTTCTTGGCAACACAGACCCTAATTCTTGTGTTGGTGCTGCTGCTGTTGGTGACACATTTCACTACTCCCAGGAGCAGCCACTTCCCCAGCTCTTCCCCTAACCAGCCCTCTTCCTCCTTTGTTGTCTGCTGCTGCCTCCTCATCTTCTCCCACCGCTCCCTCCCCCCATTACCCTTTGTGTCATCCTCCACAGCTCCAGGGAAGGCACTTAAATTGGGGGGACTGAAAAGATGCTTATTGAGGATGTCAGCTTCTGCGTGTGAGAAGTAGATATTGAAGGTTAAAATTTATAGACAAGATCTTTAAAACATAGACCCTCAAGGACCATTGAAATAAATACCAGGAGCCAAGAACATAGAATATTTTCTTTCATCAATTTATAGAACCCTGATACTTCTGTAATTCCATCAAACACAAAGGAATAAGAAGGAATAAAAGCAGAAGGCCACAGAGGATATCAATAATTTTTTGGAGGCAAGCAATGAAATACTTGGGCTATGAGTTTTCTGTTATTAAGTATATAAAAACAAGTAGAATTATTTTGTATTTTAATGAAAAAATGCTTTTAACATAGCAATTTAGAAAAAACAATCATATTTATTTCTGTGTGTCCATCAGGACAGACTCAATTATGTTGTTGTGGCCTGGGATCTCATGAACTTGTAGTCAGATGTCAGTTATGGTTAAGGTCATATAATGGCCTATAGTATACACTTCAGAGATGTCTCATATTGTTTGCAAGGTAGTGTCCATAGTTAGTTCTGCACATATGCTGCTACAGAGGACTACTTGATGGTTCTCATGACATGGCTTCTTATGAAATAGCAACTGACTTTGCCCAAATTGAGGCCAGGATAGAAGCTGCAATGTCTTTTGTGACCAGGTCTCAGAAGTCACATCATTGCTTCCATTGTCTTCTGTTGGTTGCACAGGTCATCCTGACATCTGTTGAGAGGGGATTATATTAAGGGAGAGGCTTACTGGGAACTCTCTTGACAGCTGGCTACTACCCCAGGCTTATTCTTAAATTACCAGAGAAGAGAGAGAGAACATTCTCTAATTCATTTTATGAGACGAGTATAAGAAAGGGAAATTATAGGCTAATCTCACTTACTTTTTTTTTTATCACTTCAGTGTGTCTTTTTTTTATCGCTTCAGTGTGTCTTACCAAATTTTTAGCCTCTGTGGGAACATTTACATCAAACCCTGTTTCCTTGAGGAATTATGTCCCTGAAAATATATCCCTTTTAGATGAGGTTCCCTCTCCCTGATACAGAGAAGAGCTTCTAAAGTCATCCCTTCAGGTGAACTCAGCCTGAAATGTATATTCCCACTAGGAAGGTTTTTGACCTAATACTCGTACCCTCCACCCCCTTCATTTTCTTTTTCTGACACTTTGCTTTGAATAGAGCATCTGAACTCCCACTGTCCATTAGTGTACCTCCTTCCCACCCTTCTATCTTGATTCTTTCTTTGATGCATGACAGAATACAGAAAGCTGAGCCTACAGGAGAAACACAAATGAACTAACTGGTAGCACTGGAAACTTGCTGCTTCTGGCTGATAAATTTTGAGCTTTGGGGGTAGCAGGTGAGTTGATTTGCATCCATTGAAGAAAAGAGTACAGTGATTTTAAATTGTGCTACTAAAGGCCATAGCAACTTCTGGAAATAAATGAATGATTTGGAAAATTTCTTTTTCTTCTAGTCTTGATTTGGGTAGAGGTAGGAGAGAGGAGCCTGAGGCTACGACACTGCATTGATCATTTTTATCCAGCTGCCTGTGATCCTCATCCCTCCCACTACCTATTGGAACTAATTTATTCTTCATGTTGTACTACAAATCTCACTTTTGGTGCAGATTTCCCCCCCCCCCTTTCTATTTTCATTGTGCTGACTTTCTTAATGCCTTTAACACTGACTGCTTTTTACTACTGTTTTGGTCTGGAGCATATGTTACTTGATACTATTTGATGTGTTCTCACAGGAAATGACTCATCAGCGCCACTAAATTTTCTGCCTCCACAGTTCAGGGACAGAGTGGTAGAGATCTGTGTATTCTCTGTAACACTTCCGGAAGCATCTTGAACCATGTTCCATTATCAGAATGGACCGATTCAGTTTCTGATTGTTCTGCACACTTAGAACAGCTCAGGGTCATTTTTGCAGGAGCCTATAATCTCAATATACATACAGACATAGGAAAACCCTATATAAATATATGAATAAGCCAGTGAATATGGGAGGGGAGGGGCAGGGTTGGAAAGGAGGGGGAAGAATGGTAGGAAGTAAGTCCTGGTTTTAATTTTATTTTTCTACTCATGAAAATGCCCTTCTCACATCCTTGGTCTCTTTTCACAGAATCCTGCCATCAGCATCACTGAAAATGTGCTGCATTTTAAAGGTCAGTATCTGGGCATATGTTTCTAGCTCTATACAGTTAAAGGGGCATAATGGTAATTCTTTAAAATTTTTATCAGTTTGTTTTATTCACTTTTTATTAGGCTCACCTCCTTTGGAGTAAACCAAGGAATTCGTTTAAAGTCTCTCTTTCCTTTGGAGAGAGGCAATAGATACAATGAAAAAGAATCCAGGGCTAAAAATCAGGAGATCTGTCTTATAGTTCTAATGCTACTACTATCTCAGACAACGTATGACTTCTCTAGATTAATGAAATGAGAGTATTGGATCATAATCTGTGTTTCTCAAAATCAAGGACGCACAAACACCTGAGAATATGTTTACAGAATCTTCCAGGATCGTGGACTCCCAAATAAGAGACATGATAGGACTTAAATATAGTCACTTTAAATGGTATATGGTTGCAGTGTAGCTGTGAACCCAGACACAAAAGCAGCCACCGAACTTGTGTGGCAATACTTGCTTGTTAACTTGCCACCTAGATGATCCAGAATGCTCTTCTTCTTTCTCTTTTTTAAAGATTATAATGAAAACAAAAAATAAGAAATTTTCTTACTGAGACTTTGTGGTTTCTAAATACTATACTTAGGGGCTTCCCTGGGTTTAAGTCTCAGCACTGTTAAGCTATCAACAGCCCCTGCAGTATGAATTTGATCCCCAGCCAGGGAGCTGACCCACGTAGCACAGCAGACCTCTCCTGTCTTGCTCACTGCTCCCCTCAGCAGTGTATTTCTGATTTGCCTGTTCTGCTCCCCACTCTGTCTCTGGTGAACCCTTTTGCCGCCCCATGCCTCTGGCCTGTACCCCAGCTTGTATGCATAAATAAATAAATCTTAAAAAAAAACAACTATAGTCAAGATAATACTTGATTTTTCTCTGCTCTGGATTCAGACCCAAAGTAAATGTAAAAGTTAAATTTACATCTATGAGATACTTTGACTTTGCTTTCTATATTCTGTTTTTCCTGCTTATTTTTGCTCAGGGCATCATCAAGCCCACATTGGAAGATTAAGTAAATACTCTGAAACTGATTGTCTACAGGACATATGGAGATAAACTTTTGTTCAGGACTTAATTTATCTAGCTATTGAGTAGCTCTGCTCACAGGCCCCTCCGATTTTTGACAGGGCCCATTAATATTTGCATACTTCTGAAAGAACTGCGCCAAACTAACTTTTGGGTGGCCTTACTCTGCTAAAATTCACAATAATCCATGCTTCTCTCTTTATAGCTCAGGGACATGGTGCCAAAGGAGACAATGTCTATGAATTTCATCTGGAGTTCTTAGATCTTGTGAAGCCAGAGGTATGTTCTTTCCTTTCTCACTTCTCTTTCCATTTTAGGAAATAAATGCTAGTAGTTTAGTGAAACGGAGAGCAGGAGTTTTGAGAAAGAAAGTAAAAATCTAAGGGGGAAATATAGTTTGTATATTTGAAAGAGAGCCCAGGTTTTATTTAACTGTAGAGAAAAGGCAGAGTTGGAGAATCTGAGTTGAACCTGGGTTCTGCCATTCATTAGTGAACAAGTCTCTTCACCTCTTTGAGTTCCAGTTTCCTTGTGTATTAAATGAAGGATTGAACTAAATGATCTCTAGGGTCCTGTCTATGTCTGATAGCTTTCAGTTTTTAGTGATGGGAGGAATATGTTACCACAGTGAGCAGAGTCCCATGGTGTATGTGAAACCAGGTGACGTTGCCACTGGAGTGGTGAGAACAATAGAAATCAGATAGGACGGCAACTGATCTTTAGAAAGAATACTAGAAGTATAGTTGAACTTTCCCTTCTCTCAGGGCTTGAGAGAGCTTCTCTAACAGGAAGGGAGAGGAACCAACAGATGATGTATTTTAGTTTCTGCAGTTATACTCTTAGGTCTGGTGCCTTGAGCATATTGATCTCTCTTCGATGGAGGGCTCTGTTATTTGGCTGTTTTAGTAACCAGCAGTGGCTTAAAGCATAGAGAATCTATCATAGAGCTTGCTTTAGAGGCAAAGGGAGAGTAACAGTGAGCTGGAACAGCCTTTCAGTATCTGAGTTTAGTTGGGAAGACTACTAGAAAGAACTGCACCAAACTAACACCTGATCCAGTACAGTTCTGGCCTTTATGCAGGGCAAACTGTGGCAGGGACCATTGCCCATTTGAATTCAGTCATCTTTATAGGAAGAGAACTTGGAAAGGAAACAAGCACTTTTGAAAGGGTGATTGGATGTACTGCCTTTCATGATGTTCTGGCAGGAGGTTCATGCTAGTTTCTTCTCGGATAACTAAACTACCTGCCTTACCCTAATTTTCTCTTGTGTTATTCACCAGGGGAATCGGGAAAAGACACCGATGGTCTTAGCAGTTCTCTGTACTAGCCCTCAGTCTAAATGTTTTATTTGCATCAGGACTTGTAGGAATAGGAAAGGAAGCTGCGTCCCATGCAGCTTTTCTGATCGCCACACTGGCTTGATCCAGTTTCAGGGAAAAGAGTGGGGGGTAGGAGAGGGTATTCTCACATTCTCACTTTCTCTCCTAGCCGGTTTACAAACTGACCCAGAGGCAGGTAAACATTACAATACAGAAGAAGGTGAGTCAGTGGTGGGAGAGACTCACTAAGCAGGAGAAACGTCCACTTTTTTTGGCCCCTGACTTTGATCGCTGGCTGGATGAGTCTGATGCGGAAATGGAGCTCAGAGCCAAGGTCAGTAAGGATCCTAGGATCTAGATAGAAATGATAAGGAACTCAAGCTGTTTGGGCCACCTTGGATGCCTATTTGTGTCTGATAGAATAAGGTCAACGTTGTTAATTCATTTAGAAACATGGAGACATGATTTCGTATAAGTACTGGTCATGTATTTTGTAGACTGTCCCTCTTGGGGTTGCTTAGATTTTTTTTTTTTTTTTTTTGTCATGATGAGACTAGGGTGATAGGTTTTTGGGAGAAGGACTGCAGAGGTGTAAAATACCGTACTTACCACAGGTTATATTGAGGCTGTGTATTATCTATCTAAGTATCACTGTTGATAGTAAACCTGATCAGCTAGCTGAGGTAATGTTTGTCAGGTTTCTCCACTGTAATGTTATACCTTCTCTTTCTTACTGTTCCTTTTGGAAGGAAATTATTATGTACAGCCCACACTTAAGGAGCAGGGAATTATGTTTCTCATCTTTAGGGTATAATACCTATTTACTTTATTTGGAATTCTTTTGCATGGGAGATTTGTCTGTTGTCTCCCATTGATGTATTCAGTCATTTATTTATCTCACTATGCACTCATGAATATTTTATAGTTTGGGTTATAATCCAATACTCTGTTACATATTTTATTGCCCATATTGTTCCAGCTTTGGCCATTGAAGGCTCTTTTAGTTGACTCTTGTCTCTCTTTGACACAGCTTCATCATTGTTGGTGGCTTTTTTTTTTTTTTTTTAAGCTCTTCATTAAATTTCTGGCACTATAAGCTGCTTCTGGCTTATTTCATATATTCTCTGCTCCAGTCCTAGAATCAGTTATTCTTCAAGGAGCTCTGTTCTTTTTATTGGAGAATGATAGTAAAAACTGAGCTCTTGGTACTATGTAGCTCATAGATGTTGGAGTTCTCTCAGCTGCCAGCACAAGGAAGGATATGTGTGCATGCTAATCCATGCATATACATATATCTATGCATGTATCTATAAATACTCTGACTTGTATCCAATTATATTTTAGCTATCTATATCACCTTAATATGAGTTCATACTGATACTTGAAACATGATTTGACTTCTTTTCATACTGATGTTAGAGACATGATTTTGAAAAAATTATCTTAAAAATCTAGCTGTTTAAAAAAACAAAATGACCATTTCCTGCCTTAAATTTTTATTTGTTTCTACAATTGTGTCGAGTCTTCTGGATGTCTTTTTCAGTTCTAAGATTTTGAGACTACCTACTTTGTAGTTTGGAAGCCAGCTGATTATTTTAATTCTGTGAACAGTGGCTGGACATTCTGCCATGTTAGTGCTACCTAATAAGGAGGAATGAGGCTTTTTGGAACCATGAGCTGGGACATTTTCCCCAGTGTAGTAAGAATATATTGGAAAAGGTGGCTTTGAGGAGTTAGATCACTTATCCAACATGTGAACTTCTGCACACATCTGGGAATTCTAATGTGTACTTGGAAAACTTCTATCCAAATTTTAGGAAGAAGAACGTCTAAATAAACTCAGAATTGAAAACCAAGGCTCCCCTGAAAGTAAGTTGCCTCTGATGTTATGGTAGATAACCACTTAACTTGTGATAAAGATGGGGATATGGATGAGTGTGATATGTCAAGAGAGCTAATATTACAGAGGTGAGTTTATGAGAAATCCTTAATGTCCAGTACTTAAAATGTGCATATCCACATCAGATGCCTTACTTGCAGTGTTTCTTTTCTGTTTGGGTCTTAACATCATTGAGTAAACCAAGATTGGGGTAGAAGAATGGAACCTCAGTCTCCTGACTGGCCTAATGTTAGGTGGCATGAAGTGCTACAAAGACATGTGGAAATTACCACAAGGTCCAAGGCTACACTTCTTCCAGCTTGGTGTTTTTCTCCCAGCTGAGACCTCAAGGGCTGTGCCACAGATCAGAATGGTAGTCAGCCTTAGAAATGGAGAGTATTCTGTATACTCTATCCATTAACCTTTTAAAAATCCAGTTCTATTTCTATCTGTCCAACCACTTAAAAGCAAGAAACTCTGTAAATATATTGTCTTTTGGGTGACATGGGTTAAATTCTGTTTGTACTGATTAAATTCTTGTTGCATGGAAGCGTTGTAATAGACCCTTGAGGTGCAGAGTCCATGAATCCATCATGACACCTGTGCTCAAAAGAGTTTACCATGGGAGAACTATGAAGGTCTGTTTAAAACTTAATTTTGAAAAGCAGAGTACAGGCTTCCTCATTCTATGTATAATTTTTTGAAGGTTTAGTGGTATTTGTCTTTCAACTTTAATTTTTCTGCATCTTCTGCCTTACAGCTCTGTAGCACCTTGTTGCAGTACAGAGCCACCTTCTCGTCCTGCCACATCCCTCTCATGGGGGACATGCAGACTGGGGGCAATGGCTGCACCTCCTCTGGCACTGAGAGAAGGGTCCCCTCTTCTGCGCCCTCAGACTGAGAGTTGGGCAAGAGTTGGAGCTGCTGGCGGGCTGCCTCCTGGCTCGCTTTCCCCTTCACAGGGCGAGGGGAGCCCATCTCCACCAGAGACATGGTGCCTTTGCGGGTACCTGCTACCACCGAGTCCCTGGGAGTACACAGCTAGCTTTCTTGCCTTGCCTGCTGGGGCTGATGGTTTAGACTCTATCCTTGTTTCTTTATGAGCCTAGGAGCCCAGGCTGGTCCAGACCTGGGCCAGGTATTTGTGTGGGTACTTACGGACCCAAGAAGATCAAAAGGGAGGTAGTCATTCAGATATTCCCCTCACATCCCTCTCCTGCTGAAACTACTGCTTTTAACAGCTTACTACCTTGCTTTGCTTTTTAGCTCTTACAAGTCTGAAGAAAGGATATCTGTTCATGTATAATCTTGTGCAGTTCTTGGGATTCTCTTGGATGTTCGTCAACATGACAGTGCGGTTCTTTATCTTGGGAAAAGGCAAGTACAAAATTTCAAGTCTGATTTTCTTTTTTCAGTAATTTGGCCCATTACTCATCAAAAGTAACATAATTCCTTTGATATTAATAATAACCTCCCATCCCATACTTGTGTGGCACTTCATGCCTTTCATGGTACTTTCACATCTCTTTCTTCCCATTGTCTTATGAAACTAGCAGACTGGATATTCTGTCCTCTTAACTGGTGATAAAATAGTCTTAGAGATTGTCAAAGAAATGTTCCATGTCCACATAGCTAGCCCGGTGCACTTCCTTCTCTGTTCATTTTTGATAGTTCATTTATCACTAAATAAGTGGATGTAATACAACCAGTCTCAAAGTTATACAAGACCAAAAGGGATCTCACCCTTTTGTAGCCTAAGTAGATTTTCTAATGGACTATTCTAAAAATGAAAAGACTACGATAGGATGCTGGATCTTGCCAAATTGTTTGACACGTCTGACCAAAGTAAATGACAAAGGGAAAATCTGAAAATATGATCTAAAGTATTCTGAAATTTTATTGTAAACAGTAAATAGATAATAAAATTTAAGGGACGAAAAAGTAATGGGAGAGGACTTTTATCTACCGGATGTAAAAGAATGATAATTAAACTAGTATTGCATTAGTATTAGAATAATTAATTGAGTGAGTAGGTGGCCCAAAAATAGCTCTTACAGTTTATAAATCCAAGTTACATAAGTGATTAAAAGCAATCATGAACCAATGGAAAGGCAATTATTGGTCAGTAATTTTTTTATGTACATATAAGTATTTTAAGGGAAAATAGTCAGTCAGTGTTTCAAGGAATGATACTCCCCAAATCTATCTTATTGCTCTGGTATCATAAACATACCTAAAATCTGACTGCTACTAATTACCTTTATGCAACCATCTCCATTCTCCAGTCACAGACATCTCCTCTAAGGTTTATTGCCAAAGCCTTCTAACTGATCCCCCTCTTACTGTCGTTATTTCCCTATCAATTCTCAAAACAGCAACCAGTATAATATTGTTAGGTTAGCAATGAAATCGCCTCGTATCTCCCTTTCAAAAGCTGCCAATGACATAGGGAAGAGTCAAAATGAATCCTGGTTCACTTCTGGAAATGTTCTAAAAAATAGTTAAAACTATAAGGAATGCTTTTTTTTTCCAAAAAGATAAGTAGTGTGGCATTTATATTAGTGGATATTAGAAATTGAATGTCTAATTTTTGAAGAATTGTTTCAGAATACTCATGGAATGCTGAGAAGCAAATATGAAGTATTTATTTATTAAAAAGACCTATTTATTTATGCATACAAGTGGGGTACAGGCCAGAGGCACGGGGCGGCGAGAGGAATCACCAGAGACAGAGTGGGAAGCAGAATAGGAAGGTCGAATAGGAAAGTCATCAGAAATACACTGCTGAGGGGAGCAGCAGGCGAGGCAGGAGAGGTCTGCCGTGCCATGTGGGAATCTCCCTGGCCGGGCGTCGAACTCGTGTTTCCGCTGCCGACAGCTCCACAGCGCAGTACTTAACTGCTGCGCCATCAGGGAGGCCCAAATATGTAGTATTTAAAGTTTGTAAAAGCACAGAAAAATACTTATAATAGTCCTGGGGAAAAAAGTATGAATTTGTTCTTCCAGATAGATTACACCCATATAAAAAGGGAGAAAACTGAACCAATACATGCAAAAAGATTGGAAGGAAATGCACTATTTCAAATGGTTTGAATGTGAACAATAAAAATTTCTCCTTTATTTTATAAAATAAATATGGAGAAAAGTTTAAGTGTAATGGAAAATATGAACTCTATTTATAAAGAGGTAAAATCCTGTGGCCTATTTTATTCTTCAGTTGGAAGTTTTCCCATCTGGGTTTTATAGAAGGTGAATTGTGGTTAATTCTAGAGTCATCTGAAAGAAGTGCTTGATGTTTTTCCAACCTCCTTATACCTGGAAGTCTGTAGAACACAGTATCAAGGTAGTGAAATTTTCCCAAATGCCTAGTGCCTATGGTCCTCTGTGACTTAAAGAAACAAAGGAAAATACACAGGAACATTGCTTAAAGAAACACAGGAAGTCTCATAGTTATTCTCAGACCTGTAGCTTTTATTGTATGAATTTATCATAAGTCACAAGGAATGAAAATAGGGATATTCAAATATATGAATAATTTGTTTAACCCAACACAGTTGGATTGATTCTGAGTGTTCCATGCCAGCATGCTGACTGCCAGGTGACCTAGGCCAAAATTTGCTAAGTTACCTGCATCATGTGTTTAAAGTAAGCTTTTTGGATTTGTATTTCTGTTTTGGCTCTGAGCCCCTGAGTTCTGAACAGCATGAGTTTGATCCCCAGCCAGGGAGCTGACCTACATGGCGCAGCAGACCTTTCCTGTCTTGCCTGCTGCTCCCCTCAGCAGTGTATTTCAGTCAGTCTGTCTATTCTGCTCCCCACTCTGTCTCTGGTGAATTTTCTCACACACACACCCCCTCCCCCACCTCTGGCCTACACCCCAGCTCTTGTATGCATAAGTAAATAAATCTTTAAAAAAAAAAAGTAAATGTTTTGATTTAAGAAAGTTTGGAAAATGGGGAAAAACCAGGGAGAGGTATAATGGAGAAAGGGGAAGTGAATAAAAGAATATCCATTACTATTAGTATTTCTATACATTTCCTTTTAGTTTTTTTTCTCCTGAAGTTGAAAAAATAATTATAATCATACTGTGTATATCATTTTGCATCTTGTTTTTCAAGTTTGATAAGCATGTTATACCTTTTTGTGATTCTCATTCTAGACATCAGATTTCTATTCATGAGTTGAAATAGGAATGAGTTTCCCACAAAAATCAGACAAAATAGCAAGATCTAATTTTTATTTTCCATATAACAAATATTAAGATAGAACTTCCTTTTTTATATAATATAATTTATTTACGTATATTTTACTTCATTGTTCATTTTTGTATAATGTTTGCTTTCTCCTTTCAGGTGTAATCCCCATAGAATTCCTACCACCAATATACCCTTGCACCATTGCCATAGTCTGTTGTGCTCTCTCTCCTCTGTTCTGATCTCTCCAGATAGAACTTTCTGTATGGGAGGCCCTCTCTTTTCAAAGATAATTTGTCCAGGAAAAACGTTACTTAAAATGAATCCTTAAAAAGGATACCAGAATTTTGTTGTAAATAGTGACAAAAAGGCATAATTGGTATTTAAAAGCAGGGAGCCAAGAATCCTAAACTTTCTGCAATGTGTGGCACAAAGAATTGTCTTGCCCAGAATGTTAGTGATACCCTGTTTGAGAAACACTGCAAGGAGGAATGCAGATGTCAGATAAGGATCATTATGAAATGTAGAGGATATTATATTTTGGACCACTCAAAATTTATCCCACATTTGCTGACCTCACATAAGCATTAACTGTCATTTAAAATTATATTATTCCATGAAGTAGATCTATTCTAGTTTGCTCAGATGTTTCATCGTTTTAGATGTTTAGGCCTTTACTTTAATGCATTTAGAAATGGTATAAGCTCTTGAATTAATTTTTGGTTTTTTGGTTAGGATAGATTGTCTGAATAAGAATTACAGGATTAAATATATAAATACAATTAAGATTTTAAAAAATTATTTAGTACTATTTATGATTATACAGTTTTTGGGATTTTAAAAGACTGGTTAGCATTCAATAGATATGGTACAGTTTTAGTTTTAAATTAAATGAGATGATGGACATGAAAAGAATTATCACTGTTACTGATACATTGATTTTTCAGCATATTATAACTGAATGAAGTCTAAGTGTGCTTTTTTCCTTGCGTGTTCAAGTGAGAAGATCACATAGGATTTGTGTGTTAACTTCCTGGTAACCAGTAGAGTTTACTGGTTACTATGATCCCATAGACCTACTCTCCTCCAGCTTAATATCTAACTGGATATTCATTATGCCTTTTATAAAATTCCTTTCATATAAGGAGTTATATAGTTTGAGACATAATTCTATTCGAATTTGCCACTTGATTTATCTTTAATATATATTTGTCCCATAGAGTCCTTCTATGACACATTCCACACCATGGCTGACATGATGTATTTCTGCCAGATGCTGTCAGTGGTAGAAACTATCAATGCAGCAATTGGAGTCACTAAGTCACCAGTGGTACCTTCTCTTATTCAGGTATTGAATAGTTGAGCTCAAGGGTGGGGAATGAAATATTTCAGGGTTTATTTAATAGGTTTGCCAAAATTTGCTGAGAAGTCTCAGTTAATAAAAATACCTATTTATACAGAAAATAGTATTATTTTATCTGAACTTTTAAGCTCAGGGTTATTTTTCCAAAGTCGATTTTTGCTATTTGCTATTTCAGGTCTGTTTTACTATTTATGACAGCTCCATGAAATACAAAGTTATTTGGAAAACTGTAGAACTAGGGTAATTTGATTCTCGGGTAGGAACAGAAAAACTATCCTTCATTATTCTCAGAGATATGTTTGGTTCCCTGCCATGTTGGGTAGATGAAACATAATAGCTAGGAACTGTATGTGTATTCCATATATGAAGGTGGCTCTTCTGACTCATGGGATTTCCCCTGCCCCAAAACATCCACCATGTTTCCTAATATTTAGACGGATGCTATTAGGAATGGGGCATCAGAGTTTTTCATCCTCCTTCCTTCTTTCCTAGCTATGAAATTATGTATGATTAAATACCACCTGCCCAATACTCAGGGGGACCACATAATTGTAGCTTAGTCTCTTTTGGAGTACTGTTTTTATAATTCTGTCTTTCTGGTATATCAGCCCAGCATTCTGATAGTATCAGGTGAATGGTAAAGGGTGTTAATACAGAAGCCTTGTCATTTTTAGAGTTTCTGTACTTGCTTAGTTTTTAAAATGAAAGGAAATAGTGAATGACCCACTAATATGAAATATATTTTTATCTATCCAGCACTAAATACAAATAAACATTAGGGTAGAGTTTCTAGGGCAAGATGGAGGGTCAGGCTTAGTACTGCCACATCACACAGCACCAGGGAGTGCTTGTCATGTGAGCATAGTGTGAGTGTATCTACCTGGAGTTGGGCAGCGCCATATGCATCAGCATGGGTGAGTCTCAGGAACATAACATTGAGTAAAAAGCAAGTCATGGAATAATACACAAAAGGTTTTTTCAAAAAGTTTCAAAACAGGCAAAGTGAAATCATATACTGTTGGGAGTATATATATAAGTGGTAAATTTATGAAGAAGAGCAGTGACATCATTAATACAGGATAGTTGTTACTTTGTGGGGTTGCACACTGGTAATGTTCTATTTCTTAAATTGGCAAATGACAAAAATCATCATTTGGCAGTATTCTTTAAACCCTGTTTGAATGTATATATTTTCAAAAAGATACTGTTACACATGTCTATTCAGAAAGACTGGTGTGGGCAATTTAACTTGTTCTAAAACAGGAACAGATGATTAAACTATTTGTGCTCAGTCTTCTTCCATTTACCTTGTGCTTAGTAGGGTTAGGTTTCAGGTAGCACGTTTATTTGTTTTATCTATATATTTTTAAACTTTTTTCTCTCTTGTGGGTCCTTCCAATAGCTTCTTGGAAGAAATTTCATTTTGTTTATCATCTTTGGCACCATGGAAGAAATGCAAAACAAAGCTGTGGTCTTCTTTGTGTTTTACATGTGGAGCACAATTGAAATTTTCAGGTGGGTGTAAATGCAAGCACGATGTTTGCATGCTCCTCTCTTTGAAGTGGCTGACTTTGAGAGAGTCTTAGCCATTCTCACTTGGTTTGGGATTAAGATTACACGTGTGGATAGTTCTAGCTGCATCTGTGTGCTCTGCAAATGTGAGGCAGAGGTTTTTTCCCATTTGTTTTGTTTTGTTTAAAGCAGTCATTGGATTTCAGTACCATCCTAAGCACTGGGGAGCAGAGGGAGAGATCCAGAGAATGAAAAGCCCATCTTATTCTTCAGGACTTGGCTGTCTTTTCAGAAAGAGAGAACTCATTTCATATGAAAAAATTCTTGAAAGGGCTGAAGAGACTTGGAATGAAGGAATAATCCAGGTTGGGTAGAATTAGTCAAACCAGCCTCTAAAAGGAATGATAGAAATTAATCTTTTGCTACAAAATAACTGAAGTTTGAATCAGCCTCTTTTCTGATTCTCCCATTCTTAGTTGTCAATAGAAGACATATTAAAAAAAAATATCCAGTGAAAGTGAATATATTCTTCTTTACCAGACTATACATAATCCATATTTTTGGGAGCAAAGATTTTGCAAACCCACTCCCTAGCTCCAGGGTTGGTGGTATTTTGACAAAATTGGCGGGTCAGAGGGAGAACAGATACTAGCACTCCTAGACTGTCTTGACTATGCTCTCTATTGTATGGCACCCAGTATACCTGCTAGTGATCTATATAATACAAAGGTGAAACAGATTATGTACTTGACAATTTTTTTTATTGAAGTAATGTTGGTGTACAACATTGTATAGGTTTCAGGTGTATGGCATTGTACATCAACATCTGTATATACTATTTAATACATTACGTTCGGTAATCACATTACTGAATGTGATTTCCATCCTTCATCATACAATTTGCCAATTTTACCTGATTTACCCACCTGAACCTGCCCTCTGGTAACTGCTATTTTGATTATGGGTACTTAATGTTAACTTCTACTGTTTGGGAAGAAAAAGTTTATTTTCTTACGGTGTCTCTTTTCAAATAGTGTGGATTTTAGATTAGAGGTCTTTTGTATACTTTAATTTTGATAACAGCTCATTTATCCAGAGATAAAGTGTTTATTATCCATGCTCAACTGGAACATAGATAAGAAGTAGGAATAAATTTAAAAAGCTTCTGAACTTCTAGGCCATATTCTGAGTTATTCCAAAGAGGAGTCCTTCACTTGCCATTAAAGAAAGTTCACATCCTCTTAAAACTTGGGGAGAAATATGATGGGAGGATGACAATTCTATTCTTAAGAAGCCACGTGAGGCTCACTAGAAATGATTCTTCTTGTATGGTGTTCTAGGGTTGCATTCAGAACCCACAGTAGGACCTCCCTGGTGGTGTAGGGGTTAAGTCTCAGCACTATCAGCTGAATGGCCTGAGTTCAAATCCCCAGGCTGGGGAGCTAACCCATATGGTGCAGCAGGCTCTCCTGTCTCGCCCACTGCTCCCCTCAGCAGTGTATTTCAGTAGATCCGCCTGTTCTGCTCCCCACTCTTTCTCTGGTGAATCCTCTCACACCCCTGCATTTCTGGCTCACACTCCAGTTCTTCTATGCATAAATAAATCTTTAATTAAAGAAAAAAACAGAACCTTCAGTAGCTTTAAAAATTTTTTGCCTTACTTTCAATAGGTACCCCTTCTACATGCTTTGCTGCATTGACATGGATTGGAAGGTGCTCACATGGCTTCGTTACACTGTGTGGATTCCCATCTATCCTCTCGGATGTTTGGCAGAAGGTACTTTCAGGAACTCTAGGTTTTATAGCCTACCTCCAAGTATAACTAAGCTGATAGGCCAGATTTTTCTTTTTCACTCTGCCAGCCTTAGTGTGATATGTAAGTGTTGGACTTTTCAATGACTTCTTCCATCATATTTCTGGTACTAAACTGTCCCAGGGAAGTAGCTAATTTTGTAAGGTTTGGAAGTTGGGTGGTCACATACTATACGCTTCCCGTTTATGTGGTGGTCCTGATTTTCCACATTAGGTTCATAGATCATGTTACTCTGAAAAATACCCAGGAAATAAGTCAGGTCGGGATTTTTCTCTTCATTTTAGAGACTAGGGAACTGAAGCCCAAGGCGCTCAAATGACTATTCCTCATTCATCTTTCTGTTGTTGGTTTATAGGCTTATCTCGTAGGAACACTAGGGGCTGGAGACCAAGAGGCATGAATGAGCCCTTGATACAAAAGGACAAGGAATAGTTACAACAAACCCCAAACTGAAACTTTGAGGGGTTAGAAAGTTCTCTTGCTATATGTCACGGTATTTCATTTGCTTCTAACAATTTCTTGTTTTTGCTTTTAGCTGTCTCTGTGATCCAGTCCATTCCAGTATTCAATGAAACAGGAAGATTCAGTTTCACATTGCCATATCCAGTGAAAATCAAAGTTAGATTTTCCTTTTTTCTTCAGATTTATCTTATAATGTTATTTTTAGGTAAGTAATGGCACTGTAATAAGTTTTTTACCTATCACTTCCTAGAGGGTAGAATTAAATGTTTCAAAGTTTGAAAAGTCCTTATAGGGATTCTTATTTCCAAAGGAGTAATATAGAGTTAGAGAAAGATTACATTGCCAAAAAGATCCACTAGGGGACTATGCTAGATGTTGGAATTATTTTTTTTCCAAATCTGCAGTGGTTATCTCCTTGAAATACTCTTTGTCACTGGAAATTCACCATAAGATAGCTCATGTTTAAAATAATGTAAGAAGCTCTTTTGAAATAGAGTAAAAACTCATTTTACCTTTACTAATTTTCAGTGGCACATTCCTTACCCAGAGTTTACAGAAGTGGTAAAACAATTGGAGACAAGGAAAGAAGAGGGCAATAAAATTCTCTGAGCAGTCGAGAGACACCATGAAACCTTCTCCCTAACACTAGAGAAGTCCCCTTGCTCCTCATATAAAACCTGCTTATTAATTTATAAAATCATAAATTTTTGCCTTAATTCATAAAAGCTAATAACTGAAAGAAGGGAAAACAAAGTAAACCTGTATTATTATAAAAGTAAGAGATTTAAAAGCCTTCCTGCATAAGGGTTGTTTAGTAGATTAAGTTCAAACACATTTTAATATATGTGTTTCTCCCTGTTACAGTTCACAGAAGTCTTGAAGGGGCCATAAGTGAGTGTGGCTGTCTGGTCTCTAGCAAACAGAAGGATGTGACAGCAGAGAGTATAGTAATTATCTGTTGCTGTGTAACACATTACCCCAGAACTTAGCAACTTAAAATAACAAATGTTTATTATCCTAGTTTCTGAGTGTCAGAAAGCAGCTTAGCTGCATCAGAGTCACTTACATGATTTCAGTCAAGCTGTCAGCTCAGCTAAGGCTATAATCTCCGCAGTCTTCGTTGGGATGGAGGATCTGCTCCAAGATCACTCATGTAGCTGTGGACAGGAGGGTTCAGTTTCTTGTCATAGTACTTCTCCATGTAGCTCCAGATGACATGGCTTCCCCCAGAGCTGGGGGATCAGAGAGAGCCAGAAGCCATACTGCCTTTTATAACCTAATCTCAGAAGTGACTTACTATCATTTTTGCCACACAGACCAACCTTACATGCTTTGGGAGGGAACTACCTAATGGTATGAAATGCCAGGAGGTAGGAATCTCTGGGAACTGTCTTCTCACTGTAAGAACAGACCACAAGATGTAAACCTAGTTTTCTTTCATTTAGTATTGGGGGGAGGAGAACCCTACTACATCCTTCAGAGCCCCTCAGGCTACCAGCACATGACAGCAAGTTAAATAACATATAGGTGTAGGTCATTATTTGCCAAAGGTTAAGTTTTATTCCATTTTTTTCTTTTTTAGATAGGGTATAGTCCACCTCAGAAATATTTTTAATCATAAATGTCTAAATGTTTGGTCCTTGAAGGGAGTAAACTTCAATTTGCAGAGTGCACTCATTATAAGAGCTCTTATTTTTCTATTACTGAATAAATCCAGTGTTACTGTAACTAGGCTTCATGAGATACAGGCATAGTGAAAGTGTCATAGGAATAAATATTGCCAAGGCACTTAAAATATTTTACTAAAAAAGCTAGAAGGGTGAAAGTATAAAGCCTAGTTGCTTTACTTAATGTTATGTTGCTGCACAGTCCTAACCTGCAGGGTTTTATATACTCATATTTAGTTGCCTGTAATGATTATTCTTATTCTGCAGAGTGAAATAAATCCTAAATTCAATTTAGAAGCAGTGTTACCACCAGAATTATATATAAATCAGAGCACTTTTCTAACTGTATATTCTCTCACAATAAATCTGTAAAATAAGCATTTTTGACCCTCTTGTACAGTGAGGAATTTGAGGTGAGGCTAAGACGGAGAACTAGTTAGTAGTCAAGTGAAGTGAAATTTGTTTTTCAAACTCTGAAATCCTGTGTTTTTTCATTCACAGAATTGTGCTTTCTAGAAAGATACCTCATAACTTTTACACTATTGCTTAATATATGTTTTTGCATAGCCTTGAATTAAAAATCTGATTGTTTCTGTTCTTCAGATTTGTGTATTTCATTTTATGTAAATCCTACTTTAAAAGGAGAGAAAAAAAGAATATTGAACTCTAATTAATGAAATGTTTAGATGTTAGATATTAAATATGAAAAAAAAGAAAGGGATAAAGGACTGATTAGATAAATGGGTAACTAATAAGTATATTAAAAAATTAAAATTGGGCCTCCCTGGTGGCCTAGGAGTTAAGTCTCAATGCTACCACCATGAAGGCCTGGCTCTCCTCTGCGGCCTTAGTTCGATCCCTGCCAGGGAGCTGGCCCACAGGGCACAACAGACCTCTCCTGCCTCGCCTGCTGCTCCCCTCAGCAGTGTATCTCAGTCAGTCCTTCTGTTCTGCTCTCCACTCTGTCTCTTGTGAATCCTGCTACCCCCACACTTCTGTCCTACACCGCAGTTCTATGCAAAAATCAATAAAATCTTTAAAAAAATTTAAAATTTAAAAAAAGTTAAAATTAAAAAAAAAAGTTAAGGGGCCTCCCCGGTGGTGCAGCAGTTAAGCGCTGCGCTGTGGAGCTGTCGGCAGCGGGGACGCGAGTTCGACGCCCGGCCAGGGAGAATCCCACATGGTGCGGCAGACCTCTCCTGCCTCGCCCGCTGCTCCCCTCAGCAGTGGATTTCTGATCTGCCTGTTCTGCTCCCCACTCTGTCTCTGGTGAAATCTCTCGCCGCCCCACACCTCTGGCCTGTACCCCAGCTGTATGTATAAATAAATAAATCTTAAAAAAAAACAAAAAAAAACTGCTTAATAAAAAAAAAAAAAGTAAAAAAAAGTTAAAATTTAAACCTTGGTGGTATTCACTGTACAATGACTTAATCTTTTTATGAAAATAATGAAATTTTCATAATAAAACTTCAGAGAAAATTAGACTATAAACCCACTGGGGAGAAACTGAGCTGCCTCCAGAGCATTGTTAATGACTTATTCTAAGTTGTGCTTCCTGAGCAATTGCAATAAGCACAGTCCTGTGGGAAGTGAAAAACAGACAACTAGAGACTGTCCTGACCTGAGAGCTTCTGATATAAACAAAGGCAAAGATTCTCATTTCTGACTAGCCTTTTTTCTTTTGCAGGGTTATACATAAATTTCCGTCATCTTTATAAACAGCGCAGGCGGCGCTATGGACAAAAAAAGAAAAAGATCCAGTAAGAAGAGATTTAGATGACTTCTTGCCAGTTTGAGCCTAATCTATAATTCTTACAGTTTTACCTTCTTGTACTGATGTATGTTTTTTTAATGTTAAATGGTCAAATTCTCAGTGAGGCTATCTTCCCTTTCCCCCAATGACATTCCTGAATTTACTGTATTATCTTAGTGTAGTCTTGCATGACACGGATTCCTAATATATGATGGCAGATTTGTTCTTGTGTATGCCGTTAGTGAGAGTAAAAGGCCTACCCACCCACCCCCCATCTAGTCGGTCTGTTTCACCGGTGTCCTGACCTTACCAGGTACAGGTCATTCTTATAGTTGGGATTTGTTCTCTTCAGCTATTACTTGTGAAAGAAAGCAAAATGATGTTGTTCTATAGGAGGCTGTGAAAGTGATTCAGGCAGGGCCTATACATTCTGTACCCAAGGGATTGTTTGGTAAGTGGGGTGGCATTGACTTTTTGAAAATCGGGTTAGATTCAGTCATTAATTAAATGGCTGAGTCCTCGTGGGGCTAGAGAACAGGTCTGACATCTTTTGACCTCTTTAACATCTGTTACTACAGGGCTTACCTGTGTAGGCACTTGGAGAGGCACAGAATGATTTGAGAGAAACCAGTCAGAACATTGGAACACCATGATTACTTACATCATTCCTAGCTAAATCAGAACTATTTTCAACACTCAAGAAAGATGAAACATTTCTTAGAAAACAATGAGATTATAAGAGTTCCAAACCCAAATGGCTGTAGGGGTCAGTAAAACAGCTGCTGGCGATGCAGTCTGAAGCAAACTGGAAACAGGCCAGACCAAACACACCTTCGGAAAAAACCTAGACATTGTGAAGTTTGGCCACTGTGAAAAACATCATTTTCCTCTAATGCATTCCAAATAAACCAAGTAAAATAAGTGTTAGAAGTAACGCTTGTATTAAAGAATCTAAGGCATTATAGCTTTTTCTTGTTGTGCCATTCCCGTTGTTCCTGGGGAAAGGAGATTTAATGAGTTACGCTTTTTCTCTGAGCCTAAGATGGAAATTGGTTTGACCTAAAAGCATCTGATTAGCATAGGCTGGCTGATTATTTTGTAAGTTCATTGCACTGAAGGATATTTTGCATGTCTGTAACTTCTGTCAGTACCTGTTTGTATTAACTTCTGATGTTCTTTCAGCTTACTTTCTATGTGTAATTGGGCAGATCAGCTTTGCAGTTGATTAATGCTGCACCTTTGTGGCAAAATCTTGTGTTCATAGTGATTGTTATAAACCTGTTCATTGCTATTTGAGAAAGGGAGATTGTGTATTTCTATTAAACATTTACAATCAAAATCCTAATTTGTGTTTAAAGATCATTTACTCTGTTTTCCAAATCATCAGCGTTAACTCCTTTGTTCAGACAAAAATGTCATATAGCAGCTCAGTATGTTAAACCAAAGTGGTTTCTTTGGGGTGGGAACAAAGTGAGAAGGGTGCCCTGTGGTATATGTAAAGGAATATAGGGGCTCTGGTGGTGGGGAGGTTGTGGTGATGGGCATCTGAGGTGTGAACCTATTCCCTTGAATCACACACAGTAAACCAATGTTACCTTAACGATAAGAAAAAAACCAGGGGCCTCCTCCTTGGTGGCACAAGAGGTTAAGTCTCAGCACTATGACGCTATCATCAGCCATTCCAGCATGAGTTCTATCCTGCCCAGGGTGCTAACCCACATGGCACAGTAGACCTCTCCTGTCTTGCCTGCTGCTCCCCATTCTGTCTCTGGTGAATCCTCTCACCACCCCACACCTCTGGCCTACATCCCAGCTCTTGTATGTATAAATAAATAAAAAAGGAAAACTAATGGGTCTTAGCCTTTTGGTCCTACCTTCTGAATATAATTTCAACTTTTAAGTGGTACCAATTCAAAAATCATGAAGGGGCCTTGGTTTCCATATTGACTTATTTCTGACACTGGTTAGGCCTCATTGCTTAAGCCAGGTTTCATCCAGTCAGATTCTGACAGATCACTGTGGTCCCTTAGGTGCCAATTCCTCAGCTAGTTTCATAACTTTGGGCAAGTCATGTAACTTCTCCAGTGGTATAGACCAGAGGTATGTGAGGTGAGAGGATTCACCAGAGATAGAGTGGGGAGAACAGGCAGATCTACTGAAATTGCTGAGGGGAGCAGCAGGTGAGACAGGAGAGGCCTGCTATGCCATGTGGGTCAGCTCCCTGGCTGGGGATCAAACTCATGCCGCAGTGGCTGGCAATAGCTTGATAGTGCTGAGACCCCTGCACCACCAGGGAGGCCCCCCTCAGTTAAACTATTTTACAGAAAATCAAATATTTTATTTTCATTAAAATTTTTTTTAAGAAACGAATCATCTTATGCACATATGGTCATTGTTTAAAAATCTGTATCTCAAGACATACCAAAAGCACCTAAGGGTTACCATCAAGGTTTTGCAAGTTCTAAAGGTTCTGAAAGTTCTGAAACCTCATGATGTCAGGCTTGTGCTTCGCAAGTTCCAGACAGTCTGGGTTGCTCATTCCAAGGATAGAAGCTTAAAATGTCTCTATGGTTTAGAGAGGAGAGAAGAGAAGGTGCCTTTCAGGAAGCCCGAGAACTCTTGCTGGTTAGGCTTCCTGAGGAAGTAGCAGAGAGCTCTGTGCTCATCAGTCAGTCCTTCAAGCTTCTCAGAGATGCGCGCATCATGGGAACAATTATCTTTCAGTCTTAAAGATTCTAAGCCCCAGGAAACTAAGGTCAAAGCCCAAGCAGCCAACCACCCTTAAGAACTCTCCTCAGACTGCAGTGGAGTCACTTAAATCACCAATGGTGCTTCACAGGCAGCTTCAGGGAAGTCTTTGGGTGGCTTACTGCAGAGGTGGACAGGCTGTTTTTACCCAAATCATTTTCACTTGAAATGAAAAAAGAAGTCAGGCTTTCAAAGTCAGCTTCACATTCTTTCGGCGCTGCTCCCAGAGAAGTCTGTATGTAAAGGTGTGATGTTGTGGTCATAGCCTACATACTCGGTGGTGCCCGTACTGGCCAGCTTGAGCTGCTGGGCAGCGTGGGTCAGCTGGAATGCAGCATCGGGGTGGGCTGTGTCCGGCAGCAATGTGCACTCCCTTTCTAGCATGTCAGCCACCCCTTTGAGCAGATCCAGGAATCCAAAGGCCAGAGCTGCCTTTCGCAAACGGTTCAGCTCCTGGAACAAGATTAAAAAAAAAACCAAACACCGATGTTCCTGAGATGTGTTTTCTCCATATACTTTCTGAGTGCTCAGCTTAGAATAAGTTGTTCTTGATCCCAAATTTTAGTGGGCATTTTTATCTAAGAACAAATGCTTATTGCACTGAGAGGTCAATAGTAAGAGAGCGCAATGACATGACTAGGAAACAGTTCTTTATGATCAGAAAGTGAGGCACAGCATACAGCTGACTGCGACACAGGCCACCAATGGCACAGTTAATGAGCACTTAGGCCAAACCTGGTGGGGCACTCTGCATATATCCCTTCATTACTACTAACTCGAGGGATTATTTTCCCTTTTACTCAGGTATGGGAAGGCCCCAAATCTGATGTTTCTTAACCCTCTCTCGCTGGGTTTTAGATGTAATGAACATTTTGGGAGAAGGTTCTGAAAGTGTCAAGAAGTCTGACAGGAAAGACTGCCACAAAATGAGGCCAAGAAGTTGATGGAAGCAGAGAAATGTAAAATGCCTCTTTAACCACTCAGTAGGGATAAGGTGTATAGCTTCTCTGGGGCCTCAGCGATCTCATTTGCAAAACTGATAAATTCCTTGCCCAGTGCAGGTGCTGAAGCAATCAACTGGTAGACGTCCTTTCCAACTCTGATATGTAAGATAGACTCAGGAAAGAGAAATGGGCTCTCTGACCGATTGCGCCAATCATCTGTTACCAAGTAAAAGTTCACAAGAAGGCCAAAGTACACGGCTGGCAGTTGTTAAGACAGCTCTGCAGCCCAGGAGTGCTGGGCAAGGGCTTGTGTGGATTATGGGTTTCAGTTGGGGAGGGGGATGGCAGGCTAAGCAACTCTGATTGAACTCTGATTACAGTTGTTCTTGTTTGATCTCACCAGCTTGCTACATAATTAGGTTTGAATAAGACAGTGATATAAAGGTAATGAAATAACACTCAGACAAAGTAGTATTTATGTTCTCCAGAACAGTTGCTAGCCTCAGGCTGACTGTGTACCTTATTTTAAGATTAGCAAGCTAGGACACAGTCGACAACACAGTATACCTCACACTGCCACTTAATTCAATTTCAGACAAACGGCAGAAAAACAGGAGAAATAAAAGGTGAGCCTAAATGACCGTCCCTATCCTCTACCTCACCCTTTGTAACTTTAGTCTCACCACCAACAGTTCTGGATTAGCTAGGCAGGCATGATTCCAGAGGGCCATTCCTTAGTAATTCATAAATGTGCAATTTTTAAGAAGACATTCCCAGAAACAGCTTCTTTGGTACATTAGTAAGAATGTTCTAGACAATCACCAACCCAGGAAGTTACACACACTAGCTGCCAGGGGTTGAACTGGATTCCCACATGGGAATGGTGAGGGTTATGGGTAATACCCATAAGCCCTTTCTGCTCCACTCAGTCACTCACAGCAGTACTAGCACAGAGAAGCCCTTTGACACAAAACAAGGCCATTTAAACACTTCTGATTCTTGGATTTTAGGACCAACAATGAACCTACTGCTTCTACTGCCTTTACTGAAGCACAAAACAATTTTCTAATTCCTGTCTATGTTCACTCTGCTACCTACCCCACTTTTACTACTGTGAACCATTTATTTATTTATTTTTTAATTTATATATTTTTTTACATTGTTGTTTATTTTCTGAGGTATAATCCCCTTAAAATTACCACTACCAAGACACCTGTGAACCGTCACCATTATCTCTTGTGCTCTTCCCTCCTGTTTTTGATCCCTCTCCCTGCCCCTCCCCAGCTTTAGTTTGCCTGCTAGTTTTGTCTTGAGCCATTTATTTTTGATACCTATCCTAGGACATACCCTCTTTGACTATAATTCTGATGGTCTTACCTTATAGAATGTCTGTGTTTTTTCAGGTAGTTTCCTTGCATTTCTTAAAATCTTCTGTACATCTGTCTATCAAAGGTAAAAGGAATTCAACATTAGAATTCTGTGGCAAAAGGGAAAACAGTATAAAAGGATGGTTCTAAATTTTAAAGAAAATGAAAACAGAGCTACAGTGTTAAGATAAGGATCCCTTTTGAATTAATGTCACAGTTCTGTTCAACACTAGTAAAGCACCTCCCTTCCTCAAAGTGCTCCATAGTAATAAATGCCTTGGTGGCAAGAATGAACTTGTGATACAAAAACACTCATTAAAGTGGTAAGCTGCTTTTTGACAAGGGTTCCAAGACCTTTCAATGGGGGAAAGAAGTCTCTTCAACAAACGGTGCGAGGACAACTGCATAGCCACATGCAAAAGAATGAAGCTGGATCCTTAGCTCACACCATATACAAAAGTTAAACTGGGCCAGATGCCTACATATAAGAACTGAAACTATAAAATTCCTAGAAGAAAATGGTATTCTTCAGAACTTTGCATTTGGCAATGGTGTTTCTTCACCATGACAATAGCACAGCAACAAAAGAAAGAATTTGACTTTATCAAAATTAAAAACTTGTGCATAAAAACTATAAAAGCTATTAAAAAGACTATAAAAACACAACAGATGGGGAGGGGGGGAGGGAAGGATAACCAGAATATATAAAGAAGAACCAACCCAATTAAAAAATGGGCCAATATACAACTGTTGTTAGTGAAATGCAAATCAAAACCACAATGGCATAACAGCCCACATCACACTCACTAAGATGGCTACATCAGGAAGAGAAGGTGAAAAAATAACAAGTGTTGGTGAGGATGTAGAAGTACTGATAAGAATGTGTAGAAGTAGGAACCTCATACATTGCTGGTAGGAAGTAAAATGGTGTGGTTACTTTCAAAAGCTATTGGCAGTTCCTTAATAAGTTAAATAGAGGGACTTGGCTGGTGGTGCAACGGGTTAAGCGCAGCACTATGAAGCTATCCAGAGCCACTGCAGCATGAGTTCAATACCTGGCCAGGGAGATTCCCACATGGCGCAGCAGACCTCTCTTGCCTCACCCACTACTCCCCTCAGCAGTGTATTTCAGCTGATCTGCCTGTTCTGCTCCCCACTCTGGTGAATCCTCTCACCACCCCTACACCTCTGGCCTGCACCCCAGCTTGTATGCATAAATAAATAAATCTTAAAAAAAATAAAAGTTGACAGCTTAAAAAAAAGTTAAATAGAAATACTATATTGTTCAGCAATTTCACCTCTAAGGATATGCCCCACAGAACTAAAAACATGCTCAAATAAGAACTTACAAACAAATGTCTACAGCAGCATTATTCACAATAGCCAAAAGATGGAAACAATCTAAACATTCATCAACTGAATGGATAAAATATGGCATATTTACATATTGGAATACTGTTCAGTTATCAAAAAGAATGAAATACCAATATATGCTATAACGTGAGTGAAACTTGAAGAAAGAAGAAAGAAGAAGAAGTCAAATGCAAACAGCCACATGTCATATGATTCCATTTATATGTCACGTCTACCAGAATGGGTAAATCCATTGGAAGAGAAAACCAGAAACAAAAGTGGTTGCCAAGAGCTTGGAGGAAGAAGTGAATATAGAGTGATCTTGATTAATGGGCACAGGGTTTCCTTTTGGGGTGATGACAATGTTCTCAATTAGAAGAGTGATGATGGATGATTGTACAGCATTGAGAATATATGAAATTCCACTGCACTGTATATTTTGATACATTTTATGTTATGTGCATTTTAGCACAATGAGAAACTAAAAACCAAAATTTAAAAACTAATTTAAGAAAAAGTTAGCTATAACTGGTGGTAAAAGAGGTTCTAATTATCCCTTTGACAGGGAAGTGCTGGGTCAGGAGTAGCAGGAAAGAGAACCTGGTCCTTCCGCCCACTTAACCATGGCAGGATGTATTCATTCTCTGTGGAAAGGGGTTTGAAGAGAATGCCGTCAATACAAACGACTTCTGTCATCAGGTGGTCTGACTGCCTCTTCTCATTTGGCTTAGGTTGGACTGACTCACTGGAGGAACAAAGAGAAAAAAAGGTGCTCAAGGGGGAAAAGGGCTCAAGAAGTGATTTTCAAAAATAGGTATAAATGACTTTATGTCAGCAGAAGGAGAATGTCACTGAGTACCTTGTCTGAAAGCAGCATATCCTGATAATGATATAGTCTTAGCTTCCCATGAAAGTGTTCTGTGGAATTACAATGCAGTGCAATGAGTTCTACTGTGGTGATGGAAGAAATAACCACTGTAAGATTTTTACGTGTTTCTCAAAATTGTTGCTAAAGATAACATCTATTATGCTATTCAATACTGTACCATGTCAAGAATTTTACATTAAAATTCAATGCCAGGAGAATGTGTCTCTAGAGGAACAGACATGCTTCCTTTTATCAAACAAGAAAAACCATATACCCAGTACATTTCTTTTTTGGCCTTGGTAGCAGGAAGCTCAGAGCCAAATTGCTCAAATACAATTATCATTTGCTTGGGCTCCTGGCAAAATTGTCTCCTCTCTTCCTCTAGGTTTTGTATTGCTCTAAATTTTGTAAAAAATGATTTTGCTTGATATGTGTTTTACTGTAGGCTACCTCAAAGACATTTTGGAAATAAAGACAAACATTAGAAGTAAATGAATTACTGAGTATGAAAGAAAAGGAAAATCAAATCAAATGCCTGTCCCCTCCTGTCCCCAGTGGAAAGCAATGTGAATGGTAATGTTACCTGCAGGCCACTGGGTTTGATCCAGACAGTCACATTCTGGGCATAACTACGTTTGTTTTTGGGCTGCAGGGGGAATGGACTCTTGTTGTCATCCTCACCGTAAGGGTTTTCTTTAGCATCTTAAAAGAAAAAAACATTCTTGAAATGACATCTGGCAAAAAACATAGTTACATTTCCAATTAGGCTAGAAGCTCCGTGAGTCATTCTGTTTTATATCCTATAACTTCCCAAATTACGATAATCCATTAACATCAGTTAGGTTGGGGAACCTATACACAACAGAAAGTTCCTGACGTAAGAGGCCAAATAATCAACTGGGCCCATGAAAGTGAAAGAAGTTCAGTGTTTTTAAAGAAACAAGTCCACTTACCTGCTTTATAAATCAAAGAGGAAAAACTGCTGCTAAAGGTGACTCCTATATATATGACAATGTTAAAGTACATATTTTAAGTACATCTCTATATAATACATACTGTAATTCTGTAGTCTCCCCCAGCACACTCCAACAGAACTTTCTACAATGATGGAAATGTTCTAAACCTGTGCTAATATGGTAGCCACTAGACCTATGTGACTACTGAACATTTGCCTTGTGGAAAGTGTGACTGAGGAGTTGAATTTTAAATTTTGTTTAATTTAAAGTAGCTTCATGTGACTAGTGACTACTGGCTGGATTAGATTGTATAAATATAGATACTGAAAACACTAAAGAGAAAAATTATATATAGGGAAAGGACAAGAGAAGAAATACTTTTTTGGTGAAAGCTTATGGCTTATTAGTTTATAGCTTCCAGAATCATGTTGGTTTTAGAGCCGTGTAGATAAAAAAATTTGTCTACTTTTGCAGCTGCTTCCTGAGCCAATGAAAGTTTGCCACAAAATTACAAAGCACACGTTTCATTTTATCCTTATTATTACCACCTTCTGGTGTAGACAGAGCAGGAAATCATTTTCCTACAAGTCCAGGAACTTAAGTCCCTTACTCAAATGATCATGTTGAAAACCAAAATTAGCCCAATTTCTCTAACTGAGCCAGAAGCTCTCTAAGCCTAATCTGATCATTAATTTTAATGCATTACTGGCCCCATGAAGTCCTGTGAATCCCTTTTCCTCCCCTGCCTGCTAAGAAGTATAAACCCAGCTTTACAGACATTTCCAAGAATATTTGTCAATATATAAACCTGTTTAGTCAGGCCAAGATCATAATAGTCTACTCCCATACAACATGCTCATTTCCAACTTCCACATCAGTGTTTATGCTACTTCTGTCAGGAATACGTTCTTCCTCATTCGTGTACTCCCTCACTTGTTGGTTCATGATCAACAGTCAGACTCCATTATGTAGCAGACTGTGCTAGGAATTGTGTCTAGAGAAGACATTTTTCTGGTTCATAGAACTTATAAAGAATATTCATTAAATTTTAAATATGTGCCACTTTACATACACAACTTTGCTCCTTACAGCAACCCAAGAGGATTAGATGTTATTAATCCCATAAAGATGAGGAAACAGGATCAGAGAGATTGGACTTACAACACAGGTAAGTGACTCAGCTGGGTCTGGTTTCTTTTTTTATTTTTTTTTAAAGATTTATTTATACATACAAGCTGGGGTACCGGCCAGAGGCGTGGGGTCGCTAGAGGGTTCACCAGAGACAGAGTGGGGAGCAGAACAGGCAGACTGATGGAAATACACTGCTGAGGGGAGCAGCAGGCAAGGCAGGAGAGGTCTGCCACGCCATGTGGGAATCCCCCCGGCCAGGCGGCAAACTCACATTGCCGCTGTCAACAGCTCCACAGTGCAGCGCTTAAAACCGCTGCACCACCAGGGAGGCCCCTGGGTCTGGTTTCAAAGCCAATACTTTCTACCAATGAATAGTGCCATTTCTCACCTACCCAAAGTGACCTACATCCCAGGTCCAGATTCTATCCTACTTCCCCATGATGTTGTCCAAAATTTTCCTGGCAATGATTTCTTTAGACCCTTTTATTCTGTAATACTCAGTATCAGTACCAAACATTTCAACATCTAGTCATAGCCTATCTTGCACCGCAACAGTTTGGAGCTGCTATATGGTAAGAGGCTATGTGGTTATAATGCATTTATGAAAAAAGAGCAGAAGACTCTTAGAAATAACAACTATATTAGCAGAAATTAAAAAAAAAAAAAACAGTTGCAAGATAAAGTTGAAGATAATTTACAGAAAGCAGAACAAAAAGAAGAAATAGGAAAATAAGTAGAAGGTAAGAAAATTACACACACACACACACAAACACACACCACAAATATGTGTTTAAGAAAGGGAGAAAATAGAGAGAGGAAAATCAAAGAAATAATTCATGTTCCCAGGGCCAAAGGACATGCATTACCAGATGGAAGGGCCCAGTGAGTACCCAGCACAATGAGTGAAGAGACCAACAACTCAGATCATTATTCTGAAAATCCACATACAAACCAAGGCCTCAGGAGTGTAGAGGGAATACAGGTCAGAGTCAAAGCCCTGACAGTAAACATGACGCTAGACTTGCAGCAGCAAACTGGAAGTCAGAAGAGACAATAGAGCAATGCTTCAAAACTCTAAGGGGAAATGATTCCTAATCAATATCCAATCAAACTATCAATTGAATATAAGGTATAAAATACACATTTCCAAATAAACAAGATTTCAAAACATTTACTTTCCACGTGCCTTTTTACTCAGGAGGATTCATGAAACAGGAGAGGTACAGAGGAAAGACTCAGGATGACAACTGGGCAACAGGCCTAGAGAACAACCAATCCATTTATGAAAGTAGGTGATAGGAGATGACTCTAAGAAAAAAGGAAATTGACAAAATACCTGAGGAATGTATTTTACTTGAGTATGAATTAGTGATAGGTACACAGAAAACAGCAAAGACAAAGAAAAGAGTAATTAACTATGGCAGGCACAAAGAATTGCAAAACGAAGGAAATATAACTTGGCAGACTATGTGGCCTAGTAGTAAATGACATTTACATCATCTAACAAGGACAGAATGATGACTTAATAAAAAAAGATGGCTGGAAGGAGAGAGGAAGGGAAAAATGTGTTTCTTGGGGCGGTGGGTGGGTAGGTTTAGATGGTAGTGGTAAGTGAGAGCTAGGTCGTCATCCTTAAAAAGTTAAAAAATCATATGTATAATGAAAAGAAAAATCCAGAAGTAGCTAAATATTTATTTTACTAAGAAATGTAAGTAAATACCAAAGAAAACAGAATTAGGAGTAGGAGGGTATAAACAATGGTACTATTATTATACATGATTTGCTTTTGATTTAAAATAAAACAACGCAGCAGTATCATGTGTTTACTGTGTGTCAGGACCTTTATAAACATTACTTCTCTCACAGCCTCTAAGGCTTTATTATTATTACTTGCCAGCATAACTGCTATCTTATAGGACTGTTGAGAATTAAATATGATATATTAATTGTGTCTAGCACAGTGCTTGGTACAAAGTTATAGACAATAAAAGGTCTTGGGCTTCAATTTCTCAAAGGAGATTTAAAATTTTCTTTTTATCTAGAAAAGCAGGTAGAAGTGATGGGTAGGATTTTACTTGGCATTGTCACTGAGGGATAGACCTACCACAGTCCCACCTTTACTCAGAGATTTCAGTTCTTTATCTTATTTGGAACGAAAGTCATGTCTCTGATCCATGTGTGAGTGCCTGGACCTGAGCTCAAGGGCTGGCAAAATATGGGCTGCTGTCTACTTTTGAGCTAAGAATGATTCTGATATTTTTAAACGGCTGGGGGGGAAAAGTCAAGAATGTTTTGTGACACATGAAGATTACATAAAATTCAAATTTTTGATATCCATGAATAAAGTGTTATTGGAATACAGTCACTCCTTCATGTGTGTATCATCTATGGCTGCTTTTTTTTTTTAAAGATTTATTTATTTATGCATACAAGCTGGGGTATAAGCCAGAGGCGTGGGGTGGTGAGAGGATTCACCAGAGACAGAGTGGGGAGCAGATCAGGCAGATCAACTGAAGTAGACTGCTGAGGGGAACAGAGGGTAAAACAGGGGAGGTCTGCTGGCCCATGTGGGAAGCTCCCTGGCCGGCGATTGAACTCCTGCTGCAGTGGCTCTGGACTCAACCTGTTGCGCCACCAGGGAGGCCCGTATGGTTGCTTTTGTGACATCATGGCAGGGTTTAGTAGTTATGACAGAGATCCACTGGTTGGCAAGGCTAAAATATACATGCACATACATGTATGAGACACTGTATTTTCTTCTTGAGTCTCCTTATACTCTTGGCATCTGTGACATTACTTTCTTCATCTTTTCCTCTTTCATCTGCCTATTCGTCCTCATTTTCTTTTACTAGTGCCCTTTCCACTGCTCTCACTAGTTGGTGCTTTCTAGGGGTTTGGTCGTTGGCTCTCCTTTTTGCTTTAATCTATATACTTTCCTGAAGTAAAATGTGCTTCTTAAAGAGTGGCTACGGATCACCTGGATTGTGTCCACTTGGATAATGAAATGCAAGGTCCTGGGCCTGAATCCAGACCTACTGAATCATAATCTTTGTATATAGGGCCCAATTTTCTCTCAGTTTATTTTTTTTTACATAAAAACAAGTATGTGAACCACTGTCTTACTCAATAGCCCTCATTCTTACCATTTTAACTCTCAGCAATATGGTTATAGCTAAAGATATTTCCAATTCTGCTCCCTCCCCTGAACTCCAGACCCTTATAGGAACTGTCTCTAGGTAACTCTACCTAAATCTCATAGGCACAAAGTCAACATGCACAAAATATGTTCTACCCAAATCTATTACTTTATATCCTGTTCTACTCCAATTAATAGCAGCGATGTTCACCCTGCAGTCCTGGTCGGAAACCTGAGATCATTCTCAACCTTCTCTTCCCTTTATTCTCATATCTAATCATTGTTGATTCTCTCTCTTAAATATCTTTTGCATGAAAGAGATACTAACCAAAACAAAGAGACATCTTACTGATCGGGAGAAAATTTTTGCACTCCATACAACTGATAAGGGACTGATCACAAAGATCAACAAAGAGCTCACACAAGTCAACAAAAATAAAATAAACGACCCAGTCAAAAAATGGGCAGATGAGCTAAATAGACACTTCTCCAAAGAGGAAATGCAAATGGCCAACAAGTGTATGAAAAAATGTTCAATATCACTTAAAAACAGGGAAATGCAAATCAAAACTACAATGAGATACCTACCACCTTATACCAGTGAAAATAGCACATACTAAAAAAACTAGCAACAACAAATGTTAGGGAGGATGTGGGAGAAAAAAGGAAATCTCCTGCACTGCTGGTGGGAACACAAACTGATCCAGTCACTATGGAATGCTATGTGGAGGTTCCTCAAACTACTAAAAATGGAGCTATTATATGACCCAGCAATTCCACTTCTAGGAATCTACCCAAAGAACACAAAAACCTTTATTCAAAAGGACGTCTGCATCCCTATGTTTACTGCAGCACTATTTACAATAGGTAAGATATGGAAACAATCCAAATTGCCCAAAAATAGATGACTGGATCAAGAAGATGCAGTATATACACACAATGGGATACTATTCAGCAATCAAAAAAGATAAATGCATGCCATTCCCAACAACATGGATTAAGTTGGAAGGGATTATGCTTAGTGAAATAAGCCATAAGGAAAAAGAAAAATATCGGATAGTTTCACTTATAGGAGGAATATAGGGGAACCAAATAAGGGATCAGGAAAAAGGAATAGTAATAATAAATAAAAACACAAAATTAACAGACACTATTACACTGGTCAACAGTGAGATCATAAATGACTTAAAAAGGCCCTAATCTGTAGTATCTTGGTATGCTGAACATGAATATAACCCTGAAAACTTTTTATTAGCTCTCATTTTGAAGATATTTCACATAATTCATTTTATATGTTTCACCATGTAAATTTATCCAGTAGGGCTGCAACAACATTCTAAATCAGCCTAGAATGATGTAATATTTCATCACATTGCATAATACCATCATGCACACATCATCCAGAGTTGACTGCATCATTTTCTGATGCAATGCAATACTATTGCCAGGCTGCTGCTGAAGTAAGCTGACGTCAGCAGCGCACCACATAAAGCCCTGTCGGAAAGGCTGAACATTGAAAACATTTCAGACTTTGTGTGAGACAGTTTAACCTACTGTTCCATAGAACTGTTATTATTTTATCCATTTAGGCACAGTACAGAACAGTAATGCCTCAAAAGTACATTAACAGCGTGGACAATTTCTGCTTTATTTGTGGGGAAGTGACATTTGCCAACCAGAAGAAAAGCATCACTTCTCAAGTGAATAAGGCTTATCATCTTGACTTGGGATGCAAGGTTGGTGACCAAGACAAGACTTTGGCCCCGTATATATGCTGTGTACATGTACGACACAGCTTTCACAGTGGTTAAATGGCAAAAGACCATCAATGCCGTTTGCAGTCCCTACGGTGTGGAGAGAGCCAAGCAACCACATAAAAGACTGTTCCTTCTGCTTAGTTCCTCCTCTTTTCGGTGGAATAACGAAGCAAAAGAAGAGTCTACCCAAACATTCCGTTTGCATTGAGATGACCGGTTCAACAACTTGCTGCAGGGTGATGTAAAACAAGCATGGAATGCTTTTCACCTAGTGTCTACAAACTTTCTTGGGAATATTAGTGCAGAAAACTACAAGGAACTAATAGAAGACATGCTGATGCAGTATCAGAAACTTGCCTGCAATATGTCTCTAAAGATCCACTTCCTTCATTCCCATCTGGATTTCTTCCCTGAAAACTGGTATGGTTAGTGATGAACATGGCGAACATTTTCATCAAGATATTGCATCAATGCAACAAACATACCAGGGAAACTGGTCCACTACAATGCTGGTTGACTACTGTTGGACACTCCCCAGAGATGCTCCTGAACAGCTGTACAAGAGATAAGCGAAGAAATCTAAGCAGTCCATGACTTGATTTTTTACAGGTATTAACCATAGGCCTATTACTATTGGCATGCATTTCGTGGTGTAAACATCAATTTATTGCAGATTACAAAAAAAATTAGAGCCAAAATTAGAATTTGACTGTCATATTCGTGTTGAGCACATACAAACTGATAGGAAATGACTAATTTTATTTCAGTGATACGACTTTTGTAAAAATTTGTTGACCAGTGTAAGCAGAGACACTTTGCAGGGGAGGGGGAGGGAGAGGAATCAAAACAGGGGAGGGAAGAGCACAAGGGACTATGGTGATGGTGCACAGGTGAACTGGTGGTGGGAATTTTATGGGGACTGCACCTGAGAGGAAAGCAAACATTGTACAAAAATGAAAAATGATGTAAAATACATATAAATAAATTTAAATAAAATATCTTTTATATGTATTCCATCCCCATGTCCCTCTTCTGCCTCTTGTTATTACATCTTTAGGACTGTCAGTAGACTTCTCACTGCAGGATGTCCTCAAATCCCGCCAGAGTTATCTTTCTAAATACGAAATTTTATTTCTTAGATTTCAGCCACAAAAGCACAACTGCAGGGAGTATCAATACCTAAAATACAAAATCTCCTAACTTGTAACATTAGCTCGGATTATTCCCCCTTCAATGGCTTTCCACTAACTGCAGAATAAAATTTCATTTTTAGGTGAGACCAGTCCTGCTCTAGAGGCTGCCAACTTCTAACCTACCATCTGCCCTCCTACCTCCCTTGCCCTTTGTGGTCTATTTTCTTTTCTTTTTGCAGTGTTCTATTTGTCCAGGAAACCCTTTTTCCCTTCATTGGATCAGTGATTTCTTCTCTTCCCTCGAAATTCAGCTAGCATGTCTTTTCCCTTTGAAGATTTTCCTGGGTCCTCTAGGCAAAGCTGATGAACCCTCCTACAGGCCAACTCTGATCCTGCACCAGCCTGTATTTACCATTCCATTCTCCACTAGTCTTTGAGTAACTCCTGCTAACTCTTTTATCCCTAGGTCTAGAATAAAATAAGGCGCTTGGTAGATGTTCCTGAAATTGAAATAGGCCCAAATGAGTCAAGGATGACTCTATAGTTGGAGCTTGAACACCTAGGAGTACAAAGGTCTCCATAAAAAGGAGGAGGAAAAACAAAATAAAGAACAGTTTTTAGGAGAAAGCAGCAAGAGACGACGGTTTTTGCAACAAACATACTGAACCTGAGACGGAAGAAAATCCAGATGGAGTGGTCCAACTGCAAACTGGAAATAAGATGCAAGTTGTAAGGTAAGATCAGGAAGGATCAAAGTTACAGACTTGGGGAGTCTGAACCTACAGTGAGTCTTGAAAGAAGGTAAAGGAAATCTTGGGAAACATGAGGCAAAAGCAAGCAAACAAAGGAACAAGAAATAGCCAAGTTGGCAAAGAAAAAGATAAATGCCAAGAGGACACAAAGTTAGGGAAGCTAATGGAAAAGAATTTCAAGAAGGGGATTAAATTATCTAGAATGATTGAGGGTTACCTATGTTGAAAATAGTACACCAAGGAAAAGTTTACAGACTCAGGAGAGTAGCTTTTCAATCTTACGTAGTCAAAACATTTACACTAACTTAAAACAACTTAAATGTTGGTGTCCCCTGAACTGTAAAGTTAAGTGTTCAAACATCAAATTCTCTTGCGATTCTCCACATACATACCCAGCAACAGAGACCACAGTACCCCCATAAGGGAGGCCATGCAGCTCCGTGACTGCAGTCAGAGTCATTCAGAATACCACAGAGAAAACAATGTCAAGATAAATAAAACCTGATCTGGTTATACCTGAAATAGGACCCAACTGTGCCATTTTCCCCAGCCACGGGAGAGGTTCTGGGCCAGGTTCAAAGAGAGACATCATGAGGTTTGATTTCTTCTTGCTGTCAGCTTGGGAGTAGAGCATTCCATGCCATTCAGAACTAGATGGAGAGAAGAGAGAAGATCAGAAGACCACCAAGTCTAGGAGTGTCAAGTAAAAATAACTCTAGCCTGTTTTTTCACTTGAGAGACATGGGCTTCAGCTTTGAAATCAAGTGCATTACTTTTACTAAAGTCAAGTCCTAAATCTAAAAATGGACAGTGCTGCCCCCTATCATTACCATTCCAGCAGGACATGCATCATTACTCAGGCAAAATTATGTAGAAGGAAGTCAAAAAGCAATCTTAAAAGAGAAAACAAAAGTCATAAGGGTAGCAAGTAACCGCAGGAATGGCGAGGAGTGAGGGTTGTGACCTACAAGTCTTTTTAGCTGCCTCCGAGTCATTCAGAGCAGCACTAATACAGAGAATCCCTAATAACAAAGGGCATGAAGTCTTCACCCCGCTTCTCAAAGGGCCCCAGTTGATTCCCATATTCAGACCCATTTTAAGAAATACAGCAAACTAATACCTAATAGAAACTGCATTCTTTCTTTTGGGACAGCGAATTTTAACTCAAGCAGAAAAGGAGACTTGCTTCCTTTGCATATTCCAGATCTCTTGATTCTATACCAGCTAACAGCAAGTGATAGCCAGAAGATGAAGAGTCACCAACTCTTCTCACACACCAGGTAATGTAGAAAGGGAAACGGATAGTTTTGCAAATTTTGAGACTGCAGAGAAAGTAAAAACTAGAAGGGGTTTCCTCAGAGGGAAAGAGTATAGGAGAGTGGTTACAAGCAAGGGCACTGGAGTCAGAATACATGGTAAGAATTGTGGCTCTTGGATTTACTAGCTGTGTGACCTTGACCTTTATAAGACTCAATTTCCTCGTATGTAGAGTGTTGATAACATTGATTCCTCCTGTAGAGTGTTGTTGTGAGGGATTAAATGAGTTCATATATGTGAAATGCTCAGTAGAGTGCCTTGTCCCAGGGGAGTGCTGACACATGGTAAAACTTTTAATCAATATTACCAGCATCTTTTTCATTTAATTAATTTAGTTCTACCCTTTCATTTTATAGATGAGGAGTCTGCGAATACTGTGTAAGATCCTATAGCAAGCTAGGAGCATGCTATAACTGAACCCAGGTATCCCAGGTAGAATAAAAAAAAAGAAAAATGGAGAAGGGCTATCATATAACAGCAATATAATAAAAAGGCTCATTCACTACTCATTCTAGGAAGTGACTTGAAGAATAGTTTAGAAGTGTTGGTGAATGGGAGTGTATGGCAGAGACAGGGAAAAGGTGACAAGCATCCTTCTATTTCTTTCAGAAAAATATGGGAGATACTTTGCTTTGGGATTGGATTTGCCCTCTCAACCAAAGGTAAGCAAAATTTCCTACCCTAATTGAACAATTGCCACCATTCCTTCCACTTTTAGGCTGCCGTGTAACAGGACACAAAAGTTGGGTATTTTGCCTGCAATCTGATTAGCTGAATTTTCATCTTCATTGTCATCAGTTATGCCAGTACCCACCTCATCACCTTCTGTAAAAAGAAGAGAGAACAGATGAGGATGAGATTAACTACAAAAAACCCAAACCACAATTACACTCTTGACTGTTTTTAGCCTTGGAAGGAAAGTACATGGCGTTTTAAAGGAATATTAAACTAAATAATGAAAAACTCATATTCTGGTCTTCCAAAGTCCATGTATAAATCAGTTTTTAGATGTTATATGAATTCCACTTACATGAAACATTCAGAATAAACAAATTTATAGAGACAGAAAGGATATTAATGGTTACCTGGGACTGAGGGCTGATGGTCAAAGTCTTGCTTTTTAGGGTGGTAAAAATATTTTAAATTCTGTTTTACAATTGACTGTGGTGATGGTATCTTGATGTATATTTACAACTCTGTAAATATACTAAAAACTAGTGAATCATATACTTGAAATGAGTGAAATATATGGTATATCAATTATATTTCAGTAAAACTGCTTGTAGGGCCCATAGGAAAGTAAGAGTTTTCTCAGAGTTTCTCAGAGTGTTTTTCACTGTTGTCCAGCATAGGTGGCCTAGTAGATAACATTTAGCCTTGAGATGTAGTCCTCATGTGTGGAAAGCAAAAAATTATATGTAACCTTGATGTGTAGCTCACATGCACAAAACAAACCATGTAAACTAGGCCTAAACTTGGCCTTGTGCTGGCTTTGTCTGTAAATCATATAAAAGCTAATAGGTTTTCTCCGCAGGGCCACTCACAGCAGTTGCTGGCCATTCACTGGGATGGGACCACTGCTGTAGCCAGAGCCCAGGGGGGCTGCCACTCTGGATGCTGCCACTGCTGCTACCTGTGTATCTCCTGTTGCTGTAATAAAGACTTGTACCTGGCCTCACATATGGGCTTCACGACTATTTTCTCATCTTCTGCCATCAAGCTGTAGCAGGGGCCCAATGCTGCTACATAAAAAAGTCAACTTTCTACTGTTTCCAGTGACATGCTCAGCTAGATGCTGAGGGTTTCAGGAACCAAGGATGTCAAGAGTGTCCTCAACTGACATCTTTCAGGCAGCACATGGATGGGAGCTCTCCAAGGTGAACAGTGACTACTCAACAAGCTTCTTGACTCAACTCTCCAACTCTAGGTTCTGTCATATAGTCAAATGACAGATGAATCTTCTTGCATTTAACTTCCCTATGAAACCTGTTTGTTCAATCTAAAGACTTTCTAATTCAACAGGAAGAATTTGCTGGGTTCAGTAGAAATAAGGGAAACCTGGTTGTCACTAGTATCAAAAACAAAACAATATAGTAAATTAAAAACATGATGACTCCTGTTTGTGACAGGATATCAAGATTCTGTCTGTGACTCTGTAGTTGAGGGTTATGAAATACTCAAAATTCCAACTGAGATAACTGGGCATAAGAGGATACAGCTGAGTATGTAGAAGCATAGACTATACATATTGTAGAAAGCTGGTGAATATAAAGTGGATGGTCAGCCTGGAATACAGAGAAAAGAGAAGGTAGAGGTGAGCATTCTCTAGAGAGATGCTTAAGTTGGGGAACATGACTTCACAGTTCCTAGAGAGATCTATTTGTTATCACAAGGCCTCTCTCTCATGGGCCTGGATTCATCCATTCATTTAATAGTATTTGCTGAGTATCTACCAGGTGCTATGTGCTAAGCACTGGAAGAATAAAGAACAGATGTGATCCTTCCACTTACAAAGCTCTATTTGACTTCCATATTACCCAGACAACCTTCTGAAAACTACTTTGGCTTCCTCAGCATGCTCCTACTAAGAAAAACAGAGTTCTGGATGAGGGATTAAGCAGTCTCATCTCTACAAAGGACTTCCACTGTAAATTTTAAAATATAACAAATACATGATAAATATATGCCAAAATTCTTCCACACTGTAAAGTAGGAGAATTAGCTTTCTAGTATATTAAGCAATATTCCAGTAAAAAAAATCCAACCCAATTACCATTCCTCACCCCAAGTGGTTATACTAGCATATACCACTTAAAAATAACCTTAGATAAAAAAGACACTTCCTATGTATCACTGGAACAGAAGAACTCACCTTTGTTAAGTGCTATGGGTAGGACCAGATGCCTGGACAGAACGGGGGGACTTGAAATATCAGCTATATCAATAAACCCCACTATTTCCAAATCTAAAAGGAAGGAATCAATACAGAATTAATTTGTGCTATAGGAAAGCATATTGTTCTAAGTAGTATATTTCACAAATAACGACTTTTAGGTAGAGAATTAAAATACGGTGACTAGGAAAGTTATAGGAAGTTTCTTTGGGAAACTCTAGTAATTTGCATTTTAAGTAGATCAGGAGGAAATAACTTTCTTTTATTTAATCAATTTAAGTTATAGGACAAATCAGGGCCTCCCCGGTGGCGCAGCGGTTAAGCGCTGCGCTGTGGAGCTGTCGGCAGCGGCGACGTGAGTTCGACACCCGGCCAGGGAGAATCCCACATGGCTCGGCAGACCTCTCCTGCCTTGCCCACTGCTCCCCTCAGCAGTGTATTTCTGCCTGTTCTGCTACCCACTCTGTCTCTGGTGAAGCCTCTCGCCGCCCCACGCCTCTGACCTGCACCCAAGCTTGTATGTATAAATAAAAAATAAATCTTAAAAAAAAAAAGTTATAGGACAAATCAGCTAGAATTTGCTTTTATGCGGTTAGGTTTCCAGCCAAAGCAAATCTTCTGTATAGCTAGGAATGTTTGGGTCACCAGGGGGCGGTGTAATCAAACACTTCCACAAGAATGTCAAGCAGTTGTCCTTGAAGGGTAAAGCTATTTCACTAAAAACATTTCTCTGAGAAATACATTCTTTACAAAACCAAGGTAACAGTCTAAATATGACAATGTTTTCTTTGTTTTATAGAAGCCATATTAAAGGTAAAAAGTATCTGTTGAAAACCTGAAATAAGTTGAAAATAAACATTGTAACCCAAAGTACCTTTTTTTTGAAAGCTTTTTTTCTGATTATATAAATAGTATAAAAACTTAGAAATTGAAATACACTAAAAATTATGAAGAAGAAAAATTAACCCAGTCATCACCAAAGGAAACCTCTATCAATATTTTATTGAATTGCTTTTCAGCCTGTTTTTTCTAGATACACACATACTCATATTCTCAAAACAATTTAAAAAAACAGGAACATGGTGAGTACACTGTATTTCTAATATAACAGGAAGTCAGCTTCTCTAGATATTTGTTGTCATTACCTTCTTTAGCTGATTACCAAATGAGTCACCATAAGCAGTTACTATTTTTCATTTGAACAAAAAAAGGCCTAGATTTTAAAGTGGTCTAAATACGAGCTATAGCATAGGTTTTTGGCTTAAAGATTTATTTATTTATGCATACAAGCTGGGGTACAGGCCAGAGGTGTGGGGTGGCGAGAGGGTTTGCCAGAGACAGAGTGGGGAGCAGAACAGGCAGATAGACTGAAATATGCTGCTGAGGGAAACAGTGGGGCGGGCGAGGCAGGAGAGTCTGCGGCACCATGTGGCGATGAACTCACGCTGCCACTGCCTACAGCTCTACAGCGCAGCGCTTAACCGCTGCGTCACCAGGGAGGCCCCATAACATAGGTTTTAAGACTAAAAGTTTATATGGGAAAGTGAAGACCTATTCAAAACTACTCATCAAAAATGGGTGGGGGGCTTCCCTGGTGGAGCAAGGGGCTAAGTCTCAGACTATGAAGCTATCCACAGCCTCTGTAGCACGAGTTTAATCCCTGGCCAGGGAGCTTCCCACATGGTGCAGCAGACCTCTCCTGTCTCGCCCACTGCTCCCCTTAGCAGTATATTTCAGTCAATCTGCCTGTTCTGCTCCCCACTCTGTCTCTGGTGAATCCTCTCACCCCCCTCATCCTACACCCCAGATCTTGTATACATAAATAAATAAATCTTTAAAAAAATGGGTAGGAGGGAAGCAAAATCTAACTGGTTTGAAGGCAACAAACCATTTAGTATAGCTTGCTATATAGCTGTCTAGTCACAATGAAAGCGATGGGTGCTCTTCTTCTAGACAGCTAGGAGCTAGAGGCACAAAAAATAAAATGGTTATGCACAGCCCTCCACTCAAACTCCTTAAAATATGTACACCCAAGCATAAAATACACATTACCGTGCATTCAATTTTAATAATTTATTATTGAACAACTGCCTATTGAATATGTAATATTAGAGACTATCAGGCACTGAAGCTGCAATGATAACTTAAACAATGATTTTAACGTGAACCCACCACTCAAGGAGTCCACCTATCAACAGGAGACAATGCTCCCCTTCACTACTCCTTGTTACTTTTTTTTTTTAATTTTTGCATAGAAGATCTGGGGTGTAGGCTAGAGGTGCCGGGGTGGTAAGAGGATTCACCAGAGACAGAGTGGGGAGCAGAACAGGCAGATTTACTGAAACACATTGTGTGTGAGACAGGAGAGGTCTGCTGCGCCATGTGGGTCAGCTCCCTGGCCAGGGATAGAACTCACACTACAACAGTGACAATGCTGAGAATTAACCCCTAGGCCACCAGGGAGGCCCTAGTCTGTTACTTTTGATTCTTCACTTTCTAAGTGCTAAGTATTGTACCAGGTAAAGGCAGTAGACATTGCTTTCTTTTAGTCAAAACAATACAAGCAGCAGAGTGTATCAGAGTTGAGAGCTTAGAGACCATCTGGTTGATTCCACTCACCTACCAATAAGAACTAGAGAAGTGAAGTGTCCAGGTCAAATAACAAGAGTTACACAGTCAAATCTAAAAGTTAGTCCTTCATATATGACCTTAATTATGATGCTAATCAATTTTAGCATCTCTATTAAGTACTGCTTGAAGGATTTAAATGCTAGTGAATCTGACCATGATTCCCAAATCTGCTAATTTGTGGTAATAATTATCAAGGATTGGATATTAATTTATGGGTTCAACATGAAAGACCACTGAATCTGCCACTCCTTAGGCAATGCATCCTCCCATCAGAAATACATACATATGACATTAGCACACTATCAGAATTTACATTTCTTTTCAACCCACTTGGACAGAGAAAAGTAAAAGTGAAAAGTTAGGAAAAAAACACCATAAGGATAACAGAAGAAGAAATTTTTTAAAGTTACCTGTATTAATTACTTTAGGGATAGGATCGATTTCCTCATCAACAACAAAAGGTTCTGGCCTGGGGAAGACTTGCACATCAGCAGTCAGGTGGCCACACTTGAGAACAGCATGGAAAGGTGTATATGCCAGATCTATCAGTTTTCTAGGGCATAATAATTAATTGGTAGAGGAAGAGTAATGTGAGACAATTTTTTCAAGATGCAAAGTTTTTCATTCAAGTTAACTTCAAGACTAAGACCTGACCATTTGCAATACAGAAAAAACTTGACAATTTTCGGTGAGAAATTTTCAATTCTGAAAAGCTTGAAAGCAAGTTAATCTTTTAAATTATTGAGTCATTGTAAGGAAGTCAATAACCACAGGCATTACAAATTTAGTCATGTTTAACTTAAAAGGGAATGAACTGTTAAAAATCACTCATATGAATTATTTTATCTGAAAATATGCAACTTGGGGCAAGTGGAATGATACAATTAGAAATGGTAAAACAGATATTATTGCTGGATATAAAATTATGATATTGGATTGCAAAGAAGGCAAAAAAACTCTAAGCATATACTCACCCAAACATAGACTGTACATTTTTCAGGCATAGGGGGCCATCAATAGTAAAGATCTGCCCTTCACCATTATTTAAATCTATGAGACGTTCAAGGCAATCCAAGGAATCAGTGCTCTGAAGCTACAAAGCAAAATGGATGACCCTTTTATAGTGGCACAAAATGTCGGATTATTATCAGCATGCCAAGGTCAAACCCATCACAACAACACAGGCACTAAAAAATAGAAATTTTTTTTAAAACAATGTGACAAGAATATAAGTATAACAATTTTATCTCAAGGTTAGCATTGAGAAATGTTATTTAAAAAATGACACCAGTGGAGCTATTTCATTCAGAAGTAGTTTTGCAAAGATTCTCAGAGGTGACCAAGGTTGGTATTTATGCAGCATCTTCCCTCCAAAGTGTTGGTAACATCTTTTGGTAAGAAACATCATTATCAACATTTTACAGATAGAAAAAGTGAAATGAAGAAAGGTTAAATAACTTGCCCAAATAAATGGGAAAATCAAAAGTAGAATTTAAGTTTCATAAAACATACATCAGAGTAATATTACTTTACAAAAAAAAAATCAAAGTACACTGTGATCAACATTTTTGGCAGAATGAAAATGAGAATTCCTAAAAGAGGGAAATATTAAAGACCAAAAAACCCAAACAAATTAACATTTCAACTCTTCAACATTTGTGGGAAGCAGGATGGGTAACAATTCCAGCTATGTTCCCAGTGATTGGACAACACTCCAAACTTTCAAAAAGCATTTGAGACTCAGTCTTTCAAATATAGTTAGGGACCAGCCTTACCTGAAACAAATGGAGTTTACTGTTTATTAGTATATACAAGATCATGCTAATGGAATATACTAAAAAACAAAGAAGCCTAAAATATATTTAATCATACTTTAAAAACTTAGTAAGAAGCATTACCTCCTCCAAATTTGCCATGCACATGATGTATAACTTAGATGGGAAAGGAAAAGGTAGTGGAAATCTGTTGCTCTCACTTCGTTGATTATGAGTTGCTAGAGAATGCCGCAGGGACCCTCTACCAATGCCAAGACAGCCATCTGTCACCAGAACAACCTGTTTGCAAAAATGGAAAGAGCTTGGTACATGCATTCTATACATATTTAAGGCAGTCAAAAATAGTGATGTTTTCATTTCTTCCAGGTTGCATTTACATTGAAAAACTTTCCTCTGCAGGGATTCAAGCAACAATGGGTACAAATCTCAAAAACACTCTGCCTAGTGAAAACTGACAGACACAAAAGAATACACATTGTATGAGTCTCCAAAAAATTATTCTTCAGATAAATTCTAGGGAGTTTTAGAGCAGGTTAAAAAAGCTATATACATCAAATAGAAACTGTGTGTGTTTGGGGGGGGTGGTTTGTGGCTGGGAGTACTGACTACAGAAGGCCAAGAGGAAATTTTGTGGGGTAATAGAAATGTTCTACATCTTAAAAGCAACGGTTACATAGGTGTATGCTTTTCTTAAAACTCAGTGCATTTTACTTTACCTCATCAAATCTAAAAAAAAAAAAAAAGCACCTAAGCATACATCAAAAAAGGACAAAAACATTCACAACTGAGTCTCTTAGACAGATTAGACAGAGTCAGCACCTAAAGTATCAAGGTCAAAAACAGCATAAGGACCTATTTCATGTGTGTTCCTAGGAACTACAAACACAGAACTTCCTGATACTTTATTTTCTACCCCTGATGAACTCTAGCCCTGGTTAACAAAATGACAAGTGCTTTAAAAATGTATTCATAAAAGTCCTTTAACCAAAAGTGTACAAGATTTATTTATGCATATAAGAGCTTGGGTGTAGGCCAGAGGTATGGGGGAAGGTTTGAGAGGGTTCACCAGAGACAGAGTAGGGAGCAGAAGAGGCAGATCTACTGAAATACACTGCTGAGGGGACCATCAGGCGAGATAGGAGAAGTCTGCTGCGCCATGTGGATTAGCTCCGTGGGCGGGGATGGAACTCATGCTGCAGTGGCTGGCAATAGCTTCATGAGACTTAGTCCCTTGTCCCACCAGGGAGGCCCTCAAACACATTCTTGATCAACTTATAATTTGAAAATGACAACTAAGTATACGAACAACAGATCGTAGTTACAAGCCATTTTTCTTTTCCTTATTGCTTCAAAGTGAGCTCGCGGTGGGTAGACTTTCCAAGCATTCCAGGAAGAGGATTATTTTTGCTTTCCCCAGCTTAGCCTAGAATCTTGGGAATAACAGGCCATTAAGGCAGCATCACGTGATACAATGTGACGTGCCAAAAGTGGTACTTCTTCTAAAGCCCAAGAACACTATTAACAGAGGTCCCCTGAAGGGATGTCATCTTTTGGGAAGATACTAATCGACTATTTGATAATTTCCTTTTCTAGGTACCAAAAATTGCTATGATTTATTTCTGTCACTAGCTTTTTCAGATGCTATATGATTATGAAGTATTTCATGTAATGGTTAAATGAGACAGACTTTACTCAGAGGGTAAAGCCATGGTTCAGCTGTCTAAAAGCTTAGTTAGAAAATTCCACATTAAAAAAAAGAAAATTCCCCATTAAAACAATCCATTTTATAGTAACTAATTATAAAAAAATTCACTAGTAACTTCCACACATAGTACTGCATTTTGGACTTGGTTTGCCCTAAATCTCATCAAGCAAATCTAAATCTAAGGGGATTGAAGCACAGCCTCTTTGCCCAAAGGGTACAGTATATCCCAAAATCAGAGTCTTCCTTTTCGCAAAAGAAGATAAATACTAAAAAGCAGAAGTCTTGATGCTGTCCAAGGTCAGGTCTTACATATTTTCTGAGTTTTTTCTCTAAAACCACTGAAGAAGTACAAATGAAATGTGCCACCTACTAGCTTCCAGTTCAGAAGATACTAACAACAAAACCTCATGTATTCAGTGTACTGTTAGGAAATCAGTCCGTATATATATATTTATCAAATAAATAATGTTTATGAAGTGAAGCGCCAAGCATTTCTATTTCTGAAAAGGAATTGATTAAAAGGTATTTACTGAGTTTTTAGCAAGTGTCTAATGAAGTGATTTAACCTTTGATTGTAGGTCAAGATGTCCGTTAACCCAAGAGCGCATACTCTATTAAGCAGGGCGATTTTTACAAAAAAGGAACAATGTTTTTTAAAAAAGAGTTGGGTTTATTGAGGTCCAATTTGCATGCAATAGTATTCACCCTTTTCAGTACATACTTTTATAATTTCTGACAAGGACATTCAGTCATGTACCATTCCTATAATCAAGAAAAAAGACCAGTGCCATCACTCCCATATTCCCTTCATGCTTCAATTGAGTTAATCTTCTCTTACTCCCCCTTCCAGATAATTACAATTTTTAATTAAAGAATACACACCAATGCCACTGACACTACTGAGGAATCTAGTGTTAGATCCTATAATTAAAAAATCATATGCCAGGGGGTGGCAAACTATGGCTCACAGACTAAATCTGGACCACTGTTTTTTGTAAACAAAGTTTTACTGGCACACAGTCATACTTACTCTCTAACTGTTTTCATGTATGACAACAGTAAATAGCTGCAAATTCTAAAATACAGAAAAAATCTGCTGATTCCTGATGTAGATTATTTTCTTTTTAGCAACTTTTCTGCTTTTCAAAATATGCTACCAATTCCCAAAGTACCTGTTTATAATAAACTTCCAGGTTTCTTTTTTTGTCACTTTTCTGCTTGACTTGATGATAATGTTGGACTTACTATGCCCTCTAAGGGCAACAGATTTGATAACATTTATATGCCTCATTTTTTAAACAACTCAGTTGAGCTGGTACAGGTTTGCTGAATAAATGCTATATTGAGATAATGAAGATAAGACTATATTGTGCTGATATATTTAATTCAGTCATTCAAAAATTATAATCATCCCTTCCAGGGAGTGTTAGTTCTAAAATTCTACCATGAGCCTTTTGAGTTTTATACAAACAATACTAGTCTATAATAAGACAATTTACTGCTTTCTTAAGGCATAATTTTGTTGTATTCTGGGATTATTAGTTTTGATTTAGGTTCTTCTTTTTAAAAAATATCCACAGTATGTAAGGTAGTTTGTGGAAATTACAATGCATGCTGAGACAGAGCCTGGAAAAAAAATCAAAACACCTCAGTGGTTAATGGTTTTAACTTAGGGCAGCGAAAAAGAAATTATCTTTACCTGGCAAGGAATTGCACCGCCCCATTCTTGCTGAACGATATTGCAAACACCAACTAATGCAGACTCCAAGCAGGTTTTGTCATAATCATCCATATTACTGAGTGCTTCCTGATTGAACACAGGATAATACTATTCATTATTCTTTTCTGTTTTAATTTGTCGTTAGAGAACAAGATAAACTGTTCAAAGCATGAATGTTACACCAGGGAACTTATACTTCTGAGTCAACAAAACCGTAGCTTTTTAAAGAAATGTAGTAAAGCAGATTTTCTCAACTATAAAGGATAAAGAGCTTTCCTTTATTTCATCCACATGAAGTGTCCACCAAGCTCATTATCTTTATAAGTGCACCTTGAAGGAAATAATTAAAATGAACTTTTAAACAAATCATAAAAATAATGAAAAAATATGCTCAACACCATTCCAGGCACTTTACAAGCAATACCCTACATGGTACAGTTTATTAGCCTGTTGTTAACACATTGTTTGCGGGTAGTTTTTATTGCGTGCTAACAGGTGGCGCAGGCCATTTTTGCTAATTTTTTAAGTATAAAAAAAAGTATAAAAATAAACATATTTATACGTTACCCGCATTCTACCGCTAGTCTATAAAAAACTATTACTATGTGTCCCGCGCTCTACTACCAGTCAACGTAAAACGTATAAATACGTTTCCCGCATACAATGTGTTAAAATGATGAAACTAAGGTACGCTACGAGTAGGTAACTTTTCCAGCCCTCATGCCGAGAGGTAGCAAAGTCTAACTCCGGGAGCCATTACTCTGCATTACTCATAAAGCAATTCTCTCAATTTCACAATTACTGAACATCAGAAATTCAGTGCAATTTTTTTTAACACTTCCTATTTTCAGGAAGTAGATCTTTATTACTTTTTTTTATTTTTGCATAGAAGAACTGGGGTGTAGGCCAGAGGTGCAGGGGATGAGAGGATTCAGCAGAGGCAGAGTGAGGCAGAACAGGTAGATTTACTGAAATACACTGCTAAGGGAAGCAGTGGGCAAGACAGGAGAGGTCTGCTGTGACAAATGTGGGTTAGCTCCCTGGCCAGGGATTGAACTCAGGTCCTAGTGATGACACAGCTGAGACTCCTCCCCTAGGCCACCAGGGAGGCCCACAAGTGCAACTTTAAAAAAGCTTTGTCACTTTAAAAAAAAGTGAGATTACTAAAAGGAATGATTTAACTATATTACTTATATTACAAAATCAACTACACTGATCCTGTATGTCTAAACCACCTAACAACTATAAACTATTCAGTTTAATTCCACAAACACTATTGCCTGCTCACTATGGGCAAGGCACTGTGGCAAGCACTGTTATAAATATTAGTGATTTAGGGATGTTGGCACAAAGGAAAAATTATCTGGCGTTACACAGATAACACCTTTGGAAGATAATACCTATCAATCAAGGTTTAAAAATTTTAATTCCTTGGCGTCTATAAATCAAAGATCATTTGGTGGAGAAGGAATAGAATTTTGAATTGCTGTAGAATAGGGCTTTTGTAAGGAATGGCAATTTTTCATTTCGTCGAGATTTATGGGAGAATAGAAAAGAATAAAATGTTTAACTTAAAGACCCTTTAAGGGTCCCCTTTAGGGATGGGGGAATACATCCTGAGATGCTCCCCTGTCCACAAAGAATAAGGCAAACCAAAAAGAATAAGGCAGAGGCTCATAGTTAACTCATAGCTCTACCAAAGTCATAAGCCCAACTAGTAGTGTATCCTTGTTTTATAGCTATACTTAGATATTATTATGGACCCAGAGATTTAACATTAAATAATTCCTTTTTTTAAAAAAGATTTATTTATTTATGCATACAAGCTGGGGTACAGGCCAGAGGTGTGGGGTGGTGAGAGGATTCACCAGAGACAAGAGTGGGAAGCAGAACAGGCAGACCGACTGAAGTACACTGCTAAGGGGAGCAGAGGGCGAGACAGGGGAGGTCTGCTGCGCCATGTGGCAATCTCCCTGGCCGGGTATCGAACTCGTGCTGCAGTAGCTCTGGATAGCTTCATAGTGCTGTGCTTAACCCGTTGCGCCACCAGGGAGGCCCCTAAATAATTCCACATTCTAAATATTAAGTGTAATATGAAATTATTGTTTTCATCCTTATAAATTTGGGCCCTGTATAAACAATAACATTTCTTTTTGTACCTGCAGGGTGTTATAATCTCTTGTGAAGGGAACCATCAGCTCCCAGAGTGATGAAAAAACCACTAGAGCTGTAAATTCAAGCTTGTAATTTGTGGCCATGTGCTCAAACAGCATGGTCAAGCCATGGGCTGCTAGATGCTTGCGTTGATATTCCTCGGACCCCTCCACAGACACAGGTCGGGTCATGGAAAGGGATACATCCATTACCACCATTGTCGGCATGATGAAAACGATCCCAGTGCTCTCAATCAGCATGCAAACAGACAGCTATAAAGAGAGAAATGCTGTAGAAAATAAATATAATTAGGTCTTACGTGTTAAGAAGAGGAAAAAGTATTTTTTTACCATAATTTCAACCAAATTTCCTGAAATGAGTGAAGGCAAATCCCACGTAAGTTGAGGTGTGAGCAAAACTGCAGAGAATTCAGTGGGAGGGAAGCAAGTAGCTTAATTTACTGAGGGATCACTCCTAGAATCATCCACTAAAATGGCCACAAATCAAGGATCATCTAAGTGTTTCCAATAAGAAAAAAACATTCAATCCAGGTAACTCCTGTTTTTCATTCTTTCAATTTTTACATAACTTAATGTAACACTCCTACATCACTTTTCCAACACTTAATTTACTAAAGAAGATTTTTAGTTGTCATATGGTGGTGCTATTTGACAGTCATTTTTGGGGGGCACATATTACTATTTTAATCAACATAGCAGTATTTGTGCATGTGTTTATCTTGTGGCTTGGTACCCTTGTTTTATGAAATTAAAAGCAAAACATAAAGATAAAAGGGCTAGTAAAGTCATAATCTAAATTAGATAAAGCTTAGAAATCATTAAGCATGACAAAAGCAATAAACTGCTAGTCTCAGTAGTATTCACTGGACATTAACTGAGCCACTTTCACTGCTTTAATTGTGAAAAACAAAGTGAAAGAGAATCCAGGAAACTGGCATCATCTCATGAAATTATGTATGAAAATAAAAATGCTGACAAATGGAGAAAACAGAACGTTGAAACTATGGATTGTTGAAGTATGAAGAAAACATTTCTGTGCTCAAAAACAAAAGAGTTCATAAAAACACAAACCTGTTTATGGGAACACAGCTTGGCTGTTATTCTGTTGCTAATCAAACTATACTGCCTAATGACACAGTGAAGTATCACACAGTTATACATTAATGAGACATATGTAGTTATCAGAAATACTTATAGCAAGGATTAGTAACTGAGAAAAGCAGGTCACGGGGTTGTATGTGTACACTGATAAACAAATTCATAAATGCCATTTTGCAAATACACAATCAAGGAAGACTCCGGATGGACATAAACAGAAAGTTAACGTTCACTAATTTCTCTTTAGAAACTTACTTCAAAACACTTAAGCAACACTAGGCTGCTTATTTTAGTGTCCATCTGCAAATGTATGATATTCTAAAGTTCTATTTGTAAATATTGGAAACTGAACGTATTGGTTCAGAGAAACAATGTCATAAATGGAGTTTAAAGAAGCAATTTGGAGAATCCTTTTTACCACATAGTGGCCAAGATATATTTCAAATACAGTAATGCCTCATATATTCAACATCAATAAAGATTCAATAAAAGACATAAGTAAAATTTTCCAGATGCCTTAGAATTTCAAAATATTTAACCATTTTGATAGAAAAAATTAAAGTCCCACTTTTCTTCCTTATCAGTGTACACTCAATATAACTCACTGTTTTACCATGATTTGGCATCACAAGTCTAAACACCAAATGTGCCCTGCACACTGATGTTTTACTTTTAACTTGTAAGCACACCTTACCCCTTCAAAGGTGTGCTGCTGGACACTGTTCTGGAGGGATCCTCCAAGGAAAGTGAGCTCAGGACTTATTAAAGACTTTGAGAAGTTACACAGCAAAGAATTCAGTTTAATTTGCTACTCCTATTTCCCATTTACCGTCTCAATATAATTACTGTTAAAGTTCCCTCCATTAAGTATTAGTGCCTCCTCTTTGTAATTTTCAGACCATCAGCACGCATTCCTTTTCTCAGTAATCCTCTGCATTCATCCTCCCTCTTTCAAGTTTAATGCTTCTTGGCTTTTAGGGACTGGAAAGCCAGATAATCAAATTTGTCACACAATTGCATTGAAAGTCAAAGTTAATAGGTTCTAAGAACCCATGGGTTTTTTCCCTAGGGTAAAAAGCATGAGCTTATGTGTATCAGCTCCATACATTTTATCTACTCTTTCTTATTTCCTTTTTGGGTATCAATTGAATTGTTCAAGTGAGGTGCTGTAAAATATTGGTTCAACTATGCTATATTAAATCATATAAGCTCACTAAGAGCAAGGGCCAAGTCAGATTTTGCCCAACAATGTCTCTTCAGAGCCTATCACAGTGCTGGGACATATTACATGCTTTATAATTATTTGATAATGACTAATGAACTGTCCTTAGTCACTAGATACAGCATTAATTCTTTGGCAAAATGTATTATGAACTTTAACTCTGGAGACAAGAAACACTATTTCCTCCTCCTCATTCAAGCAGAGATACTAGGGAGTCCTATGTCTCTGTCCCCATAGAGTTCATCCAGCTCCTGTGGGAGTACCACTCATGTACAGAGGCCTTAATGTTATTGAAAATTGGGACTTAATGGGAGTACAGCATTCACCTCTTGGGAAAACGGGAATCAGGATAAACAAATTTAGATTAGGCATAAGAAAGCCCTTGAAATCTGCTGGGTGACCATAGCTGGCAGTCCTGCCTTCTCTGCAGACACCGCTAGAGCTGACTCTTCTGACTGATTTATTTTTGTCCACCCCCAAATATACCTCCTTAACAGTGGTAAAGTCTTAGGAAACATTTTTAATATTCGGGTTGTAAGCACAGAAGTACAAGAGAGAACTGAATGTTCTTGAAGGATGTTACACTCAGGTAGTCTAGGCCTGGGGGATAAAAATCCCTGCCCATCACAACCTAGCAGTTTTGTGAGAACACAGTGTATTTCTCGCCTGAGTTGATTCTGACCCTCAAGTCCCTCAATCCACCTCTACATCTTTTCCAAAAGTACTGTTTACATACAAAGCTTAAAACAACCAGGAGTCTTCTTTCTCAAGAACAATCTATTTCTGAGAATAAGTCCAAGCCACCTGTTTTGGCCTAAATGCCAAATCTCCATCAGATACCCATTTATGAATTTTCTCTAAAGGTTACATTTAGTTCATTCAAAAGAATTTCTTCCCAGTAGTTTCGCTCTCAAAGCGTGATTCCACTCGAATTTCTAGAGGCCTACCCAATCGTTAGCGTCCTCACCTACTCTTAGGTTCCCGTATCAGTCTGCCATCCTTTACAAGAGTCAGCCCTCACGTGTTTTCAGATGCAACTTTATTTCTAAAAGGCCAGCCTGAAAAACAGAGTTCCGGCATTTGGACAGTATTAAGGAATGTATTTTTTTTTACCTTCAAATCGGTCAAAACAAAAAAACTGAGAACGGGAAGCCCCTTATGAGAAGGGGGCTAGGGCAGGCAACCGAAAACGTGGTGCTTGCGCGGTGCGGGAGACTCCGAGCCACACAGAGTGGGAGGAGGCCCCGCAGCCCGGGTGCTGTTCCCCATCCCTAACCCCTTCTCCCACAGCCCCAACCTGCAATGAAAGACAGCCCCAGATCCCGACCTTCCCGACTCACCCTGTGCCCATCGGCGGCACAGTCCGTCTGCATAAACTTTCCGCCAGCGCGCCACGGCCGGAAATAAAGGGCCGCGCGACGAAAGGGCTGGGGCGGGGCTTTATAGGCTGCTGGGCGGGGAGAGGGCGGGGACTGTCCTGGAGCGGACGCTAGGGGCCGCGTCCTCCTCGGCGCCTCTCTCACGAGATCAGTCAGCCCGACTCCTCACCTCACAAAGTCCCCCGCTTCGCTGTGCCCTGGCTGTGTCCGCCCCTGCTTCCCACCCTCTTTCCTTTCCTCCCCTTTTCCTTCCGTCCCTTCTTCTCTCCTTCCCTTTTCTCCCTCTCCACCCTGCTGTCTATCCCTCCTCATCTCGTCCTCTTTCCCCATTTACCTCTAACCGCAGGTCCTCATCCCCCTCACTGGCCGCGGGCCTCTCGGCTGCTGGCTGGTAACTGTGACCCCGCCTCACTTCTGTTTCCTCACTCACCTGGGCGGGTCAGTGCACCAGCCTAACTCTCCCTGTTATTTGCCCCTCTTTCGCGTCATTCCTCAGACCCCTCACTCATACCCTCTGAACCAGTAAACAGATCCTTCTCCTCCTCTTTTAAAACTTTGAGGGAAGCAGAGGGGAAGTTCACTTAGTTCTCTGTACTGTGGCCACGGAGCGTTGCTGCAGGATTTGCATTGGGTTTCCTGTGAGGCCTCCTGGACTTTCACCTGCCCCACTTCCGGCCACCTGGTGTCCCCACAGCAGCTTCATCACAGTGAGGTCTTTGAGGTGGCAAGTGCCCTTTCTTTCTGACCATGTAGGGAGCCAGGAAATGCCAGCAACAGGTAGGCCTGAGTGAATGTCATCAGGCTCCTGGATAGTTGTGGCTCAAAGAGCAATGTTGTGCTACATAGGTTACAAGTGGGAAGAGAACCGCCTCTAGAAAGTCTTAGGCTGTTGCCTCTTTTTCTCTTAGTTGGGAGATGGAATGAGGTAGGGGACAGGTCAAGGAGGGAGGGTGCTTTGAACAGCACACCCCAGTATGCCTCAGTTGTTCTGTGGGAGATTTCAGGCTACAGGAGCTGCTTGTAGCTCTTTCCTTTCTCCTCATTTCAGAGGTGGCAAAGGAAGATGCCACAGTACCTGGGATGCCCCTGCCAGCATCAGGGCCCAGGGAATTGCAGGCTTCCCTGTTTGCTTCAGAATTTCCCTGGCTCGTCTAGTCTCACCATCTCAAGTCCTTGTTATGATTGAGCAGACACGGGCTCCAGGTAGTAAGGCTGCATCCTGATTATTTGGTCATAATATCTTTTTAAAAAAGATTTATTTATTTATGCATACAAGAACTGGGGTGTAGGCCACAGGTATGTGTGTGTGTATGTGGGGGGGGGCAGTGGTGCGAGGATTCACCAGAGACAGAGTGGGGACCAGAACAGGCAGATCAACTAAAGTACACTGCTGAGGGGAGCAGTGGGTGAGGCAGCAGAGGCCTGCTGCGCAATGTGGGAAGCTCCCTGGCCCAGGATCAAACTAGTGCTGCAGTGGCTGTAGATAGCTTCATAGGCTGAGACTTAATGCGTTGCACCACCAGGGAGGCCCCTATTTGGTCATAGTTTCTAATTCTTTCTCTAGTGGGAGAGATGTGGCCCAGAATGTGTGGGCGGGGGACTTGTCTAGCTTCCCCTTATGCAGTGATGACAACATAGGATCACTGTTGACCTGGTAGTTATAGTTCAGTTCCATGTGTGATATGTTATTTTACCCACTTCCTAAAATTTAAGCCTTTTAGTTTGCTGGTGGGTAGTCGGGTCTTGGAGACTTAGTTCTTCTGATACTGTCTTTCAGGAGACTAGGGAAGCTAAAGTGCAATTCATTAAAGTTGATGATCAACTGTAGAATCACCAAGAGGACTGTGCCACTTAGGGCAACTCACAAGTGTTTTTAACTCTTAGTAGAATCCTATTTTTAAAAAATCAGAAAGTGGGCCTCCCTGGTGGCACAGGGGTTAAAGTCTCAGCACTATCAAGCTATTGCCAGCCTCTGCAGCATGAGTTCGATCCCCGGCAAGGGAGCTGACCCGCATATGGCATAATAGACCTCTTCTGTCTCGCTTGCCCACTAGTCCCCTCAGCAGTGTATCTCCGTAGATCTACCTGTTCTGCTTCCCACTCTGTCTCTGGTGAATCCCCTAGCCCCCCCACCAGTGCACCTCTGGCCTACACCCCACTTCTTATATGAATAAATGAATAAAAGTAAATCTTTAAAAAAAATCAGAAAGACGCTCAGAGAGATCTAAAACTGGAGACATTAGGACAGAGAGGGTGTTAAAGGAGATGTTTTTTCAAGTCATAGCTGGCTAATGACATTTTTTTTCTCCCACTCAAGAGACCTTCAGCATTTGCATGTTTCTACACACATTAAAGCAACTTTCTTTGTATAACCTATCACCCCTTCATTTTTTTCCTGTTTTGATACAGTGGAGTGCTGTCACAGAGGCTTTGATGGGCACACTGATTTCATCTTCAGTCTGGCAGAGTAAAGGTTAGTGACAGAAATACCTAGTCACTCTAAAGTGTCAAGTACTGGGGCTCAAGGGAGGTTCACATATCCAGTTCTCCTAGGACACAGTTGAAAATGTAGACTGCCAGGCCATGCTGACTAAATTGGGTTGGTGCCTGAGAATCTTCACTGTTAAATTCCCCAGATGATTTTTCATCTGCAGAGATGAAGGGCAAGGAGTGAGTGAGTGAGGAAAAGGGGAAGAGAGAAGGGAGTGGAGGAAGCAGTGAACTCATATCCCTTTTCTGTTCCTTGCTCCCTTTGATTCTCCTTTTCTGTGCTTTGCCTGGTATCTCCTTTTCTACCTCTAGTCTGTTCCTTGTCCACTTTCAAATCATACTTCTAAGCTCCAGGCTATCTTCTTTCCTCCATAACCCATTCCATTCCACAGTTTTCACCAAAGTGAAAGTCTAAAGAAGTTGTAGCTGTGACCCTTCTTTCTTTTTAAAGTATTTTACTATTGGAAAATGTCAAGCATAACAAAGATAGGAGAACTAGCATAATGAATCCCCATGTACCATTCACCCAGCTTCTGTCAACTCAGATCTCAGTCTTGTTTCATTTATAGCCCGGCTGACATCTTCACAACACATTATTTTGTTGCATATCCCAGATAGCATAACATTTTGTCCATAAGTATTTCAGTTTGTCTCTCTAAAAGCAAGGGCTTACAAAAATAATAAACTTTAGTTTAGAGCAGTTTTAGGTTCATAGCAAAATGGAATAGAAAGAACAGAAGGTTCCTCTATACTCTCTCACACACATCCTTCCCCTACTATCAACATCCTGCACCAAAGTGGCACATTTGTTACAATCCATAATAATGATACATCATTCTCATCTAAAGCCCATAGCTAACCCATAGGGTTTGCTCTTGGCATTGTTCTTTCTATAGATTTTGACAAATATATAATTGTATAACAACATGTAACCAGCATCAGAGTGGCATCCAGAGTAGTTTCATCTCCCTAAAAATCTCGTGTACTCTGCCTTTTTATACCTCCCTCTCCCCAATGGCTGACAGCCACTGATCTTTCCATTATCTGAATAGTTTCGCCTTTACCAGGATGTCATATAGCTGTAATTATACAGTATGGCTTTCAGATTGGTCTCTTTTGCTTAGTAAGATGCATTTAGGTTTTCTCCATGTCTGTTCATAGCTCATTTCGGTTTAGCATTGGCTAATACTCCACTGTCCGGTGACACTGCAGTTTACCCATTCATCTACTAAGAGAGCATCTTGGTTGCTTCCAAGTTTTGATTATTATGAATAAGGCTGCTATAAACATCCATGTGCAGGTTTTTATGTGGTCATAAGTTTTCAAGTCATTTGAGGAATACAAAGGAGAGTGATTGCTGGATCTTGTGGTCAGAGTATGCCAAACTATCTTTCAAAGTTGCTGTGGTATTTTGTATTCCTAGTAGCAGTGAATGAGAATTCCTGCTGCTCTACACCCTTACCAGCATCTGTTGTTTCCACTGTTCTGGATTTTGGCCTTTCTCATTGGTTGTAGTGGTATTCCATTGTTTAAATTTGTAATTTCCTAATGACATGCGATGTTGAACGTATTTTGATATGCTTACTTGGCATCTGTACATCTTCTGTGATGTCTCTCCTTGGATCTTTTGCCCATTTTTAATCAGTTTTTTAAAAAATTTTGACTTACAAACTGGAGAGGACTCAAGGCATTTGATAGACAGCCCAGAAGGGTGACACCATAACAATAAAATAAAGTAGCCTTAAAGTTCAAAGAAGATAAACACATGCAATTTGCAGCGACATGGATGGAACTAGAGGGGATCATATTCAGTGAAATAAGCCAGAAAGAAAGAGAAAAATATCAAATGGTTTCACTTATAACAGGACTACAGGGAAACCAAATAGGAGAGAGACACACACTCGGGGGCAGCGGTGGGGGGGGGAGGATAAGGGCACAAAATGGAATAGAAAAGGACACAAGGGATCAGGGACCACGGAGATGGGTCACAGGTGAATTGGTGGTGGGTTACCCAAGGGGAATACAAATGTAAAAGATATAAATAACAATACAAATATATATATTAAAAAAAAGTTTACTCCAAAAAAATTTTTTTGACTTAATTATTTTAATATTTTTTATTGTGGTACCTTTTATTTACAATACCTTGTAGATTTCAGGTATGTAGTTGCTCACCTCAGCAACTGTATATATCACACCATGCCCACCATCAGATCACCTGTCACAATTTACCATCAGCCAATCAACCCCCTCTATCTGCTCCAGCCTCCACAGGTTGTTCATTTTCTTATTGTTGAATTTTATGTTTTGTTTGTATATTTTGGATAATAGTCCATTATGAGGTATGTTTTCTCCTAGTCTGTGGTTTGTCTTGACAGAGAGAAGCTACCAAGGAGCCACATTCTTTTAACAGGGACTTTAAAAAAAGTTTATTATAATCATTAGCAAACTTAAAACAATTGATAATAAATTCCTACTAACATCAAATATGCAGTCAGCTTTCAAATATCCAGTTGTCTCATAAATATCCCTAAATTTACTTCTTTACACTTTCTTTGTTTGAATCAGGATTCAGGTGAGATCCAGATATGGCAATCTGTTGCCATTTCTCTTAGGTCTCTTTAATAGATTGGAATTTTCCTCCATATCTTTATTTCCCTTGCAATGTATTTGATGAAGAAACTTCAGCCCCTTTCTTTTAGTTACTCTCAATCCTCCTTCAGCCTTTTCCATAGAATTTGAGAGAACCGCAAATCTCTCTACTCTAAAATAATACAAAGGTTTGCTGAGCCAAGAAAGATTTTATGTAATTCCAAATCTAGTTAACTTCACCTCTACTCTGTAATGGGGGTGAGCTTTATCCACCACTGGATCCCCATAGTCTGACATGTGACACTGTATATGCATTTGTAGAAAAAAGGGAGGGGGGAAGGAAGAGAGCTTATGAAAAAAGTCAAAGGAAAAAGCAGAGAAAATGTAACTACAGTTGTCTCTGAGAGTGGAGTTGAACCTTTTTCTGCAGGAAACTCCTTGAAAAAAAAAAGAAGTATTATAAATGCTAAGTCTTTTTTTTTAATTTAATTGATCTAGTTTCAGGATCAGTATTTCTTTTTTTCCCTTTTTTAAAAAGATTTATTTATTTATGCATACAAGCTGGGGTGCAGGCCAGAGGTGTGGGGTGGTGAGAGGGTTCACCAGAGACAGAGTGGGGAGCAGAACAGGCAGATCGACTGAAATACACTGCTGAGGGGAGTAGCAGGCAAGGCAGGAGAGGTCTGCTGTGCCATGTGGGAATCTCCCAGGCCAGGCATCAAACTCGCGCCGCAGCTGCTGACAGCTCCACAGCATGGCCCTAATTCTTTTTTTAAAAAAGATTTATATATTTATGCATACAAGCTGGGGTGTAGGCCAGAGGTGTGTGTGTGGGGGGGAGGGGTTTGAGAGGACTCACCCAGAGACAGAGTGAGGAGCAGAACAGGCAGATTGACTAGAAATAAACTGCTGAGGGGGAGCAGCGGGCGAGGCAGGAGAGATCTGCTGAACCATGTGGGAAGTTCCCTGGCCGGGTATCAAACTCGCGCTGCAGTGGCTGTGGATAGCTTCATAGTGCTGAGACTTAACCCGTTGCACCACCAGGGAGGCCCTAAATGCTAAATTTTTTAAGGCCCTCATGATTTAGCCCTCCATCTCTCTTGCCAACTTCACCCCTCTCCCTCTTTAAACTTACTTTGGCAGTATCTTTCAGTGAAAATGCAGGTAAAGCAAAACAAAATAATTTTTTTTTAAATTATGAAAGTAATTTATTTCCATGGGAAAAATTAAAATAATTTCCAAACATGAAATGAAAAGTGTTTCCCTGTTTGGAAGTAACCATCTGCCTCAGGTGTGGTTCCATCCCTGACTCTGAGAGATGAAGTATCAGAATTGCTTTTGTTTGGTTGATCTTGTTTATTTTATATCTACTAATAACAAAAGCACAGCCATTCTTACATATTCTTTGCAGAATTGTTTTCCATATGTGTATGTGAGTATATGTAGATAGATAAATCTATATATACGTGTGTATACACACATAAATAGTAGTATTGAATATATAATATTTTTTAAGTAAATTAAATAATGTTATACTATTCTACACCTTGATTTTATTAGTATTATCTATTAATATATCTTGGGCATCAGCTTCATTCCTTTGAACTGTTTTAATTGGCTTTTTGAAGGGTGTGGCATCATTTATATAGCCAGTTTGCCATGGACATTTATAGAGATTTCAGTTTTTGTTTTTACAAGCCATGTGAGAGTAGACCATTGTTTGGGCATTTCCTTTGACTGAAGTGGGAAGCCCCTGGAAGGTTTGGAAGGAGGAACATGATCTGACTCACAGTTTCACAGGGTCACTGGGCTGCTTTATAGGCTTCACATACCCTCACCAATATCTTCACTAGCACTGGATATTAATAACATTTTTAGTCTTTTTCAACTTCTGTTTTATACTCTTCCTTTTCAGTTCACCAACAAATGTATTAAGTCCCAGACCTTATTCTGGGGTCTGAGGATTCAGTGGTGAATAAGGCAGGCCCATTCCCCCCTCCCTGCTAGTGAGATGTGCACACATCAATTAGGGGATCACACTAACAAATACACAGGGCAGCACTGTCCTGAGGGAATGCATGGGGACTGCCACCCCTCACACTCAGGTCTCCAAAAGCAGAACACAACTACAGCTCCATCAGGTACCAATTCATACATTTAATGTATTCATTTACCTAGTCCTCACAACAAACCTGCCAGTAGGTGGTGTCACTGTCATTGTCACCCACTTTTTATAGCTACTGAGAAATTATGTAACTTTCCCAAACTAGTACAGAGATGCTTCCACTCTTGATTGAGCAGCAAACTTTTCTAGCCTGTTGAATTTCAAAATGCCGCAACTCCATGAGAACAAGACAGAAGGGACCAGGTTTACCCTCAGCAGGTGAAATTTAGTGAGCCCCTACAAAGAACTTGGTAGCAGTTATGAGCATATGAAAGAAAGGAATTCCTTTCCTGGGAATTTTCTCCTCTCCCAAATTTCCTATATTGTACAAATAACATAATAAAAATAGAGGAATTATTTTAGAGGAAAAAAATCACTCATAAACTTGGGTTCCTTTTTCCATCCTTCTGGGTCAAGTTGAGGCTGTGTGAGACAGCAGTATGAGAAGGGAAGTACTTGGAGCTGCTTTTGCCTGCAGCAGCTTAAAGGCAAGGATGCTGTAACTAGCAGAGGTCAGCCCCCTCCCCCAGGCTCCCAACATCCACTGACCCCACAATACCTGGAGATGAAGACAGTTTTTCCAAAGACGGTGTACTTCAGCAAAGGGAACAGAGGAAAGTAATCAAAGCAGCATGCTAGCCATGCACCTAGGGCAGAAAATGAAGGAGGAAGAGGCAACCAGTAAGTATTAGCCGTGGTTACCCAAATGATTTAAGTGGCTTCCTGGGGAACAGGGAAGGTCATGAGACCCCCCACTGCCTCACTTCATTCCTACTTACCATCAGCTGAGTTGGAAGGGCAATTCTGCTGGTCTCTCAGGATGTCCCAGCCTGCTCTGGGAGACCTTTCAATGCCCTCTCCCTCAAGGATTTCCTGTAGACCTGATACGATACTTTTCATGTGTGAAATGCTTTAAGTTTGCAAAGTACTTTCCTGATAGTCCCTCATTTTAAAAAATGGACTGTATTTCTTAGTGCAGTTTTAGGTCTACAGCAAAATTGAGTTCCTTCATTTTAAATTTTGATTCTGACATTCGCACCACGAATAGGTAGGAAAGGTATCATCTCCACATTTTCATTTAGATTACACTTAGAATCACAGAGTAACAAACAGAGGCTGGTGCTCACTGAGGTCCTCTGATGTCTTCAGCCCCAGGCACTTTCTCTTGGTTCCTTTCCAGTTCCTTCTGAACCTTTCCAGATTTTTCCTCCCCCTAGGCATGGGTACCTTGGACCACCAATCATTTGCATCCTTTAGAAAAAAAGTGTGGGTTGTTTTCCAGTTTCCCCCTGATTGCAAGGGCCCTGGGGGAGCCCATCTGTGTCCCTAGTGGAACCCACCCTTTCAGGCCCTGTCAGAGGCATTGGGACCTAGAGCTTGTACAATGCCCTGATAAGCTTCTTAGAGGCAGGTATTATCAGGGATTGGATATTCTTCCCCTGAGATGTCCTTCATACCCGACCCTGCCTTGAGTTAGGATTCCATAGGAGAACTGGGTAGGCAAATGAGATGTTCCCTACTACTCAGCATCAGACCCACTCTTTGAGACCCTGGATCTGGCAAGTTTCCAGGACTGAGAAGACACCCAGATTCCAGGTTTGAAGGTAAATGATGTGATTAGGTAAGGAGGATCAGCTGAGGTGTCAGCTCAGCTTGATTACATAACACGGATACACCAGGAGAGAAATCCTTCTAAGTTTTTTAGAAGATTCAAGCGGGCTTGCTAGGAAGTATTGTTTACAGCAAGGCACTGGGTGGACAAGGGTATGGTGGAAAGACAATTATAGGAATCCAAAACAACAAAGGGAATTCACTTACCCTATATTCCTTTTGTTTGTCCCTCTTTTGCTTTTTAAGACAATTGAAACTGCATTTCTAATTAGTGTGGTGTGCTGGAAATTTTAGGGCTTTGGAAGGGTCATCTGTCCTGTTACCTACTAACTGTGTGATATTGGGTAAGCCACACCTCTCTGAAGCTCAGTTTCTTCATGTCTCTAATTGAGAGTCACACTAAAAGGTACTTGTAGTTTTTTCTGCTTTTAACAACCTAAGATTCTGTGAGTTACACATCTCACTTCTAATGTATTACTTCATATGCAAAACCAGTCTTTTCTAGCTATTATTTTGTAATAGTCTGTGGACATTGATTAATAAATATTTACTCGGGCTAGGCCTCCATGCCCTTCTTTATAAACTGAGGATTCTTGGGGGGTGCCTTTCATGTTCTTCCCTCCAGCTGAGAAATTGACCCTTAGGTAGTGCTTGATTTTGTATAACACTTTTCATAGGCCTCTGTTTTATGCTGCCGACATTCCTGTGACACAGATATTAGAGTGAATAGTTACATAGATAAGTATTGTTATCCCTATAAAAGTTAATTTAAATTTTAAATATTATAATATTTAATTTATAATATTACATAATAAAAGGTTAAACAGTCAAATTGGACACTAGGATATAGTGAAAGGTAAGTTTCCCTCTAACCCATGACCCTTAGTTTCCTTTCTCCAGATGTCCTTCCAGAGGTCATCTTTGTATCATCAACTTCCATGTAATCATGTCTTGCCCATTTCACAGATAAGGCACTGAGGCTCACCTTGTCCAGGGTGACACCACTGGGAAACAGCAGAACTGGGAATCCAAGCCTTTGACTTCATTCTTTATATTCCTCCCACCAGACCACACTGTCTGGGAAGCACTGAGACATTCACTTTTAGGTTTTGTCCTCTCTTGATGGTGTGGTGGAATCATTTTGAGTCAGTGCAGAAAAACCAGTGGAGCCTTGGTGTCTCTGTACTGCCTGCCACAATTGCCTCTTTTTTGTTTAGAGCTTAAAATTGTGTCACCTTGCTTCCCTCTTGCATATGATGGCCTGGGTACCAACTATGGATGATTGAGCTCCCAGAAACTCAGGCTGAGCTGAGGAGTGCTGGCAGGCTTCTTGTGGGGAGACCAGTTAAGACTGGGTCGACCCAGCTCAGCAACCTGGGCTGCTGCACCTACACAGCATAGAGGACCCCTCCATGATCTTTTCCCCCGTGAGCATTCATGGCTTCCTATTGCAGGGGCCAGGGGTATCTTTGCTCCTGCAGAAGTAACTGCCTCCCACTGCTAAGGCCCCTGCATGAATTGTCACTCTTTCAGTTGAGAGGTTGGTGGATTCCAGCTCTTCTCTTGTAGTCAACTGACATCTTTTTTTGCTTCTAGGTTTGTGGATACCTCCAACTGGAGAAATCTTGGAGAAATCTCCATGGAGAAATCTTCCTTGATCACTAACCTGAAGCCCAGAACACCAGACCCCATCTTTCCTTGTACAGAATGAGAGACCTTCTGTAACCACACATAACTGGCCATTATGGGGAAATTTATCAGGATGGGGGCACAGGAAAGGCTGTTACTACAGCCAAAGCGACTTAATTGGAGTCGCTTCCTCTTCCTATTTGGAATGGTGATCATCGTTTCTATCTACCAGCGCCCGAGGGCCCCTCAGAGCCTCCCCTCACTGTGGACAGCGTTCTCTTCCCAACACCCTGTCAAACTGTCCAGCAGAGAGCTCCCCAGCATGATAATGGTGACCAGTGACTCTCTGAAAGCTAGCTCTGAAGTGGAGAGTGAGACACTGCTGCCTCAAGCCACAAAGGACAGGGATGAAGCAACACCTGGCCAAACAATGGAGAACACCCCCAGTACACCCAGAAAAACAACCAACATCTCTCCAACAATTCCCAAGAATAAATCCAGTCCAACAACAGCCAGCCCAGAAAGAGTGAAGGGAGACACCCCAGCCCCAGCCAGTGGACTACTAAATCACTACACTCTAGTTCCAGCCAGACCAACGATAAAGAATTATACCCCAACAACAACCAGGAGAGAAAGGAAGAGCTACCACCCAACTCAAACCAGGGAAAAGGTGAAGAAATACACTCTGTCCCCACTTGGTGGAACAGTAGACAGTGATGCCCCATCCACACGCATGACTGTGACAGGAAGCCATGAACTCAACCCAAGAACAGCAGTGAAAGACAGTAGAATTATGAGAACCTCTAAAATGTTGGAGACCAGCCCTTCCCAGAGCATAGTGGAGAAAAACACCCCAACTAATCTCAAGAAAACAATTGCTAACACCCCAACTTTCCTGATAAATAATCTAGAAACAAATGCCTTGGTGGAAAAGAACACCCTGACTCCCCTCGGAAGAGTGGACAGGAACAGCTCAACCAAACCCCAGGAGTTAGTGGGAGAGAGCAACCTGACGATACCCCAGGGAGCAGCCATGGATCACACCCCAGCTGCCTCTGAGGAGCAAGAGACAACAAGCACGATGGCAGACATCAGCCAGGCAGAAACTGAAGCCTCTGCTGCTGCCTGGAGAGGGAGGAACCCATCTTCCAGAACCAGTGCACCTACCATCAGATTATCCTCAGCCACCTTCTGGGGGCCAACCAGGAAACCTTCCACAGCACCTACCACCTCAGCAACTCCCAGAAACAGAGCAGATCCAGTTACCCAGGCTCGTCACTATGTGGCTGTGCCCACTGCCCCCTCCCCCAGCCTGTCCACAGCTGTGATCCCAGAGGTGCTCACTCCCAGTTCCTCAGTACTGCCCTCCAGGCGGCCAGACCTCCACCCGCAGGGAGAATACCCCCCAGACCTGTTTAGCATGGAGGAGCGACAGCAGGGCTGGTTGGTCCTGCACGTCTTTGGCATGATGTACGTGTTCGTGGCCTTGGCCATTGTGTGTGATGAGTACTTTGTCCCAGCCCTGGGCGTCATCACAGAGAAACTGAAGATCTCTGAGGATGTGGCAGGTGCTACATTCATGGCTGCTGGAGGCTCTGCCCCAGAGCTCTTCACATCCCTCATCGGTGTCTTTATCTCCCACAGTAACGTGGGCATTGGTACCATCGTGGGCTCTGCTGTGTTTAACATTCTGTTTGTCATTGGCACCTGTTCCCTCTTCTCTCGGGAGATCCTCCACATTACATGGTGGCCCTTGTTCCGTGACGTCTCCTTCTACATCCTTGACTTGATGATGCTCATCACGTTCTTCCTGGATAGCCTCATTGCCTGGTGGGAGACCCTGCTGCTGCTGCTGACCTATGCCTTCTATGTGTTCACCATGAAGTGGAACAAGCAGCTCGAAGTCTGGGTGAAGGGGCATCTCAACAAAGGGCCTGTGACCAAGGTCATGGCCTTAGGGGACCTCAGCAAGGTAAGGTCAGGCTGGCACATGCTTTTTTTTTTTTTTTTTAAAGATTTGTTTATTTATGCATACAAGAGCTGGGGTGTAGGACAGAGGTGTGGGGGGAGGGGGGTTGAGAGAATTCACCAGAGAAGGTGGGGAGCAGAACAGGCGGATCTACTGAAGTACACTGCTGAGGGGAGCAGTGGGCGAGGCAGGAGGGGCCTGCTGCGCCATGTGGGAAGCTCCCTGGCCAGGGATCGAACTCGTGCTGCAGTGGCTGTGGATAGCTTCATAGTGCTGAGACTTAACCCCTTGCACCACCAGGGAGGCCCAGGCACATGCTTCTCTAACCCGCTTGGAACAAATGGAATGTAGGTGGGGGTGGGAATGGGGACTGAAGAGTAGAAAGTATTGGGTAGACCTCAAGAGGAGGGTGCTCTGGTTCTCTTGATGTTCATTTGGCACTTAGACTCCAGTTCTCTGCCAGGCGTGGTGCCGGAGCCTTTGTTACAGTGACCTTGGCTTGATCTCCAGTTACCTTATAAAACAGTTATTATTGTGATCCTCCATTGACAGAGGAAGAAACTGTATCCTAATGAAGTTAAACCACTTGTTCAAGGCCACACAGCAAATAGACAGTGGGTCATCAGTTTGAACCACAGTTGGACTGGTCTGCCTGGGTCTTTGGAAATCACATTAGAAATGGACTTTGGAAAATGTCCAAGGGGGTATGAGGCAGGGGAAAATGATAATCTCTCCCATGTGCACAGTTTAGGATTTATCTAGCACCCTCATTTTCATTTAATCCTGTTTGTTCACATTCCATACTTGGAGGGGCTGGTACCTTGGATGGGGTATGAGAGGTGGGGAGGATATTTTGGTTTTAAAGTCTTGGAGAAGATGGGAATTCTGCCTTCTGCTGACAAATCAGCCTGGGGGGCAGAGCCCCTTATGCTGACAGGAGACCAGATACCAGGAGCTCCAACGTGGGACTTTCTCCTGGGCCCAAAGTTTCTTTCCAAGAATTTTTCTGTGCCTGTGAGGAACCTTCCTGCTAAATTCATTGCATGACTCTATAATCAGAAGATGAGATTAAAGTGGGGAAGTGATCTCTGAAATTCACCTCAGAGTTGTTTAGTCCTTGGGACTCCAGTGTGAGGGAACACAGACACCATTTCTCTCCTGTTCTGACAAGGTGGGTTTGGGCAAAGATTGGCTCATAGTTGCCTATTTCAGGTCTCAGAGAAGTCACTGGTGTGAGCAGAATTTTGTGTGCAAAGAGTGGAAGGACTTAGCAACTTAATCCAAAGCAGTTTTAATGAGTGGGTAGGCACTGAGCCCAATCTCAGCAATATGTTTCAGAGATACATGGTGCAAGGGAGATAAACTATACTTCCCTTAGGATTTTTGAGGTAATGTGTCCTGACCAGAGCATGAGATTAAGAGTTAGAAACCAGTATTGTAATCCAATTCTGCCTCTAACTGTGTGAGTTGGACACATATCTTCTCCTTTCTGAGAGTCAACTCATCAGCAAAAGATCCTGTCTAGCTCCAGCATTCATTGATGATGTATTGTGTTCAAGGGAGTTCAGTTCTGGCATGCCAGCACAAGCTGTCATTTATCTGGCCTAGTCAACTGAGTTCCAAATGCCTTCTTTGCAGGAATCCCCTAAAGAGGTGTGCCCTACCCACAGTCAATCAACTAGTAGATTTCAGAACTGGTATCCAAACTCCCCATTCATCGTTATTTTCACCAAACTACTGCTCCATGATGTCAAAGGCTTAAGAAAAGAAAGGGAAGCTCAGAGCATTGCATTATGTATTATGAAGAAACAGGGTCTCCTTCCTAGTGAAGTTATCAGGGCAGGCCTTGCTGAGAGGGTCCACGAGGTCCCAGTGCTCTCCTCCAAGAAAAGCAGTTTTCAAAATGCCTCTGACTTGCCTCCCAGCCCTTCATAGTAAATTCTGTTTTTATTTAAACTCTACACATTCTAGATCTTCCATTTCATCAGAGCTAGACTGTCAAAGCAAAGTTTGCCAAGAATAACTGACTTCAAAGGAGAATTTCTTTTTTTTTTTTAACTTTCTTACATTGTTGTTCATTTTTGTACAGTATTTGATTTCTCCTCTTAGGTGTAGTCCCCATAAATCTCCCACCTTCATATCACCCATGATCCATCTTCATAGCCCCCTGTATTCTTCCCTCCCTTGTTCAAAAGAGAATTTCTACCTACTTAAGAAACTCTTCAAAGGCTTTGCAGCAGCTTTTTGCCAAATCACCAGTGAAATCACCAGGGGTGCTGATTAGACTCCATCCAGGTCTATTTGTTACAACAGAATCATTATGACTTTTTTAAAAAAGATTTATTTATTTATGCATACAAGCTGTGTGGGACGGCAAGAGGGTTCACCAGAGACAGACTGGGGAGCAGAACAGGTAGATCAACTGAAATAAACTGCTGAGGGGAGCAGCAGGCAAGGCAGGAGAGGTCTGCTGTGCCATGTGGGAATCCGGTCCCCACAACCCCAGCAGCGCTGTGTGCTTAACCAGGGAGGCCTCAGTGTGACTTTTTAATTAACAGCATCAAATTTTAAAAAGAGGTTGAATTACTGGCTATACTTGAAAGTATAGATCTATATTTATTTAAAATAGAAAACCTATATTTAGGACTTTCCATCACTAACAAATGCCTTCTAAAAATCAGTCCAAATAACTCTAGAACTAAATCTATTTATAAATGACTTTTAAAAAACATCCAGATTCAGAGTTTCACACAGGTTTCTGAGAGCCAGAAAAAGAGGGAACCACCTATCCTTATATCTTTATGACTGTATTTGACTGATCAGGACCTATGATCTAGTTAGACGGAGATAAATTATCCTGCACTTTACCAACACACTATTTTGAATTCGTGAAGCAATTCTCTAAAAGCCCAATCTTTAATATCTTCAATCTAGTAAACTATATTGGTTTCATTTTTGTGGCTTAGGCAATATACTCACCCCTGTAAATTATTTTACTTTATGAAAATAAAAATGCCTTGCTTTCTCTTCACTCACATGTTGACTTCTTGGCTCACACCTCTCCCTGACTGATGCGTCCCTTCTTGGAATATCTAGGAAGGCAGGGACCGTATTCATTCTGGACTGGACTTATTCAATCAGTCATGCCCCAGGGGTGAGGAAATCAGGAAGAAGTGGGGAAAGATCAGACAGAGTGGTTAGGGGCCAAGGGAGGGTTGGGGAGGCCAGGTCAGAGCCACAGTTGCTCAGGAAGTCTGCAGTTGGAGAAGGGAGGGCAGTGTGGGCCAGGGTAAAGGTTTTGAAGGATTCTAATTAGAATTCACTTAAAAGCATTTCTAGAAACAAAAAGACATAGACACACCGTAACTATTTTAGATTCTTTCTTTTGACACTGCTGAAAAAAAAAGATCAAACAAAAAATATTTCAGGCAATATTGTCAAGCTACCTTGATTTATTTGAAGGTGACTTTTATGACCCCAATAAGGAAAGGGTAAATGTTTGTTCAGTTACCAGTACAGTGTAACTTAGTTTTCTCTGAAATTTTATCCCTGATTTTGAAATCTCAGTGTTTTTTTTTCTGGTGAAAAATGATAAATATCTGACTTACTCAGGCATGCATCATCACAGAAAGCCCACAAACAACAACGCTGAGGTGCGTGCCTGGCTGAAAAGCCTTATCTGTCTTTGAAGGATGAGGGGCCCTTCTTTATAGGGAGAGCTGCCAGCTTTGCGAGGACAGACAAGCCATCTGCATGAGATGTTGATAGCAGGACAGCTCCATGGGGCCCAAGTGGTGAAAAGGGATGCAAGGGCAGGCATGAGCCAGTCTGGGCACCCTTGGAAACCCCACCCCCATATTCTGCCCCAGGATACTTCAGAATGTGAAAGTCTGGGGAAAAGTCTGCCACTCTTTCTTAATGCACCAAGGGTTATTTTCTTCCTCGAAGGGTTTTTTTTTTTTTTAAACCAACCAACAGAACCTCCAGGCAAATACCTCCTGAGGGGCTATTTCTCCCCTTTCTTGTCAGGGTTGACATTTATCCCAAGGGTTTTCAGTGGACTGTTTAGTCAGCTGCCTGTTGTGGAGATGGGAAGGAGCGCGGTGGATTGGAAGTAGCACCCATGGACCCTGTCTAGCAAATAGGGACTCCACTGTGCTCCCAAAGAGCCAATCCTAACCTGAGCTGAGGGGTTCTCTCCTTTAATTCCTTGAATAGTAGCTTCCTCCCATTTGTCAGGAAAAGATGATTAGAGTAAAAGTCTCAATTTTCAGGTGTATTTTCCCTCGTATTCACTGCTGAGGGGTGCTAGCAGTTGACAAATAAATAAGCTATAAACAATTAACAGAAGAACTCTAATGCTAGATCATGCCTGGTCCAAAAGTTTGTTGTCTCTGTGGATGCATGGATGCTTGTAGCTGAGACTTTACATGGATTCATACAACACAGTAGTGTTTTCTCCTAGGGTATTTGCTGGGATTAACAATGAAATTAGATATTCATGGTATTCTAAAATTTCTAGATGCACTGCCACCTGAATAAATTGGAAATGTAAAGCCAAGAGAGAAATTTGTAGTGTGTTAGAGGGGGGCATATGGAAGATAAACAAGTAAAATAAATGAAGAAATTAGTGTTAGCATATGACAAGTGCTGTGAGGGATGTAAACACTACATGTGATGGACAAGGACTGCAGGTAGAAGCCCCCTTCACTGAGGGGGAGCACTGGCAGAGAAGTCCAGGTAGAGATATGCAGGTTGGTCCAGGCAGAAGAATTCTAGAAGAGGAAACAGCATTTGCAAAGGCTCAAGTCAGGGGAAGAGCATAATGTACTAGAAGAAAGAAATGGAGGTCAGTGTGGTTAGTGGGGAAGGGGAGAGTGGCACAGGGGAACCCTGAAGGGGAGCAGGAACCTGCCTCCTGTAAGGCCCTGTGGGTCAAATACAGAGATTGGATTTTATTTGAAGTTCAATGGGGAATGGTAACAAGGAGTTGTATTCAGAGCTCCCTAATGGGCTGTGTAAAGAATGAGTTAAGGCATGTGAGGGTGGAAGCACTTAGGAGGCTGGTGTGGGCATCCAGCATGTAGAGATCTTTGAAGACAGAATCATCTGGACTTGGTGATAGATGGATGCGAGAGAGCAGAAGTCCAGGATCGTGCCAGGTTTTTGACTTGAGCAAAAGAGTGGATGGTGGTGTCACAGTGAGAGAGGAAGGACTCAAGGAAGGTAAGTTTAGGGAAACTCAAGAGTTCTCACTCTTTTTTTTTGTTTCTTTTGGTTTTTTTTTTTTTGGTATTCAACACGTGTTTATCTGTGCATATATTGAGTCCCAGGTTATTGGAGTTAAATGATTATTGGAATGAATTGGTAAGAAACTTTTCATTCATTGAGCTGTTCAAACAGCTCTTTTTTCATTACTGAGGTTTAATAGCAATAAACAGATCAAAAGTATCAAATTTTCATCTCCAAAGAAGGAGTTCTTACTCTTAAATGGTGAGTTTGAATGCCTATGTCACCTCAGGGTAGCTGTGTCTAGGAGGCAGTTGAAGCTGAAATGGGCCTGGAGATTAAGAATAAGGTCTGGGCTGGAAATAGACATTTGTGACTCACCAACAACAAATGTATGGTCATTAAATTCAAGGACTAGCTGGTGCTACTCTGAAAGAGAGGGAGAGAGGGTTTAGGATTAAGCCCTCAAGAATGCCAATATTTACTCACTCAGCAAACATTTATTGAATCCCTGTGTATGAGGCCTGTGTAGGATCTGGGGGGTACTGTGAGAAATAAACCACAGTCCCAGTCCACCAGGAGCTGAGCCTACCAGAGAAGTGGGAGTTGATGGAGGTTTCATGGGGCTTGACATTCTTTAGGGAAAAGAATATAAAACCATTGCTATAAAATTAAGTACAAGGCTTTGGAAAGAGTTTGTGTAGGGGACAGATGGGACCCTGAAGCTTAAGCTTCACCAGCTCCATGGTAAATCCTCCTCAGGGGGATTAAAGATAAGCAAAACCAATAGTTACCATATTACACAAAATGATATAGGTAAATAGCAAGGAATTTAGTTCTGCAGAGATCAGACATCTCCACAGACCAGGGAGTCAGGGAAGGCTTCCTGAGGAGTGATACTTAATGGAATCTGGAAGCTTAAGCAGAGGTTGGCTGACTGAAGGAGGTGCAGGGAGTCTCCTAGGCATGTGTGAAAACCCAGGGAAGGGGAGACCATGAGACTACTGCAGCACTGTCTAGTATGGTGCCACTGGCCACATGTGGTGGCTGAGCTCTTGAAATGGGGTTATTGAGATGAAATGGTGGCATTTGGGGCAAGATGAATGAACCTTGAGGGGATTATGTTGAGTGAAATTAGTGAAAAGTGAAAGATATTGGGTGGTTTCACTTATCTGTACATTATAAATACCCCAAAATATTCATATGTAAAGAATAGCAGGAATAAATCTTGAACTCAGAAAAAAAGGAGGAGGGGGAGGGGGAGGGGGAAGGAGAAGGGGAGGAGGAAGAAGAATAATAAGACGAATATAATGGCTACCAGAGGCAACAGCGGGAAGGTGGAGAAGGGGGAGGGAGGGAGATGGGGTATGGGCACTGGTGTTTTGGTGGATGGTATAAAAAAGAGAAAAAAAAGAGGGAGAAATGCACTGTAAGTATAAACACAATGAGCTTCAAAGTCTTGGTATGAAATATATGTAGTATATCTCATTGATATTGTAAATATTAATTACCTGTAAAATTATAGTGTGTTTACTATATTTGCTTAAAGTTTATTATCAAAATTTACCTTAAAAATTTCCATTGGATGGTGCTAGTCTTACGGCAAGCAGAAGGCTGCATGTGCCCTGTTAAGGAGTCTGGACTCCTGTCTGAGGGGTGCCCAGGGTGTCGGGAAGGGACGGCCTGTGCTTTTCGCAGAAAGTCACTCTGACTGAGGGCTGGAATGAGAAGAGGAATAGATCAGGAGCCAGGAGGCTGTTGTGGGATGACAGGTAGGAAGACAGAGGTGAGGCCAAAGTGAGGACTGGGTGGATCGAGGTCTGACAATTGGATGTTGGCCAGATGCTCAAGGGAGGGGGAGGAATTTGGATAGAATTTAGGGTTCCAAAAACAGACAGAAAGACCAATGGAATCGAATAGAATACCCAGAATTAAAGCCACATATCTATGAACAACTAATCTTTGACAAAGGAGCAAAGAAAATGCAGTGGAACAAGGACAGTCTATTCAATAAATGGTGCTGGGAAAACTGGACAGCCACATGCAAAAAAATGAAGCTAGACTACTACCTCACACCCTGCACAAAAGTCAACTCAAAATGGATAAAAGACC